>JAQFVV010012437.1:5353139-5953139 GCA_028023455.1 Epiperipatus broadwayi
ATTGTAGTAAAGTTTTAATTAGTTAATTTTCCATGAACAACTGGTTCCTATCAATAGTAGTCACTTGCTGATAATTTCCACTCTATTTAATGTATTATTCCAACAATGGTGAAAGTTGCTTGCAACAAATAAATGTATATATAATGTAACGGTCCAAGTTTTTCACCAGAAAAAGGGGAATGCATCTCACTATAGTTGAATGTAGGGTCTTCTGGTAGGATGCTGTGAATGACACGATGATGTACCTAACCTATGATCATATCTACCTCCAATGGGCTAGCTCTAAGTTTACACATTAAATACAATTTGGGCTTATTCATCCATACCTCACCACTCATTTGGATTCCATTATGCCTCAGTATTCAAACTCAGGGACAAATTTGCCTTCAGCTCTCTTCAGGGGTAAATTTACACTAGATAGCAACAGCCACACCTTTATACAGGTTCCAATTGATTTAAATATCCATTCAAACATATTACTATATTATCATATAAGAATAAAATGTATGGGAGGGTATATATATATCCGGTTATAAGATGATAAGTGAATGTATAAATGATTTTGATAAACTAGAGAATATTTTAATGAAAATCAAATTAACAATGTTTATTAAATAACAAAATAAAAATTCAAAACTCTTTAACATGATGAAAAGATTACAATTGTATGTGTCAAGAATATATTTCTATCATATCAGAGATTAAATGTTTTCACGATTTCAGTCCTTACCCATGGTAGAAAGACATTGCAAGGCACTAACTATTTATATAGCAGATTTTTAAAAAATCTTTTATTAAATTGACTGGAAGCTAGCTAACTAATTTATACTATTATACAAGTATATCCATAATAACCTCATTGTCCAATTCCAATTACTGCTGTTCCATCTTCAATAGGGACCCTCCCTCTATGTACAATTTCCTAAAGTTGATAGGAAAGAGCATCCACACAATATTAGTCATTTATACCAAAAAAAAATAAAAATAAACACTTGTTAGTTAGCAATAAAAAATAGCACAAACTCTGTCTTGTAGTAATGTATGTGCTTAATATGGAGTAGTATCAAAAAATCTTATCTCATTCCATATTATTATGATGATCAAATGTCATGTCACTCCAGAGGGAAAGCTGATCTAAATTTTATTTAACATAAAAAAATGTTTTGTCTAACTTAATAATTTTCCTCCCATCACTTTCTTGTTTTCAGGCATAATGGACTCTTGCAAGTTCTAGGCATGTTTAAGCCACCAAGTATGGAGATAAAACAAAACTAGATTTTTTACAAACAAATATAAACAAAATATATAATAAATCAAAATGTTCATTAGTTCATCTTGATTAGTGTCCATGAGTTTAGAAATAGTGTCTCTTATGAATACAGTCTATCTCTCTTCGAATCATCATTCCTCAGTAAGTCATTCATCACCTGTTAGAATTCGTTAGCAACATACTTGAAATGATGTTGTTTCCCTTTTCTGCAGTTGCTTCCATTCTGGATTCATTTAGACCTTTATGTAGGACATTTGATGTTTCTTTTATTATATAGGCAAGTAGATTAAATCATCATGCTTCTATGGTAGGACTGTAGCAATCTAGCTCTATGGCAATATTAATTTAACCGAAATACATTGCATAGCAGTTCATAATAGATTTACTTTTTATAAATTTACTATTTGGCATTTAATGGTTTATATAAGAAAAAATTACTTCATCATTTATATATATATGCTAGCAATATATCATTTATATATATATGCTAGCAATGTTTTACTTCTTTTTTCTCTGTGTTTGAATAATAATGCAGTTTTTATTATTAAATTTCAATTTAAAATCAGTTCAGTTCTCTTGTCAAACCATACAAATTTATCAAACTTTTCTCTGTTTAAATGTTGGTTGCAATTTCTTATAATTTTGCACTATGAAGATTATATGAATAATTTGGAATGTTCAGACAAGTCATCCATATTCTATTGGATTCATACATTTGATATTTAAAAGTTGGCTTTGTACAGTTCTTGTATCATTTGAAAAATAATAAAAGATGATGGAAATGAGCTGGGTTTGCTTTTATACCCTGTTTAGTTTTTGGTGTTTAGTATACAAGCATTTCCATTTCCTTTTCTATTGCTGTAGTTGTCTATTGTTGCACATATTATATTGATTGTAGTTAAAAAAAATTACATAATAGAATTCTACTCTTATCTTCCATACTTGGTTGCCTAGTGATTGACTTGCATTAGGTCATCACTTTGTTTACTAAGTCTAAGTCTTTATTCATGATGTATAACACATTTATAAATAACTCAATTTTTGGTCTATATATATAGGAAGAATTTTTTTAACTGGGTTTTTATTTCTCATTAAACAAGAGATTAGTTCATTGTGACATTTGTTTAATTTAGTGCTTACTAAAGCAAACATTATTCGCGCATATATATATATATATACGGATAAATGATGCTTACTAAAGCAAACATTATTCGCGCATATATATATATATTCACGGATAAATGATGATTTAATAATATATATATGTTTACAAAAAAAATGATAATGCATATTCAACTATCTGTTAGTTAAGCTTAAGTTTTAACTGGGCTTGATCTTGTGGTGTGGATAAATAATGGCTGGTTTCAATAGGATTGTAAGCTATCCTTGCAATAAAGACCAAATTAAACACATTTACAATACTCTATAATGGAAATGACTTAATTTTGTAAGTAAATATGAATAATATTTGGATGAGGAGAAAGTAATTAATCAAAATGTTGGGGTTTTTTTTCATCATTTTACAATTTAAACTATGCTGTGATGTCATAAAAAAACTGGTGAAAGTAACGTGTTCATCTTTAATTCTTGCAAAGTGAATTTGCATGGTTTTTTTTTTTTCAAAAATAAGCTTCAGACAAACAATGATGCTGTTCTTTCAGAATTGTCAAAAGAGAGTAATCAGTGATGCTTAAAGCAATATTTTGTAAATAAACAGTATTGCATGGTTATATGTATATTTTTTTTTGTTTGCTTACCACTTGTATTAAATTTATATTGTTAAAAGATTACTTGTTGGAAGATCATTTCTTGGCAAAAAATATAAATGCGTTTGTTTTATTACCACTAAATAAAGTTATAGGTGTCCATTTATCAAAATAAATCTTTAGAAGTTTAGATAGTGAACGATACTTTCTCACAAAAAACATAAATGTATGTTGTTATGTTTGTTTTATTTCCAGGAAATAAAGCTATATATGTCATTTTTCCAAATAAATCTTTAATTGATAGATTAAGTTTGTCAAAAGCTCCTGAGTAGACATTATTTTATGAGGACTGCAAGAAAAAAAAATTATGGCTGGACTAATACATATGTGACATCTCATTGCCAGACTAATACAAAAAGTATTTTATTCCTTTATTCATTATTTTCTTAAAGAATTCAAAGCATCTAATGGTCCAGATGTTTTTAAGAGTATCCTCTCTCCCCAAAGCTCTTTATGACTTGAAGGATTTTATTTTCTTAGTCAATTGAATGTTATTACAGTCATAAAAACCATAAAAAATGTTTTTTTAAGAACATAAATTTTCTTTTACATAAATAAAAAAAAATATTCATCTTCTAAGCATGCAGATGATTTATGATATTTAATTTGATTTTAAAATTAAAAAAGCATTAATTGAGAATTGAATGATACAGAAGATTAAAAAAAAGTTGCGGTCTACTTGAGAAATTATATGAATGATATGAGTTTAATATTTTATAGAGTCAATCATGAAATAATTTTTATAGTTATTTAAAACAAATTCTGCATAAAAATCACCTTAAAAACATTAAAAATTAATCATGATCTTACTAAATAAAATGACTGAGATTTTCGTATTTGAATTGTGAAATTTATACAAGTATCTATAAATATTTTTGATTTGAAGAGAAATCTTAGCAACACAAATGTATATTTAGGTTTTATATTGGCATAACCTCTATTTTCAAAAATGAAGTTTTATAAGATAGAGAATAAGAAAGAACCACAAGTATTGTAATATGACTAATGTTATTTAATGTTATGTTATATCATTACTTGTAATATGAAAATATACCCCTGATGAGAATAGTAAATATTTTAACTTTTGTTCCTTGTATAGTATATGAAGAAATGGGTTTGATTTTTTTTTCTAATTTCTTTACTACATATTTATACAACTCATGATTTATTTTGCTCATTGAAATATATTTTTGATATATTAAGTATTAGAACTTACTTTGTAAAATTTGAAAATAGAAAGTGCTTTTTAAAAAAAAAAAAAGTGGAAGTAAATGAACAACTGATTTTGAGTACCAAAATAATGAATGATCAACTGAAAAATCTTGAAATGTATTGATAATATAGTGAAAATTGATGTTATCCTGAAATGCAAAAAAAAAAAAAAAACACTATCTGTATATATTATTACTTGAACTGCATTATCAAGTGCAAAAAATGTAGATTTTGGGTAGATTATTTTAGTTTTTTAATAATCAAATTTACATAAATAAAAAGCCATAAAGTACAATAGTTATCACATGCTGTCATATCTATGACACAACTAGCTGGCTCTTAACATGGCTAGCTATGCATTTAAAATTGGTATATAAGTGGATGCCTAGATACTATTGGCTAAAAAGTAATAATCCTGGGTTAATTTTATTTGATCAGAAGAATATTAATATACTAACTATAATCGCAAAAAAATACTATTGTGATATAATAAAGCATTAACAATTGGTGGGTGTGAACTCCTATAGATACTAAGTCCATGATTTGTTATTTTATGTTAATGAAAAAACAACAGCAACAACAGCAAAGTAAAAGATTTACTGTTAAAAAAAAGTTAAGAAACATATATTTTATTCATTTATCTAAACAGTTTTTTTATTTCAAGAATAAGAGAAAAACATGACTATTATATGATGCAGTGTCAACAATGGTTCCTATTAAGAAATCCTAATAGCCAAACACTACCTAGTTTTGTGTCTGTTTTATACTATCTTCTGATATTCATTTATTGCTGATGGCTTTGGAAAAGGCGTCTACGCTTCCATAGAGGTCTCTGCCATCAAATGCAATTTAATTTTTTTGTTGTAAAAATTTAATTTTAAATATGTTTACTTTGGTGTGTATTTAATGTGAACAGAAAAGGGTTAATTCTTGAATTAGTAAAAGCTATGTCAATTGCAATGACATTAAACAGTTACAATCTTTTTTGTAATAAGATTTATATTTTGAGAGAGTAAAACAGAAATAACCCCTAAATACCCATTAAATGATATCATAAAATAATTTCAAATCTCAGCTAATAAGCTTGGCTTTTAAACGTAATCTTATTACTTTTCAATGGTATTAGAAAAGAAAAGATATTAACAATTAAATAGGATAGAAAAATTTAAATAATGCAATAAATAGGATATTTCTAAATAGAATCTATTTTTTACATGGCTGCAATTGTATCAAGTAGATTGTACGTATAATTTACAAACAGTAACAATTAACACTACTTAGATATTCATTTATTGAACAGTAATGTTTGGCAGTGAGCTGGCTACGTGAAAAAAATCTTTAAGACTAATAATAAAAACACATCCAATGTCTATTGATAATTTAAAATTTCAGAAAGTCTTTATTTACTATTATCGATGCGTTGATTCGACAATAATTAGTAATTTCCTATTTTATTTATTTATATTTGTTAGCTTTTTTTTTAATCTGATAATTTGTATTGGTCATGTGACAAAATTGTATCTATAAATTATTTAACTTTTAAACAACAATCATAGAAAAGTATTCAAGTTAGATGCTTATAAGTATTATATAATCAATATATAATAAGTAAAACTTTAGATTAGCAAATGATGTTTGCAGCAGTGCTGAGAATCAAGAATTTGTGAGCCTTATTTAACAGATTGAAGAAAGACTTGAAAATACATTTTAGGAAAATCAAATTTATGTTCTCTGTAGTTAATGGGAAACAAATTAAAGAACATATAATTAGGTTTAATAAAATCAGTTGCTAATAACAACAAGAAAGTAAAAGAAAAAATAAGGGGGGAAATATTAAAATGACAAAAGTAAAGCATTTTGTAGGGCTTATGTTAAAAATTAAAAAGGAAACTTTTTATCATTGTGTTATGTCTAATATGACTTATGGTTATGAGTATGAAGAATTCAACTTTAAAATCTGAAATGAACTGAATATTTCAAATAACACAAAATAGTATATGAAAATATATGCTGGAAATAGTAAAGAAAAATTCAAAAAGTCACTTGATTTGCTCCCAGATTAATTTTAGTGATGTTACTATAACAAATTACAAATCTTAAATAAAAATAGTTTGATGTCATTCCAAATGAATGTAAAATTGATAAAAAATGTCATAACAAACTAGTTTATGGTAAAATAATGAAATAAAGGATTTATTGTTTCATAGAGAAAAAAATGAAAACTTGTAAGTTTTCATTTTTGTAGAGAAATTTTTAAAAAAATCTTTGCACTGTTACAAACTTCCAACAACTGTTGATAATACATAATATAATTCACATGATAACAGCCAAAGTTTAAAAATTCAATAAAATATTCACAATATATCATCAAAACAATCTCTTTAGATAAAATATGGATTCTATCTCTATTGCCTTGACAACAAATTCTTGTGATTCCATTAGTTTTTTAAACTTTGGCTGTTATAATATAAATTACAGTTAAAAACAAGTTAGCTATTGATCATTTATGAATTGTAATATATGTTATATATTAATATATTCTACTTTGAAGCACATACATTTAGTGAAAAATAAAACAATCAAGTAAAATAATTATTGATTTCTTGTAGGTAAAATGCAACTTTTAAATATCCCACTTCAGAGCCATAACTTTTTCAGTGGCTGTTTATATAAGGACAATGAATAAGGCATTAATTTCCAGCTTAACAAAAGCTGTGTACTAAGAGTTTGAGGTTTTTTTTTTACCTCCTGCATAATAAACCTAATATATTTACTATTGGTTAGATAAGTTTGCTAGCCTGACTAAAACCTGAAAGAAAGTTTTATATAACATATATATATATATATATATATATATATATATATATATATATATATATATATATATATATATATATATATATATATATATATATATATATATATATATATATATATATATATATATATATATATATGACATAATGTCACACCCAATATTGACTTAAAATATTAAATATTTTTTCAAGACTTAAGTTTAGATGATTATTGAAGATTAAAATTAAGACACAGGTACACTAAAATATCATTTTAGAAGTTCCCATCTCCTCATCATAGTTTCAATAAGTAGATAAAATTTTTGAAAGTGTGATTTGTAATAATTTTTTTTTTTAGTCTTATAGATAGCATGTTATTACATATTGAATTTTTGCTGTGGTAAGGTGATCAAATTGTAAGAGGTTAAAATGGATTTATTAAATCTTACCTAACAAGAAATCTTTTTGGCATTTTCTTAAATAACTATGTACCATTAAAATCTTTTCTATCTTGAATCAAATAATAAATATTTTATCTATAGATATAGAAATTTGATATTAATGGGTTATTAATTATAGGATGGGATTTTTAGTTGGTAGAGGTATTTGAATCCCATTCTTATGTACATATCTTACTTTTTAATTGTTAGAAAATGTAATATATATATATGAAGAAAGAAAAAATAATTACAATTTCATTATTATCAATATAAATAGTGATGAAAACTGAAAATATTTTTATTTTTTTTATAATAATTTTATTCTATTTAAAGTAAGATTTTGTAGTTGTTCAAAAACATTATTTATGATAATTTTATTCAATACATTTTTCATTTTTTATTTTATTTTTGAAAACATTTCAAGCTCTTGCAGATGTAAACAAAATCAAATAAAAAAAATATTATTTTATTTTTGTTTTCTTATAACATAATTTTTTGTGTATGTATTTGATGTTTTATTAAAAATTTTTTATAAAATTAGACATACTGAATCTCGACTTTCTTAGTAATAATTCCCACAGTTCAACTTATTACATTTATACCTATATTCAACTTTATTTTTCAATGTAAAATGTTTTTTTTGTAAGGCAAATAAAAAGCTAATAAAAGTTAATATCCTTTTTCAATTTAATCCTTTTCTAAAAGTAATCATGCCTCATAGTATAATGATAAGCAAAAGTGCTTACCATGCACATCCATGAATCGCAAATCTTGCTGCGTAAACCCTGAAAAAAAATTTAGCTGGAAGTAGGCTCACAGTTTTTTTTAATTATCCAGTTCAAGTGGAACTGAAATAGCCATTCATTACTGGACATCAACTAGGTATCTTGTTATTATTAGAAAAAAGGTGAAATGGGTTATTACTAAAAGAAAATGTGATTTTAAAATAATATGAATTTGCAGTGAAATCTTATCCATTCTGAATCTATGGTTTAACATCAATTATATACCATAATTATTCTCATTATAGTCTAGTTCATATCTGCAAAAGATTATAATAGTCACTAATAATTTATTATTGTTAAATTTAATTTTTATGTTACTATCTTAATAAACTTGCGCATTATTATTAACCAATGCATTATTTGATTTATCTATTCTATAAATTATTACTTTATTTATGAGATATTGATTTACATACTTCAAACTACTCTCTGTATTACCTATTATTATTTGCTCATTACATTTTTACTGCCTAATTGTCGATATTGTCTGTTACATTTGTCATCCAACAGTGAGGTTTAATGAGTCTTATACTGTCTGTTACAGTAATAATTTGTTTGCACTCTGCTATTAATAAATTATTTTAATATAAACCAAAATTAATATAATTCAAAATCATGGGTCCCTATGATATATAGAATTAAATTTATACAAATAATTTTTCATTTTAATTACCAAATTCACAAAAGAATCAAGTCCTAAATTAAGCATGGTCAATAAGTGTTGGTTTATATAAAATAGCTTCTAAGCATAGGTGATTCATTTATGCTTTTAAAAGACTTATTGTCAGGTGAGTGCAAGCAAATTAATACTGATAGCACGTCTGGTTTCCTCTCACATAATTTACATATTATATGTATTTATTTATCTGGAAAATATATTTAATCATATCTTTTTTATTATTATTATTATTATTATTATTATTATTATTATTATTATTATTATTATTATTATTATTATTATTATTATTGTTGTTGTTGTTGTTGTTGTTGTTGTTGTTGTTGTTGTTATTACATTATGAATGCAGGCATTTAAAAGTCTCTATTAATAATTAGGTTATAGGATATTATATAATAGTCAAATTCTGAAATGCTAATTATAAAAATGCAAAACTAACAGAACCAGTTTGGAAGAAATCTCTTTTTTTAACCAAGCTCCAATATTATAAGTTGCAAATCAGAAAAAGCTTGAATCCTATTTATGTAAAGTTGAACTTACTCAATTTATTTCAAAGTGTGAAAATTGAAATAAATACAACAATTGTGATTGATAACATTATGTTTCCATAGACTCATTTCTATAGTCATATTGTAATGTATATTAGGTAGTGTCAGCTTTCTGGACTAGATTTAATATCTAGAATTCAGATGGCATTTCAAAATAAAAGTTTTTTTTCTCTTTTTGAAAGTATGCATAGTTAAAATAATGCTTTAAATTTTGCTATACATATCCTGTTCATATGTATGCTTGTATTTAATTCCACTTTGAATTTTTTGTAATATAGTTGATGAAAAAGAATTTAGTTATACATAATCATTATAATTCTCAATATGGGTTAAATTGTATTTCAGTCCACCAATATTGCTATATATTTATGATGGTTTGAGATTAATTCATTGCAGCTGTTTAAATATAATAACTAAAGTGAATATCAGCATATGGCAATACATTTTAAAGACAAAAAGAGCTTTCCACTTTAGTTATTATATTTAAGTAGTTACAATGAATTAATCTCAAAACATTACATTATATATATATATATATATATCATATACCCATGTTCAAAAACACTCATTTTATAACATCACACATTCATGGGTAAATAGAAACATTCATAAGTGATCACTGTGTCATGCTTTATAAATATAGGTGATTATTTTATTCCAAATATTACATTGTCACAATATTGATATTCAAGTATGTGTATACATACATAAGAACACAAAAGAATTAGTTCTAGATTCTATTTAAAAATCCAGTATAGATAAAACAATTCTTTATAAATAACAGCTTTAATAACGAATTTTTTATTAGTTACTGAATAGCTACACAATGTTTGTTTAAGCAGCCTACATCAAAATTTCATTTTCATTCAATTTTTAAAAAAATTACAAATAAAATCATAAAAATAACGTAATTGCAGACAAATCTAAACTTAGTAAAGAATAAAAAATATTTCCATTATTCAAAAGTTTAAAAAATATCATTTTTTCAAATTTTAATTACAAAATTTTTATTTTTACTTTTTTAAAGAAGGATAAAATTTAATAGTGTTTTTTTAATACCAATAAATAAATTACTGTTGCTATGTTATTCCAAACTAGTTAGATACTATCAGGTTGCTATGACTACTACGAATCAGTCAAATTTCATCAGGAGCACGTGACTTTAGTTTTTATAAAATATATCTGATAGTTATAAATTGAATGATCAGGCAAGAGCAATTATATGATGAGAATAAAGTGACTTAAATTTGAAATAAGTTTTAGTTCAAATGAATTTAAACTGAAAGATTAATGAAATTAACATTAACAAAATCTATTTTACACATTTTATATATATCATGTATCACATACTTAAGCCTATCTAATGCTGTATTACTAATTATAATCAAAATAGAATAAAAGTACTAGCAAAATGAAAATTTATAAAATTTTATTCATTATGATCTTGATTTCATTTTCAAAGCAAATAGATATTTTCAAGTAAAAGTTACAACAAAAACAAAACACATAAGTGTATATACTGTATAACTACTGACAATTCAAAGGCAATTCTTTAATAATAAAAAGCTTTTCTAAAAATTGGTAGCTTCAGACGCAAAATTATTAATCAAAATGAATCTCTTTGATCCTGCTTTTTATTTTGCTACATTCATAAAAACAACTTTACATGTTCAAATAATATTTTGTGGCCAGTTTTATGTTCCTAAATGTAAAAGTTAAACTAATGTTCTATTTTTATGAACTTCAATTTTTTCATGAAGTCTTAATTTACTTTTATTTATATATGTACATATATTTGTAGCCTTTTATAGTTAGTTAGAAATATGAAAAGAATCATTATAAAAATGTAGAGGCTATTAGAAAGAGAATAGATTAAATTTCAGCGAAACCAATTGAATGTGTCCATAGGCAATCTCATTTTAAATATTTTATGACTCTTTAGTAATATATATTAAAAATAGCTTATAATTGTATTTTAGAGAAATTGAAAATGAATAAAAAATTACTTATTATAAAAGAAGCAAATTGGAATTATTAAAATTAAAAAAAGGTAACAAAAATATATTAAAATTACTATTAAAAAGGTTTGTTTCAAAGCATATGAAAATAAAGTTACTGTTAACACTAACTGAAATAATTATACAAATATCTAAACCATTATACAATTACAAATATTCAATAATGCCCTCTAGTTTAAAAGTCTATATCTCAATAATAGGTGTTACTGAATATTTGTAATTGTATATATATATATGTATGATTTTAGAAATTACAGACCTATCAACCTTTTATCAGTTTTATATAAAATTTTTACCAAGATAATTACAACTCGTCTACAGAGAACATTGGATTTCCACCAACCAAGAGAACAAGCTGGATTTAAAAGTGGTTTTAGTACAGTAGATCATATCCAGGTGTTGAGAAAAGTTATAGAAAGGACAAATGAATATGAGTTGTCATTATGTTTTGGATTTGTAGATTATGAAAAGGCATTTGATTCTATAAACATTTCTTCAGTGATTAAAGCATTGGATCATCAAGGTATAGATCCAGAATATTGTCATATTTTGAAGAATATTTATAAAAATGCAACAGCAACAATTAGATTACATAATGATACTGGGAAAGTCAACATTGAGAAAGATGTAAGACAAGGTGACTCCATATCTCCAAAACTTTTTACAGCAGTGCTGCAAGAAGTATTTTGTGGATTAAAATAGGAAACTAAAGGAGTGAAAGTAAATGGAGATTATTTAAGTCATTTAGATTTCACAGATGATGTAGTTGTTTTTGCAAATAATGCTTCAGAGCTGCAGGATATGTTGCAGGAATTATCAGATGAAAGTAGGAAAGTAGGACTAAAGATAAATGTTAAAAATACTAAAGTAGTGTTTAATTGATTCGCTCAAAATATGAAAATAAAGATTGATTATGATGAATTAGAAGAAGTTAACAGTTACAAATACCTTGGTCAGATTATTAATACAGATGGAAACATAATGGAAGAAATTAATCATAGAATTAAACTTGGTTGGAGTGCTTTTGGTAGAAATAACTTGATACTAAAAGGAAATATGCCTATGTGTTTGAAAAGGAAGGTTTTTAACAAATGTGTTTTACCAGTTCTTACTTATGGATCTGAGACTTGGACACTTAATACAACAGCAATACAGAGACTTCAGACCACTCAAAGAAGTATGGAGAGATGTATGTTGGGAGTAACAAGAAGAGATCGAAAATGCAATGTATGGGTAAGAGAACAAACAGGTGTTACTGACCTCATTGAAAAAATTAAAAGATTGAAGTGGAGTTGGGCTGGACATATTGCTAGAAGAAATGATAATAGATGGACAATTGAAATTTTAAACTGGATTCCAAGAGATTGTAAAAGATCCAGAAAGAGACCACATGTGAGATGGATGGATGAAATAAGAAAGTGTGCAGGGGTGATGTGGAGAAGAGAATCTGAAGATCGGAGAAGATGGATTAAACTTGAAGAGACCTTCATCCTGCAGTGGATTGATAATGGTTGATAATGATAATGATGATATATATATATATATATATATATATATATATATATATATCATCATATATCATTATATATATATATAGGGAATATATATATATATATATATATATTCCCTTTTAGATAAGATAATTTTGGAGATAAATAGCTTAAGGTGAATGTGATAAGTAATTTATAGAAGGGATGTGATAATTGACTTAATAATAGAGGATATTTTGCTAGCAGAGTAAATGGATTTAAAACTGACTGATTAACTATAAGAGAGAATTCACAATCTAATAGTGTAGAGTTAGCTGCATCTTTCCATAGGAAAATGCAACACAGTAAGAATATTGATGAAAGAATAATATTTTCAACATGATTAGAAGATTATAAAATGGCAAAATATGCTCATGGTTTGGGCCTTAGTATATTTAGTTAGACTCTATACTAGCATGCAACTCAAATAAAGAAGGTCAAAAAAATATTTCTTAAACCTGGAAGAAACCCAAACATTCCAAAGTCAATTTCATATTTCATGAACTATTATCAATGACATTGCACCTTTGAACTTTAATATACTACAAATCCACTCTCTCCCATCATTTACTGGACATCAGAAACATTAGAAAATATTAGGGACAGATTTCTCAGCACTATCCCTCAAGGTCTTTTTACAACCTTTAACATATTTTTCACCCCAATCTTTGGTACAATCAATTACTGCTATGAATGTATCTCTCTACATGTTTCCTTGGCAATTTCTCTATGATACCATCATGATGCAGGGATATGGGTTTTAATCAGTAAGATAGCATATTATTCCAAATCCTAGGTATTTAGCAATTGAATTTTTTTAGGTCACCCAAAGGAAGCACTTCCAAAGTCAAACCAAAATACTTGGAAACGATGTTCTGATAACAATCAGTTCAAATATGAACATCAGTGGGGTGATGAAAAATACCGATTTTGAATACACCACACAAAATTTCCAGTGGATAATGCAACTCTTTGGCAAAGTCACCTTTTTTCAATCAATTATTTTTAAGGATATCTCTGTACCTATTCCAGGCAACAATTACAAATTCAAAATTCAATTGCAACCAGACTGACCTGAATATGATCCCTACCCAAATTCTCAACAAAGAGTCAACTTTGGGTTTATATATTCATGCATGGTCTGATACCTCAATACTATATCATCTTGCAAACTCAATTCTTCAACCTACCATATCCATCTTCATCAACACCTATCCCTGGAATAACTTTGTAAACAGCCAGTCACCAATGAAAATTTGACCATTTCATAGTGGGCCCTGTAACAACAAACAGTCTGATTGTTAAACAACCTCAGATAGCCCCTTTCATTCCGCACCAGATGTACAATTCATGTCAGTGGATTTTACTGTCACACCAGAACAGATTCCTGTCTATTTCCATTATGTATGCAGTCAACTTCACATCCAGAATCTATTCAACCTGCTACCTATGCAACAAGAATACTAGACTATAGCATGAATATCTACTCTCTTAAGATGGACCCACATCAAAACTCAGCTCAGAATCAACAAATCATAAGACAAATTATGGGAACAATTGCATTATTCCTATCACCCATGCCACTTCCCATTCCATACATAATCCCTAATGAAAAACAGAGAAAACCTAGACAGCCTAAAAAAATTACCAACAAAAAATCCAAAACCAAAAACTAATGATACAGACCACATATCATTTATCACTGAGATTTCTGCCAACTTCTACAAGATCATATATACTGCCACCTCACTGTACCATCCTGATCACTCACTTTGCTTACCCTCTCAACCATAACCATTACCATCCCAATG
The DNA here is from genome assembly GCA_028023455.1 of Epiperipatus broadwayi. NCBI lineage: Eukaryota > Metazoa > Onychophora > Udeonychophora > Euonychophora > Peripatidae > Epiperipatus > Epiperipatus broadwayi. The sequence continues at coordinate 5,367,990 of JAQFVV010012437.1, forward strand.
ACCTCCCTCAACCAAACTCATACAATTACCCTCAGTACAAATTGATCACCAAACTATTTTCCCACCTATATCCCATATTAGCAGAATCAAATTTCATTTCAGTCTTTTACTTTCAAAAAAATCCTTCCAACATCATTAACTCCATTTATACTCCTTCATGATTAAAAATAATAGAGCTCAATGTCCATGACCTCAATTCACCATCAAATCTATACCAATTACAGAAGAGGATAATTATCATTCAATCACATCTAGATCCACTGACTACTTTCAAAAACATAGCACTGTGCTTGTGTCTAAGATATTTCCTTATCATCAACAGACACTGGTATTATTATCACTTTAGATTGTCCATTCAAATCATTTAAAATTTCTGTATATTGAGGGACATACTAATTACTACTTTTATCATTATATAGCACTAAACATAATATTCATCTATATTCTTCCAGCTTTATAGTCATGATGTATATTATTCAAACCATTAATTCAATTCCTGCAACTAACCTAAAGCCAGTCATATTAATGGATGATTTAAATTTGCATTACCAACTTTTATAAATAAATGGCTTTATACTTTAAACTTCACACTAATGTGTGCCCAGCATTTTCTACCATCTGGTTCAATCATTTTTCACAACAACCATCATGCCATATTCCTCAACCTATGTTTGTACATTCCAATGTTGCATCACCTAATAAGAATTTAACATTAATTAACTCTATTCTCAGGCCACTCTGTCCAAACAGTCACACTTAACCTTAAAGAACTCCAGGTAACATTCATTCATTTATTTAAAACAACCCTTGTGATATTTCTTTCATTTACTACTGAGCTCATGTTTTCCAAATTCTATATCATGTTACACAAACTACACCAAATGGTTATAGACCCACTTTAAAAGTATCTTGCTTTCATACATATATTTTAATTAGATACCAACCACTAACCACCTAAACATTCACAGTAAATATAGTAATCAATATTTCTCACTGCTGTCAAGGCAACCTTCACTCCTTTTAATAGCAAGAATGGAAATCCATTCTTACTAATGATCCATTGAATATATATGGACACTTAAAGATTGCAACTTGACTATAGAGTATGAAATACTAATACAATGAACTTTAAATAAACCTCTTTAAACATGAAATAAACATGTCACTGTAATGCAGACTAATAAATAGTCAATTATTATAACATTACAAACTGTTAGTAAACAGGCAAAAACTCTCCATATAGTAGTACCACCTTGTGATAACCAGAGTCATCAATGGATGCCAGAAGGCTTGCACATAAAATCCCTATCTAGTGCCTACTTATCCAATATCCCCAGACTAGTTTCTGGCTTGTGGCCTTCATCAGTGAGGAACCTTGGATCTGAGAGCACTGCACCTAGATGGTGATCATGTGATGTTTAGTGGTTTAATTACAAACTGCAATACTTTTAAATTGCCCATGTATTATTTAGAAATATTAAGTGAAATATTGCCTAAAGCTAACTGGGACAATAATTAAAAAATATGAATGTTGCCTTGACAGCAATGAGAAATATTGATTACTATATTTACTGTGAATGTTTAGGTGGTTACTGGTTGGTATCTAATTACATCATTATCCCAATTAGCTTTAGTCACTATTTTGCTTACTTTTTCTAAATAATACATAGACAATTTAAAAGTATGCCATTTGTAGTGTTATAATTGACTATTTATTAGTCTGCATTACAATGACATGTTTATTTCATGTTTAAAGAGGTTTATTTAAACTTCATTGTATCAGTATTTCATACTCTGTAGTCAAATTGCAATTTTTAAGTGTCCATATATATTCAATGGACCATTAGTAAGAATGGATTTCCATTCTTGCTGTTGCCTTGACAGCAGTGAGAAATATTGATTACTATATTTACTGTGAATGTTTAGGTGGTTACTGGTTAGTATCTAATTACATCATTATCCCAGTTAGCTTTAGGCATTATTTCGCTTATTATTTCTAAATAATACATGGGCAATTTAAAAGTATTGCAGTTTGTAATATTATAATTGACTATTTATTAGTCTGCATTACAGTGACATGTTTATTTCATGTTTAAAGAGGTTTATTTAAATTTCATTGTATCAGTATTTTATACTCTGTAGCCAGGTTGCAATCTTTAAGTGTCCATATATATTCAATGGACCATTAATAAGAATGGATTTCCATTCTTACTATTAAAAGGTGTGAAGGTTGCCTTGACGCTGTGAGAAATGTTGATTACTATATTTACTGTGAATGTTTAGGTGGTTACTGGTTGGTATCTAATTACATCATTATCCCAGTTAGCTTTAGGCATTATTTCACTTAATATATTTTAATATACAACAATTAACACCCTAATCTCTGGATCATCTAGCATTGGCCGATGAGTTACATAAGCAAATTTTCACTACTAAACTTCCCCTCAAACACCACCAATTAATCAGGATTACTCAATCTTACCATCATGTCTACAAACAGTTGAAAGTTTTCATGTCTGCAAACAGTTGAAGAACTTTCTTGCAATCAAAAAAAGAAAAATTTGCCTAACCCAGCAGCATGTGTGGACAAGAGCATATATATTCTGGATGTTAGGTCACTAATCCTAATCAAATATCCCCATGGCATTTCAAACTGACATATGGGTATGTACTGGGCATAATATGATTCATCCTATATGCCTGCACTTTTTAAAATAAACTTCATGCCCATGATTTATTTACTCCATCAGTACACTGTTTTGGATCACCAGAAACTACTATGCCTTTCCAAACCAGCCAAATTGCAGCCAACCTTGCCACTATTAAAATCACTTGTCATTCCGAGCTTCATGGAATTCCTGAATTCATCTGAGATCATCTTAGTCATTTCACTATACTGTTTATTTGTGACTTGGCTAATTTCCTATCCCAGAGGATATATATAATGTAAAAGGTTTATATCCAATTGCCATCATGCCTTTCACTAAAAAAACCTGAGGCTACAACTGATCTAACTAACCACTAGCCTATCTCCATGGTTCCTAATTAACCTTTGGCCTATCTCTATGGAATCACTAACTATTAAAATACTTAAAAAAAAGTAATCAAAACCATGTAGAACACCACCTCCTTCCATTATTATCACATTTACTATTTGCCAAAATAGGCTCCTCTACCAGCCAAGCAGCACTCACACTTGTGACAAATTCAGAAACATAAAAATCAGAGTCCCATTGCAGTCCAGCTTGTCATATAAGCAGCTTTTGTTTCTGTCTCAATTAACCTATCTATTCAAATGCTTATAATCATGACCATCTTTCCTACTTTGTTATATCTAATCACCATCCTTTTTCTGAATCATGAGTTGCACATTACTGTTAATGGTAGATATTCTCCATCCTTTGATTAGTCAGTCTCACAAGAGTCACTCCTAAGCTCATTACTTTTTACCCTATACATCAATATGCTTTTACAACAATACAGAATAAAATTACTGGAATTCAAATCCATACACCCAATAGTACATTCTCTGCATAATTTACATAGATGATATCATTGTCTTCCTGACTTATCAGAAACAACTCCTCATATTGCTAACCATTTTTAATGATTACACAGCAGCCTACAAATTTCAAAAAACTGCTATATAAACTTTATTCACAAAGAGGTCATAGTACAAACCAAATTACAAGATTCAGTATTGCAAATTAAACTCACTTTCTAAGATATTTATCCATTTACTCAAAGATATATGTGTTCACTACTCTTACTATGAAAAAAAATGCATACTATGCACCTATTATCAAATTTTTAAAAATTTTCATTTCTGCCATCAACTCCATATGCCATAAATTGCTCTAAGGGCTCAAGATCATATCAATATCCATAAATGGCTCAACTACCATCTCTTGTACTGGTCTAGGTTTACAAAGTATTTGCACATTCTATATAGAAAAAGCCATGAAATTTAATAGCCATTGTTAATAACTGTTTTCAAAACCTCTAGTGCCTGCTGAAAGTAACCCCTACAGATAACCCTCCTCCTTTAACACTATATCTCACATATCTTATTCACTCAATCCTAGGTACTGCCAAACAGATTAGCCTTTCTCACAATTTCAAATACCTTTACTGGCAAACATATAACCTGTTTTAACCAGGTGCTAGTAATTATTACCCTCTCCCCCTATACTTGGCATAAATAATCATCGTCTTCTCTGCCAATTTAAATAATGGGCACTAGAATCAAAGTTTTGATATCCTAGTTAGATTCAACCTGCATATATTTCAACATTTTTTTTACGCTAATGTTATTGTCTATACAAATATATTCACCCATTCTGTGAATTATGCCACAAAGCCAAGAAGATTCAACAATGCCTTCAGAAAAACTAAGCTAAATGCATATAGAAACCCACTACTTCCATCCACTACATAACTCAGTCCTTCCAAAGATTATATATTCCTGCAGTGTGTAGCCACATTTCCTTTGTTTGTTTTCATGTTAGGCAACAATACCAGCAGGCATCCATACACATTTATCAATAAATTACTCCAGTGAAAAGCTTGGAATATCTGGATTTTTTGTGCCTACCTGGTCACTCATTAAAGAACAGTCAGCAGCCACAACTACAATAGGCAGTACTAACAAGCTGCTTCATAATATAACCAGCTACATGAAAGTCTATATTCAAAATACTCATTACAATAGTTCAATACCATAGAAGGCTGTCTAACCACACCAGTCAAACTCAATGCAAATGAACTGTAATTGAAAGATAATGAACATTTCTTTTTTATATATCCAATACTATGTGTGCAAAAAAAAAGTATCAGTAACAACAATCATGTATAATTTACCAATGTTCATATAAATGTACTGTAATCAGAAATATTAATCAAATTTATATAATAACAGACAATCATAAAATGCTTGAATTACTTTTGTAACTTTGCAAAACTTTTGTAAAATATTTGTAAAACCTATGTAACACATCTTTTGGTCAATAAAGTATATTAAAACATCATCATCATCATCATCATCATCATCATCATCATCATCATCATCATCATCATCATAATAATAATAATAATAACAACAACAACAACAACTATTCAATTCAATTTATTTAAATCAATGTATTCTACAGGCATATATAAAAGCCTAATTATAGAACACAATATAAGCAAAACAAAAAATAAAAACAAAAATATCATGTCAATAAATACAGAAGTATGTTACAATTGTTTATATATATTGATTACATTTTTTATTTACAATGAAATGATGTTTATCAACATGGCTAAAATAGGCATTAAACAATCTTGGAAATTTCTTAAACAATTAGTTCTAAATTTTTCAATTTAAAAAGTCATCATGTTTCAAACATAAGTCTGAAACACTGTAAGAAATTTCATTAATGCAGTTTATTATGTTGATTTGTCTTTTGACCATCTTTGCCAAAAATATTAAAAGAAACAAATGATGTTTAATTTAAACACAGATAAGAGTAAACCTGCTAAGTTTTATGGAGAATGTAAAATGTTTTAAAGAATATATGTTATCCAAAATATAATAACATTATGTTTGGTTTTCTGATTAGTATTGCAAAAAGATTATAATAAAAACAAAATTATTTGACACTCTTGTATGCCTTGAAAATAAATTAAATTGTATTTTTTCACAACTGAAGTTATATTGTTTCAATTGTGAAACAAGCTGCACACAACATTTTGTAAGCCAGGATAATAAATCCATCACATTGGACATAAAAGATGCATTAGGGCTTAGAATCAAAATTAAATTATTTTTATTTCTAATTAAATGAGCCAAGTGTTTTACATTATGTAGTAAAAGTAAACTCTAAGGTGCACTTTAGATTTCTTAAGTGTATTTTGTTCAGTTTTTACCAATGAAATTAACTTTCTTGTTGAATTAAATTCATTTGAGATCTGAAAATGCCTATCAAGTTGGTGATCTTAGCAACAAATACTGGTTGCTCAAAACAAGAAGTGCATAATGGGACTGTTCCTTTCATTTGTTGAAAATAATTATTCAATATTATTTGTAAAGGGCTATCCTATTTACTATAATTTCAGTTTATATATTAGCCAATGTCATGTTACTGTAACACAATTTTTTGACCAATAAAAAAACATGGTCATCATCAGTGGTAATTTGTCACTGTTTGTTGCCTCTTTAAAAAACCTACTTTTACAATTTCATTAAAATTATTTATCTTATTGATATTCATAACGATTTCCACTATTAAGTGGTTATTCTCAGATTTATTTATTATCAGTTATTTGAACTCTTAGGAAGAGTTATTGTATTTCCCTCTTTTGCATGTAGGGAAAAATATCATTAATTAAAACCTTAATTTGTAGCTGAACAATATTGAAAAAAAAATATAATAAATGTTATTATTAATACTGAAAGCCTTGAGTATATTTGATGAGCATATCTTTGTCTTATACCTATAGACTTAGGTTTTAAATCCAGGCTGAGCAAACTTTGCATTTTTTTTTTAAGTCGTGAGCAGATTTTTTTTTTCAGGTAATTCGCACATCATCAATCCAGTTAGCCACTCAAATATTGATCGGATGTCCGGATGGTAACCTATTTTGATCAGATTAATGTTAATGCTCTGACTGTAAAACCAAATAATTTAATTACAATATGCTGTCAACGGTGGGTGCGATGTCGTTTTACAGTGCTGATTACCTTTTAAATTCACAATGTTATATTTATTAGTTTATATTATAAAATAATCATTAAAAGGAAGTTTAAATAAAGATCAAAGACTTTTCAAATTTTTTTTTTTTTTTTTTAATTTCACTTGATTCCTAAAAAACAAATTTGAAAAACAATCAATCTTAAATCATGAAGGTAAATGTTATTCTGATTTAATATCTTTTAATTAAATTTAATGAACTTTATAAATTTATTAAAAGTTTAATGATATAATTTTTTTTTAAAAATTATATATAATAAAATCAATTATGCTTTTTTTCTATTAATATGAATAATGAAAAATAACTGAATAAATCTCATTTCATTAAATATTTGCAATTCTAGCGGTATTTGTAAGAGGTTTCCAATATTAAGATTTTTTGATTCATTTAAATGTCATAAAAATCTCCTTATATAAGGCAATTATTTAAAATAATTAATTATTTAAAAAAATGGTGAGTAAAAAAAAAAATTTTATTAAACTATTGTTCATTTATATATACATACTTATCTGTCAAAAACATTCAAATAAAAATATTGTTATAAAATCCCGTTATTTCAATTAAAGCAGGCTCTGCGATTTCCTTTTATATTAAAAAAAATGATAGTAACTTTTATATGAAAATGAGAATTTTTAAAACGAATGAAACTATTTTGTTTGTGTTTGTGTATATAGAATCCCTGAGTATTTGTGGCATTTGGTCACCAATTATGTCACAAATATCAAAAATCCTTAATATGTGTATTAACCCATATATATATATGTATATGTTTGTGTGTGTTAGAAGTTTTTACTTTTTTGCATTTTCTAAATTTCACAGATATGAAAATGTAAAATAAAATGTGGAGCGAAGACTTCTAACACTCACATATAGATGTTTGTGTGTGCGTGTGTTTGAAGTTTTAAATTTATTACAATTTCTAAAATTCACAGATACGAAAATGTGGAATAAAAAAATACTACTACATCATGTATCTGTTAAGTTTGCATTACCTTAAACATAACTTTACTAGTGAAGAGAATTATAGATGGCGTTCATAATGCAGAAATGATATTTTATTTTAAATTTTGTTACATAAGTATAGCCTCAAGTTATATTTTTGTGAAGTGTTCATTATGTCCACGAACTAGTGGGCTTGAAACAGTTTGCTTATAACTTTCACATTTCTAATATTGGTCAGTAATTGGGCATTTGTTTTTAATTTAAAAATAAAGATCACTTGATAATAAAAGTTGGTCAGTGAAGAACTTATAGTGTCAATAAATCAAAGTAACATCATTGAGATAGATGTTATACACATGTATGAATTCAAAACCAGCAGTATATTTTTACTTTTAATAAAAAAAAACTGTATTGCTCAAAAAAAAAAACAATTATAATAAAAGATTTAACGAAAAGATGCTTTATCTACATCAAGAGAAAACCTTGTTATAAAATATCTCTAAACAAAAAAAAAACTTCATATAATTTCATTTTATATAATAATTTTCAGATCAATTCTTTTAATTTAACTCCTGTTCAATCATCTATCGTAAGCTTGAGTAATCAGTCAATGCTGTATAGTAGTGCTTATTAAATTCCAATCCAATATTAGTCTATTGGTATCCCCAGTCTATTTTCTAGCTTATGACTTTACCAGTGAGAAGTATTCAGATTTGGATCTAATGCATCTGAATGTTTAAACTAATGCACCTTTCATTCAGTAAGAATATATATTATCAAGCCATTAATCTGAAAGCCAAAAAAAATATGAATGCTTTGAATTCCATGCCATCTTTGCATTCATAATTACCTGGACTTGACATTAGATCTAATTAAAAATAAAAGCACCCACAATTATTATAAAACTGAGAATATTAAAATATATGGATATTGAATTAGATTAAATCAACATAACAATGAAAGCAAGTTCAATTAATTTCAGGCAGATAACTTGTTAATAAAAAAAGAGTAAAAAGTGTCATTTGGATAAACCCAAAGATCCATGCTCTAAATCTTTGTCTAGAAACCCCATCACTGATGAAGGTCATAAGTTAGAAAGTATTACAAAAATATATCTAAGAGAATACTGGATAAGTATTGATTAAGCACAACCAATTACAATTTGTGTATTACTCAAGCTCATAATATTTGCAGAACGGAGTAAAATAAAGAGAATTTGTTTTTGATCCTAAACCAATGTTTCTGTTTTTCAGTTCATTATAAAAATTATATGCTAAATGTATCAAGAAATTAAAGAAGTGTACTTCTCACTTACTATTTACAAATGTGTTTTAATAAGATTTTAATACATACAAAAGGATAACTTATAGTTTCAATGGAGTCCAAGATAGTTAGGTAATGCACAACATGTTGACCCTGTGTAATTTAGTATAGAACTACGATAAAAGACTTGAAAGCTCAAATGTCATTAAATTTAAATAACTACCAATTATTTAATGAAGCTATAAAAGGATTTAAAAGTAACTTTAGTCATCAAAGATAACAAAATATAAAAAAAATATATTTGGTGTAATGTTTATGAAGTTTGATTGATGTCTTTCCATAGAATCATCTAAATGTAACAAATTGATAAAAAAAATCAATTAGGTGCTTATGATGAATGATATTAACTGAAAAGTTTTATGGTATAATTGGTAGAAAGGAATTCTGCAATCAAGCATAGAAATTTTTAGGGAGCTTGCTTTTAATCTAATATTGATTAGCTATTTTTAAGAGAAAAAAAATCTCTACTGATATTTATTAGTTAAATAAAAAGACTGCCTGAAAGAACATAAAATTGTTGCTACCATCAAAATAATTAGTGAATTAATTATCAGATACCTACAGAATTTTTTTTTACTTTTCTCCTTTATAAGAAAGTATGTATTTAAATCACTTTGGACAAGTCATCATCATCATCATCAACCATTATCAATCCACTGCAGGATGAAGGTCTCTCCAAGTTTAATCCATCTTCTCCAATCTTTAGCTTCTCTTTTCCACAACACCCCTGCACATTTTCTTATTTCATCCATGCATCTCACATGTGGTCTCTTTCTGGGTCTTTTACAATCTCTTGGAATCCAGTTTAAAATTTCAATTGTCCATCTATTATCATTTCTTCTAGCAATATGTCCAGCCCAACTCCATTTCAATCTTTTAATTTTTTCAATAAGGTCAGTAACACCTGTTTGTTGTCTTACCCATACATTGTGTTTTCGATCTCTTCTTGTTACTCCCAACATACATCTCTCCATACTCCTTTGAGTGGTCTGAAGTCTCTGTATTGCTCTTCTATTAAGTGTTGAAGTCTCAGATCCATAAGTAAGAACTGGTAACACATTTGTTAAAAACCATTCTTTTCAAACACATAGGCATATTTCCTTTTAGTATCAAGTTATTTCTATCAAAAGCACTCCAACCAAGTTTAATTCTATGATTAATTTCCTCCATTATGTTTCCATCTGTATTAATAATCTGACCTAGGTATTTGTAACTGTTAACTTCTTCTAATTCTTCATAATCAATCTTTATTTTCATATTTTGAGCAAATCGATTAAACATTACTTTAGTCTTTTTAACATTTATCTTTAGTCCTACTTTTCTACTTTCATCTGCTAACTCCTGCAACATTTCCTGCAGCTCTGAAGCATTATTTGCAAAAACAACTACATCATCTGCAAAATCTAAATGACTTAAATACTCTCCATTTACTTTCATTCCTTTAGTTTCCCATTTTAATCCACAAAATACTTCTTGCAGCACTGCTGTAAAAAGTTTTGGAGATAAGGAGTCACCTTGCCTTACAGCTTTCTCAATATTGATTTTTCCAGTATCATTATGTAATCTAATTGTTGCTGCTGCATTTTTATAAATATTCTTTAAAATATGACAATATCCTGGATCTATACCTTGATGATCCAATGCTTTAATCACTGAAGAAATGTATATAGAATCGAATGCCTTTTCATAATCCACAAATCCAAAACATAATGACAACTCATATTCATTTGTCCTTTCTATGACTTCTCTCAATACCTGAATATGATCTATTGTACTAAAACCACTTTTAAATCCAGCTTGTTCTCTTGGTTGGTGGAAATCCAAAGTTCTCTGTAGACGAGTTGTAATTATCTTGGTAAAAATTTTATATAAAACTGATAAAAAGCTGATAGGTCTGTAATTTCTACTATCTTCTTTATCACCTTTTTAAATATTAATATTATTACTGCATTCTTTCAATCTTCCGGTACATCTTTATCATTTAGACATTTGGTATATAACTTTGCTAAAATTGTTTCTATTTCTTCACCTCCTTCTTTTAATATATCAATTATAATTCCATCATTTCCTGGAGCCTTTCCTTTCTTCATACATTTAATTGCATGTCTCACTTCTTCATTTAAAATTCTGGGCAATTCGGAAGATGTAATAGATATAGGAGGTACTTGTTCTTTATTACTATATAATTATTGATAAAAATCTTCTACCAATTTCATGATGTCATCTCTCTTTTTAGTAATAATTCCATCTTTTTTTCTTATTGCAGATATAAATTTCCTACCAATACCAAAATGTTGTTTAACATTCTTGAGACTTTTATTTTCTTCTACAGCTTTCCTTGCTATTTCACAGTTATACTTTCTTATATCGTTTTCAACTCTTTTCCGTACCATTTTACAAAATTCGAGATATTCAATTCTTTTTAATACATCATTTTTGTATATCTTCATATTCCTTCTTTTATTCATAAATTCTCTAGTCTCAGTAGAAATTTTATTAGTCAATTGCTGCTTTTTTCTACCAGCTATCTTTGTTGCAGTTTTTAAAAGTGTATCAGTTATTTTCATATTAATTTCATTCAAATCTGAATCATGTTCAAAATCTCCTAACACTTGAAACCTATTTGTAAGTTCTAATTTAAATTCATTAGAATGTTTCTGAAGATTAGGAATATCAACTGTAAATATTGTTTTTCTCAGTAATTTTTGTCTCTCTAGTTTTACATTAACACGTAACTTACACCTTACTAATCGATGATCACTTCCTGTGTTAAATTTATTAAGAACATTACAATCTTGTAATATGTATTGCCTGTTAGTCAAAATATAATCCAATTCTGCTGTACCTTCATTTGGATGCTTCCATGTCCATTTCCTTTTAACATTTTTTCCAAAAAATGAATTCATAATATAAAGTTTTTCTTTTTCTGCAAACTCCACAAGTCTATGTCCTCTCTCATTTCTATTACCATAACCAAAATTACCTACAGCAATTTCATCTTTCATTTGTCTACCAATTCTAGCATTAAAGTTTCCCATAACAATTTTAAAATGTTGTTTCTCTGATCAAAAGCCTTTTGTACATCCATATAAAAATCTTCTACTACTTCATCACTATGAGAACTTGTTAGGGCATAAATCTGAATTATCTGCATTTGGTATCTGCTATTAAGTTGTATAACTAATCTTGAAACTCTGTCCAATACACCATCAATCTCCACAATATTGTTCTTCCACTTTTTATTTATAATGAATCCTACTCCACTTGTATTTCCGATATGTGTGCCTTTATAATAGAGAATATGTCCACTTTTTAAATCATTTGTTTCTTCACCTTTTCTTCTAACTTCACAAAATCCAATAATGTCCCATTTAATATAAGACAATTCTTCTTCTAATTCTTGCAATCTTCCTTCACTTGAAAGTGATCTGCAGTTGTAAGTACCTAAATAAAAAGTCGTCATCAAATGGCAGCCTGAGTCCACAATCAGGGGATTCTTAGCACTCTCCACCTTCGGCCACCAACCGCTGCCTTAGTTGGTGACTTTACAGCCTCCTGGGAATAAGGGCCATGCTTTATTTTTGTCTGTCATAATTGTATATATGTATTGGAAAAATATTTATCATTTACACAAACATTCATTCTGTCTTATCAGGCACTGAGAAGAAAGACCATGGTGTTTCTTGATCTTAAACTCAGAGGTAAAAAGCCAATAAACTCACCACGCTGGCTAATGCGTGTTGGTGAGCAGCCCATCCATGTTTGTATACTATATGAATAATCACATAGTAATAACAGCTGCAACAACAAGAACGTATGGAGTGGACATTAGGAATATGCCCTGCTTGGTTCCTTTAAGGCCTCCAAGAGGAATCAAAGGGTCTCCTTTCAGTTAATAGCAAACTCCTTTCTGCAGTATATCAAAATATATCAAGGTCTTATAAAGTAATTCACTTCAAATATTACTGTATACATTATAAAGTCAATAGTAAGAAAAATAAAGTTATAGGGCTTCAGCATTATAGGATTATAATGCATTTGGCTCACCTAAATTATTCTGAAATAATTATCTTCTATCTAGAAATAGTTATTGCCTGGTTACTAGGATTATCTATATGAAAATAAAAAAAGTATGCCTGTTTATGAACTGAAAAAAAAATTAAGGTTCACTCATTTCAGATTCAAACCCCAGGCCATGAACATGCAGAAAATGTATTGATAACTATACTATAAGAAAAATTGTAAATGCTTACTGCTAAAAAAATATTTTGATACTTATAGTAGAAAAATTATTTTTCACATATAAATTGTCATAAACAGAGCAGACAAACTTCAAAAAATATTAATCACAATGAACAATTTGTCAAGCACTTACGATATAGTATACCAGAATCATGGTGACATATTGGAACAGAATGGTTAATATTCCAGTGCATGCTCAGTGGAACTCTAGTGTTACACTGATTGATAACATTTTTAGACTTCGCAATAAACCAAATCTCTTTCAAATTCATCTTTCTATCATTTGATTCATTGCACACAGTAATAATATTTTGAGGATAAAACTCATGTCCACAACTATTTTCCTGACTCGAAAAAACAGAATTAACCTGTAAATCACTTTTAGACTTTCTATACTGATAAACATGCTGTTGTAATCGTGTTAAAACATTTTCCTTTGTTTCTCCATAATAAATAGCATTACAACCAATTCCTTTGCAGGCAATGGAATAAACCATATTTATTCATTTCTTCCACACCATCCTTTGAATTATTTATTAGTCTATTTAAACACAAAGGTGAACAGGCACATAAGCTTAAAAAAACACTTTTTGTCCATTTTATTACTTACATCCACTTTATGTTTAGACTTCACATTATTATCATGATTTATATGTGGAGAATAATTTTGATTATCTGACAGAGTTTTTTGTATATATTTACTTATAGTAGGAGTAATAACTTAATCATATTCCATTTTTAAATTTATCCATTTGAAATAAATAATAGTGCCCCCCCCCCTTAGTTTTACATGTGACATAAGTTGAAAAATTAAAAGTTTAAATAATTGTTCAAATATTATCAATAGTAGAATTTTATTCAGAAATTTTAAAAAAACATTTAGCATTAAATGAAGTATTTCAGAAATACGATGCATATAACCATTTATATAATTTATTACATTAAATTTGCAATATATAATAATATATGAATCTCAGAATTGAAGTGCTCTATTTACTGAGTTTCTGTGAAATAATAATTTATAATGTTATATATATATATATTTTTTAGTTCATTTTTAAATTGTAAAATAACAATTCAAGATAACAAGATTAGTTTCAAAGGATTTTTTTTTTTGTAAGTTGTGCCAAGTTCTTAAATATTATTACTTCACTTGGAAAGATATTCCTCTGAAACCAGTACTGTGAACTTTGTATTGTCCTAGTTTACAATTCATAAATTGAATATATATATATATATATATATATATATATATTCAATTTATGAATTATATATTACAATATATATATATATATATATATTGTAACCTTAACTTTCCTCAGCACAATCTTTAACTTATTTAACATCAACAAACTCTCATTTATTTCAAGTAGCTAGTCAATTGAATTTAATATTAACTTTTAGGATCAAACAAGGGATGGCTAGTGTGTTTATCTATTAATATTAACAATAAGATCAAGTATACCCGGGCACCAAATTGCAACTATAAATCATAATACCCACCAGCGATCATCATCATCAGCCACGTTTAGGACTATAGAGGATAATGGAGAAAGTAATTAAATTGTCTCTTAAAAAAATAATATTGATAAAACCATTCAATCTATGTGGTTTTAATTTCAAATCTAGTATTAGTCATGCAAATATTTCATGATAAATTTATTATTAAATTCATAATAATGTAATAACTTTCTTCCACAACTTTATTATAAATATCTGATCTCAAGTGGTAACTACAGAAAATATTATATACATTTCTCATTTATATATGACTGGAAACAAATCAGTAATCGATGTAGAGCAACTCATAATTTAGGCTCATAATATAAAATTATTATTTAATTTAATGCAAGATGAAAATTATCGTAAATAAATCCTCCCCATTTAATTCCATTACTTTATTTTTCGTTCTCAGCATCTATCACTTTTTAATAGCTACAATTATATAACACGGAATGTCTGTGTTATATTCTCTAATCTGAGAATCCCTAATCTTATTTCTCTAAACACACATATATCTTTCGATCAACTATCAATTCATGATCCCTATTTTTAATGATAGTATAATAATTTTATTATAATATGCTACTTGACTTCCAAACTAGCTCTTAGACTAATAATCGAACTGCTCTTTCTCAAAGTCTAGATCTGCCAAGAGGTGCCCTTATAAGCGATTACATTGTAATGGATATGATCTCAAATATGTTAAAATAAATTTTAATACGAGTTTACTAGTGGGAATCATTTCTAAACACCGAGAGCAGGAAAGGGATTTTATGTCTGCTCCCAATATTCACAACATTACAACGAACCAAAACATTAAATTTATTAAACTTAACTTAACTATTCCCTATCATTTTATTCTATTACATCTAATCTATTGACCAAATTTTAATTAATAATTTTAAATCTATCATATTTTGCCAAAGTAAACTATGGAAGTAAAACATGGACATTAATCATATAAATGGATCAAAATTTACTTATGAAAGTAAATTATGGAAATAAATCATAAAATTAGATTATGCAAATTAACTATGAAAATAAATTATGTGAAAATGAATTATATATAAGTGACTTATACATAAGTGAATTATGTGAATCGAATATGGAAACAATATAATAATGACTACTGCAAATCGATCGGGGAAATAAATTATCAATATAAAAATGAATAATTAAATTTAAATATGAACTAATATTACTTTAGATATAGGTGCTGGATGTAGATTCTGGAGATCTTTGAAACATCAAAACACAAGACGCAATGTAATTTTATATCAAAAATAAATTTTTATTATATTAACAATAATGATGAAAATAAAAATAAAACCACTTAAATATAATATTGTTACACTCAAATATATGATTCAGATCTAATAAAGACTAATATTTATAATACCATTACATATCAAAATTAACCAATTTTCTGAAGGATTTATTCATTGTTTTGACCCATTTATTTATGAAAAAATAATAACAAATGCTTAATGCAAGGAATCAGAATTCCATATTTAACTTTAAGAAAACCTATAAATTTCTACTCCCCCCTTTTTATGGTAAACATTATCCATTGGACTATTCCAAAATAATTTATTCATTTCAATTATTCTAACCAGCAATGATAAATAATCATCAATTTCTAAATCATTTCTACAAGCAACAATTTTTACATTTTTTATGAAGAAGGATGATACGCCATAAAAAATCCCCTACTGATCTTGCAGATGGGTTTACGTTCATGCCTGTCAGATCTTTATATTTTTTTTTCAACCGTATATATCTTGATAGATCAGCATGTTGCCCTAGCTTGACAACCCTTAATTAACCGTCCTTCACAAAAATCAACCACAGATCAGTTAGCTTCCAAATTAAAATCTTTGTCATTCCCCATCAACACATATTCATCTGACTGAATTCTCATCCTGTCAGGGCAACTTTTATTCTGTCCCACATAAGAAAAACAACTCTTCATATTTCACACCACCATGTAGTATTTTATACACGTACACATCAGCATCTTGGTAAGGGAAATTAAAAAACAACTTTGAACTTCAAATGTTTGCTTTATCCAGTGAGAGAGATCTCCTCTAAGACCTAGAATCATGTTAAGAACTCTTGCCTATACACTTATCAATATAGGCATGCACATTTTCTACAACTTGAACAATAACTCTATTAATATTTCCCTATCTCAACAAAATAAATGGAGTGAACTCAGTCATCTCCTACTGCCATGGTAAATAAATCATGAGACAGCCATTTCCCATCTATGAGGTGGTAGGATAACTCTACCTCAGTAATGACAAGCATTTATAGCTTTATATATGCCCATACATACATCGATTACAGTCTAGATAAATGACAAAGACTAACCAGATCCCGAATCAAAACATATATGAATTATTTCAATTTTAAACAGTCAAGCCAACAACATACACCTAATATTTATATTAATAACAGATCATCAACACTTATAGCATAATTATGGTTTTTCACATGACCATCCAACTACTCTTCATATCTAATAATAAGCACAAATAAAAAATTTTGTTAAGAATAAAAAAAAATATTTTATATCATTTCTCTCTTTTCTTTTTTTTTTTAATTTACATAAGCATTTATACTTCAATGGAATCAAAATCATTTCCCCCTCTTTCTTTTAAACATTTTAAAAACAGAAATAAAAAAAAATTAAATTAATATAATCTAGTGGTTAAACATGCGACATATATATAAACAAAATGAAATAAAGAATAAATGACATATTATATAAACAAAATGAAATAAAGAATAAATATCAAACATTATGATAGTCTCTTTCCAATGTCTTTTCCTTTAATTGTCCATCAATTAACTACTGTATTCAGTTCATTTTATTTGGAGATAGCACAGACAGTTATTTTGCTCAAATGTATATAAAAATGCACAGATTTATTTGAATCAAAATAGATAAAAACGTAGACAGTTATTTTAAATCAAAATGTAGCTACAGGTTAATTAATAAATTTTAAAAAGAGTTCTGTTGACTACCTTCCACTTTGATGAGTTTCTTCCTGAGTTTGAATTAATTTGTTTCCCCTTTCTTCTTTTCCATTTTAAGGCTCAAAATATAGACAACAAGTAGATTCGAATTATCAAGCACAAATTAGTTCTTAAACATCATACAGAGGTTTGCTGCAGTATCTTCAAACGAATTTTAACCATCCAAATAATTATTGCAATATGAATTGGTCTTTCAATATCATACAAAAGTTTGATAGTTCTCTCCTTACATGAAATTTTAATAAGCCAAATAGACGCATTGTGGCATTCAGCATAGCATATCTTATTAAAAGTTGATTTCTTCATAATTGACTTGAGGGAGAAAAATGTGCACCACTTATATATGAATTAGAAATTCATATTTTGGTTATACTGTAAACTTAAACACATTATTAAACTCTGAGAAAGAAAATTTAAAAAAATTCTCAGAGATAAATTATTTTAGTTATCCAGTTGGTTCTGAATTAGTAAAAGTCCCTTATTCATTTTCTCCATCCCCTTTTATATTCACAAGGAGGGGGGAGAAAAAAACATCTGCTAACCCTTCCCTCTCCAGGTGGTTTCTCTCAAATCTTAATCAAGATTCCTTCTCAGAATGAACAATTAAACTATTTATTACTTTTCAATTTTGACAACTTTTCTTATCTTAAACCATATCTTTTGGTTAACACATTATCGGTTAATTTATGAAAAAGCAACCAAAAGAAAATCTAATCAAAAGATAAGCTTACTGACACTTTTTGGTAAAACAAATGTTACACTCCTTTTACTTAAATAATTTCTTATTTAGATTTACATTTTTGAGCTAGAAATAATAAATTAGAAAAGATTCATTTATTTTTCCCTTTTCCACACTTATCATGAAATAATATAGAAAATTATGTCAATTTCTATAAAGGAAAGAAAAAAATCAAACCCATATATCTGTATCACACACACACACATATGCAGATCATTCAATAGAAAACTGCTTATTCAGATTCCATGAACATAAAATATCCATTATAATTTCTTATAATTACAAGCATAAAATATCCATTATAATTTCTGATAATCATAAACATAGATATCCATTATAATTTCTTATAACCTTAAGCCTATCTCTTGAAAAGAAATTGTCAAACTAAAGCCACTGATAATTAATTCAATTTCAATTCTCACCAACTTTTTAGTAATAGATATTAAAATTCATAAAGACTTTATCTTAGCCATATAAATATTTATTTTTCAATTATAAGATTCGTAAATTATTATAGCAGTGTACAAAAAAATCAATCACCCCCTTGCATTAAATAATGCTAGCTATATTTTATACAAACACAAACTGCATCTCTATAGATGTTACTTTTGAGCTATTGATTTATCAAATAAAACTTTTTAACTTTTCTTACATTTAAAAAAAAATTTTTTTTGCATATAATTATTTTCATTTTTCTAGTTTATAGATTAAATAAACCAAAGGTCACAATATATATATATATATATATGTAAATCAAAGGTCACAATATATATATATATATATATGTTATCATATGTAAATTATGTCAGCACTGTCCTAATAATTAAACCAATAAAATATTAGACGGCCTAGTCGAAGACTTGCTTTAACAACAGACTGATGATATTTTATTAGTTTGCTTTAAAATTGTGACGATGTAATATATATCAATTATTTTTTATTTCACATAAAAATCAGTAAAATGTGTTTTCAATATATTTTGCGGATTGAAAAATCTAAATCATTGTGGGGTCATAGCCACCCTTATGCAAAATAAATTGTCATTCCCTTAAGAATTTTTTATTTTTATCAAACAATTTATTTTTTGATAATAGTAAAATTATATTTTAAATCTAAATGTGAATAAGGTTGTGTTAATTAATAAAGACAGTTATAAAAGTACAAAATTAAAAAACGGCTTTGTAATTTATCATATAAATTTTACTAAATACAGATCATGAAAAATTAATTTAATATCGAATGACACTTCGTTAAAGAAATATTTATTTAAAATTTTTTTCCTTGCTTTTACAGATGCAAATTTCTTTATAAGTGTATCTAAAACTAGTAAATCACTTAATTGATATTCAATTCCAATCATTGCGAACGCTGAGTCTTTTTCGCTACATAATAGACCGCAAATAGTTTTTAATATTTATTTATTTTGAAAACGAATATTCACTTTTGTCTTTGATATATGAAACTTAAAAAAAAATCACAATACAATTGATAAATTCAGAAAAGTATATGATAAATTATTTGTATAAATATAAACCATTAGTTCATAAAGGGTAATTTCCGAATGCAAATAAATTCCCACTCCGATTGTTTATTTGCTGGATATGTGCTTTTCAGTTCTAAACTGTACATTGATTTTATTTTTATGGTTTCAATTAATAAATTCAGTCACATTATCAATTGGTTTTTAATATTATTGTTGATATTTTTATCGTTTTTATTGTTCTAATTTGTATTGTTTTTGCCATGATACAATTTACATTAATGAAATTCTTATATAGTTATGTAAAATAATATATTTAAAACAGGCAAAACTCTCCACACAGTAGTGCCACTCAGTGTCAACCAGAGAAATCAATGGATGCCAAAAGTCTTGTGCATAAAATCCCCATCTAGTGCCTATTCATCCAATATCCCCAGACTAGTTTCTGGCTTGTGGCCTTCGTCAGTGAGAAGCTTTGGATCTGAGAGCACTTCACCTAGATCTTAGGATCTAATGCATGATTCCAGCAACCACTATTTATCTCTACTTTCCTACAAAACTATGAGAATAAAATTGAAAACACAATAATATTTTCAATCTAAGCTCAATAGCTTATATAGACATATGGGTATGAACCCAATTCAGTACCCATACATTTTGATGTCTTTGGCTCTTTAACAACCATAGCTACACTATCCCATTAGGCAAGATTGGTGTTAAACCACTAACCATCACATGATCACTATTTTTCATGCTAGCACATAACTGTTATATAACGGAAAAAACTCTCCATACAGTAGTGCCACTCAGTGCCAACCAGAGTAATGCACAAGCCTTCTGGCATCCATCGATTACTCTGGTCAGCACTGAGTGGCCTACTGCATGGAGAGTTTTGCCTGTTTTAATAACAGTTATGTGCTAGCATAAGAAATAGTGATCATGTGATGGTTAGTTGTTTAACACCAATCCTGCCTAATAGGATAGTGGTGGCTATGGTTGTTAATGAACCAAAGGCACCAAAGTATGGGTACTGAAATGGGTTTAGACCCATTTAACTATATAAGCTATTGAGCTTAGATTGAAAATATTATTGTTTTCAATTTTATTCTCATAGTTTTTCAGGAAAGTAGAGATAAAAGGTGGCTTCTTGAGGGTTGCCTTAGATCCTAAGATCTAGGTGCAGTGTTCTCAGATCCAAAGTTCCTCACCGATGAAGGCCACAAGCCAGAAACTAGTCTGGGGATATTAGATGAGTAGGCACTAGATGGGGATTTTAGGCACAAGCCTTCTGGCATCCATTGATTACTCTGGTTGGCAGTGCATGGCACTACTGTATGGAGAGTTTTGCCTGTTTTAATAACAGTTATGTGCTAGCATAAGAAAAGGTGATCATGTGACGGTTAGTAGTTTAAAATAATAGATGTAAGAACTAGGTACACTTCATTAAAACTGAGATTATATTCAAAAACCATCCATTCCTAAATTTGAGAATGTAGGTTTACTTATAAAAGGAATAATAACTAATATTTAAATTATATATATAAACAACTTAAGTAAGATATATTTTTTAAAAAATAATATTGTTTAATTGGATTGATAATGACCTATTAATGATAAAATATGGTAAAGTGATTCTCTGAAATTGACTATATTTAAGGTTATCAATAACAAACATCAATACATAAAATATTTTCTTAAAGCAAATAGAAAATATATAAATTTGGTGCCCATTAATATGGAAACCCATGTACATAGCACATGTAGTGGCTCTGGATAAAACATACTAAGCATATAGAGTATATTCAAAAAATTTTAATGAGTTCAGTCAAATGACATCCGAGAAATTTGTTTGGTAAAATGCATTATGAAAAACAAATTGAATCTTATTCTGTATTATTATTCATTAAAATTGTTTAGTAAAAACTATTAACGATAAAGAAATGATGATTAAATCAATCATTAATTCCAATATGGTGTAATATTTTATGAACATTATGTTCTGTTTTTAAATGACACAGACAGACAGAATTAAGTCTAATTGTAGTTATTGTAATCATTCAATGTGCCAATAAGAATATTGATTTCAGTAATCTAAATAAAATCAGAGATGTACACATTAGATATCTAGTTAGATTATCGTGATTAAATAGAAAATATTTTTAGGTATGTGTTTTCTTTGTGCTATATACCTATGACATTGTTAGCCATATAACATTAGACAGGTACCATACTATCAATTTGAAGTATAAAATAATATGCATCACAAGTGACTAAACTGAGGAAGATATCAAAAGACTATCAGGTTCATTTAATATAATTAATTCCCTTTCACATGCAAATGTATAAACAACCTAATTTTGGTAAAACAAAGATTCAGATCCTAAGGTAATAAAATAACAATAAAGCAAAGTACTATAATTAGAAAATACCCACAATTATTAGTGACATGCTTAATACTTCATACAGTCAAATAATTATGCTAAAAATCATTATATTTTAACTTTACTAAATCTTTTTGAATTTGTAAAACAAAATTAAGAGATTTATAAAATTATTTTCAAATCTTTAGGAATAATAAATGTTATTTTAAATGATCCATTAAAATTTACATTCGTGAAATTCTTAATCTACACATAAGCAGACGGAAAGTTTAAAACATTTTTAAAAATAACAATAATGGAATAATTTTCTTTTAAAACAAATTATTTAGTTCGTATCTGTATAGATGTCTTTTTTATGAATATACATGAAATATAAAGATTTGCAACAAGAAAAATATTAAAATTGTAACCTAATTACGAACAATTAAATATTATTCATTTAATATATATTTGAATTGGAAGATTTAAATGTACTTTAAGTTATTTAATGTTATTAAAATAAAACTTTTCTATATTATTTAAACATTCTATAAACAAAATTCATCCATTGATGTAAAAAAAAAAAATGTATCTTTCAATATCTATTTTCTTTAGTTATGCACTGGGCATGACATTGATAATTTTCCAACTTAAATAATGACTTTTATGAATTAAATAATGGAATTTTAGTAACTGATTACCAATGGAAGGTGGTTAATTCTTGGCAGAAAAAAGATTATGGGAATGACCAACTTTCCAATAATGGAGGAATAACTAGTCTAAAATCTTTCTGATTCTTTAGATGTATATTTTTTAATAACTGTTTATTCACAAAGCAAATGTGATCCTAATTCTATATCTTTCTCTAAAGTTTTAAATACTACAATATTTTTTTTAATGAATCTATAAATCAGTACTGCTTTTTGATAAATTCTTTTTGAAAACATATTGTTTTTTTATATAAATATTTTGGTGGTCGCCATTGCTGGAGCGACCTTACGCTTTCAAAAGAATAAAAAAATAGCTAATCAATTAATTTAATATTTTACGCAAGAAAATCAGCAATATGAAAAGAATGTTATGACTGAAAACATTAACACAATATAATTTATCTTTTAAAAAATCTAAAAATAATATATTTCATGAACAAACAATAATTAAAAAATAAATATTTTCAATAAATATAATGAAAGCAATCTCTGCATTAGATATTAAAAATAGTGGTGATGGAAAATGCTAATTTTATTTATTTATTTCATTATTTGCTCACTGTATATATTATTTTCAGGTTTGTTTCCTTAAAAAATGTATTATTTTCAAGCTTGCTTTTTTTTTTATGTTTATGAAAAATATGAAATATTGATTAGCTCATTTTAATCTTTTTGGTACATCTTCAACAACAGGTGGAGTATGTGTGCAACTAGTACGAAATTTTTTTACTAATTGTTTTAATGTTGTCCATATTTCTTAATTAGTTTATTTATATATAATCTACTCTTTCTTTATCTCCATGCAAATTTGTGATTTATAAAAATAAAAAAAATACATTTTAAAAATACTTAAACAATATTTTTTTTTTCCTTTTTTATTTTTTTTTCTTATGTCATATGCATTGACCAGGAAGCAAACCCGGGCCAGCTGCTTGGAAGGCAGCTATGCTAACCACTAGGCTACCAACACTTGAACGAAAAATTATTTAAAGAAGTACAAAATCTATAATTTTAAATCTAAGAAATATAATTTTCCATTGTTTTTATTCTACATTACTGAATTTTTTAATTATTATTTATTATATATAGACACACATGATCCACGGTTATTATATACTGTGATGGATTTTAGTACCCTTAAATTAAAATAAAAATATAACTTCAAAAATTTTATTGGCTTATCAATATTATAATTATTGTTATTACTATCACTGTTATTACTGTTACAAATACTGTTATTAAAGTAATGTTCAGATTATAAACTACCTTATAAAGCAAAATCTAAGATATCTTATCTACTTGTATATTTTTTTTGTATCAACTTTTAAAAATCAATGTTTATATACAAATATAAACACCCACACATACACATAAAGTCAGTTTTAAAAGAACAGTAAATTGATAAAAATGCATAATACTATCAATATGTGAATAAATTAGTTAAAATAAGATCAATTGTTAATACAGAGTTTAATATAAATAAATAAAAACAAATAATATTTCCAAGCGCTTTCAACTCTTACGAGTCCTTATCAAGGCAGTGTAAAAAATTCTATTTTTTCCTGGGTGATGAATCTAACATTTCATTGTATTGGCCAGGAACAACTAATCGGAAAGCTAGTTAATTTTGAATTCATAGCACAAGATGAATTTTGTATAATATATGATTCTTTAATCTTGCGTTTTTTATCATGTGTTTCATTCATTAATATTGTAAAATCTTTTGGACTGCATATATGGCCTGTATTATTTTGGTGAACATAAAAAGCTGAATAAACTGTATCATCTTCTCTTGCTCTATTATAAGTATATTTATGTTGTTGAAGGCGATATTTAATATTTGTTTTGGTTTCTCCAACATATATTGCACTACAATTTATTTGTGGGTATCTAATAGAGTATACAACACTGCTTTTATCCTCCTTATTTATTATTTCCTTAGAATTATTTATTAACCTATTAAGGTTAGGTGGAGTTCTCCATGCTAATCGAAAATCTTGACTTAAAACTTTTATTATATTTTTATTAATAGTGGAAATAAAAGCTAATGACATCCATGGTTTATTATTCATATTTATATGGTCACTATTATGACATTGTTTATAATGCTTCAATACAGTAGATAATAGCATTTTTTTATTATAACCCACTTGTATTAAATCTTGCATATAACATTTTATATTATCTTTCATAAACATTTCATTTGAAGATAGTTGTTGATTATGTGTTAAAAAAGCTCTAAAACCAGATAATTTGTGTACTAAAGGAACATTATATGTTGGATGAATGTAACCTCTATTATCTATATGTTTTACAACCATTTTATATACTAATTTATCATCTACCCTTGATATTTGCAAATCTAGGTATTTAATACTAGAATTGTCTTCTCTTTCTATTGTCCAAACTAAACCATCTTGGTTCTGCAAACTATCAAAAATTTGCTTTATAATGTCTGGTAGCCCATATATCAAAACATCATCCACATATCTACAATACAATGTGTTCTCATTTCTTACTAATATGGGATGCACAATTCACTGTTCTATATTATCTACAAACAAATTACTTAATAATCCACTTACAGCCAAACGCATTGGCCATCCTTTTTCCATTCTATATAAGTTACTACCATGTGCTGCAACAATATCATTGCTTATCCAAATTAAAACATCTATAATGAAAGATATTTTATCCTGTGGCATTTCTTTAGAACACAATTTATCTCTCAAAATTGTAATAGGTGCAGATCGATCCACTGATCCATATAATTCCACCACATCCAATGAAACAAACTCGTACTCCTTAATTATAGCTGTTTTATTAAGTATAGTAACACAATCAAATGATGATTTTAATGTACATTTTCCAAACCCAACAAAATCTAAAATCCACTTAACTAAAATTTTTGCTAGCTTTTGATAATATGCCCTTGTAAAATCCATCATTAATCTTAAAGGAGCATTAAGCTTATGTGTTTTTACATTCACAAACATTTGGGGAATAAAAGTTGCTGATGGATAAACTTCCCTATATTCTTTATTAGTAAAAAACATTTTATCATGTGCTTTTAAAATCTTTGAAACAAACTTATCTTTCATAGCCTTTATATTATAATTTTTAATTCTAATAAAATTCAATTTCTCTATTTGTTGTTTAAATTTAATTTCATATGTATCTTTATCCATTAATACAAATCTATGTGGTTTATCTTCCTTAGAACAAATAAGCTGGTTATTATTTAAAAATAATTTAACATCTTTCAAAGCCTGCTGTTTACTATAATTCAATTTATTAGATAATGCATTAATTTTCGGAGAAATAACTTTAATAACATTTTCTTTAGTAACAATACCATCGTATGCTGCTTCCAACAACATAAATATACTTATAATAGAGCAAGAGCAGATGATACAGTTTATTCAGCTTTTTATGTTCACCAAAATAATACAGGCCATATATGCAGTCCAAAAGATTTTACAATATTAATGAATGAAACACATGATAAAAAACACAAGATTAAAGAATCATATATTATACAAAATTCATCTTGTGCTATGAATTCAAAATTAACTAGCTTTCCAATTAGTTGTTCCTGGCCAATACAATGAAATGTTAGATTCATCACCTAGGAGAAAATAGAATTTTTTACACTGCCTTGATAAGGACTCGTAAGAGTTGAAAGCCTTGAAAATATTATTTGTTTTTATTTATTTATATTAAACTCTGTATTAACAATTGACACGAATTGTTATTTTATATTATTTTTATATTATATACAGAAGTATTATTTATTTATTTATTTAAAATAGGATCAGTAAAACAATATTTATCTTATTGCATACATAATATTAAAACCACTTATAACAGTGTCATAAACTTTTATATATGTGTGTGTGTGTGCGTTTTTATGTTTCTTTGACATATTTAGATTTAAAGGGGTAATATGTTAAAATATTTAGGTAAAATTATTATTTTTTTAATAAAATGCAATTTATAATGACAATAGTAAATAAAATGATTTATTTTGTAATATAAATATTTATTTCAATATTATAATGTGATGATTAATTTTATTAAATGACAATATTTTATTTGAAATAAATTTTAAAATACACCTGGGTCTCTTTTTATGCAGACTTATTTAACACGATTTAGAAGTTACGCGATTTGTGTTTCACCGGAAGTCAAATTCCGATATTGCGCTATTACTTTAAATAATAAATTTCACGCACTTACGTTATATTGAAAGTAATAGCACATTATTGAAATTCGACTTTCAACTTAGTAATTTGAATATTTTCAGTGCTTTATAATAGTAAGATTTTATGCAATAATGAAATTAAAATCATGATTTTCACATTTTATGTATACACACATTAAATTTTACAAGATTATAATGTAAATTTGTTCAAACATTGTGCGTGTTAATTTTGAATTTTAAATCACATTCTGTTTTTGCTTTTTAAAAAAGAATGTAATCAATTATTAATCATTTAGTGTCCGCAAGTTTATTTTTAAAAGGTGAGCACAATTAAAATTGAAAATTAAAGACAAAAATAAGAATTTAATTTTTAGTTGTTAGATTAATTACTAATTACGTTGTCACTAGAAAACCATTAATTAACACAACATGAGAGTGACGTTGGCACTAGTTGTATTTCATCTTGTGAAGAATCTGATTTTTTTATTAGTTGCAAATGAACCTGTTTACCGGAAAATAGCGATAATAATTAAAACGTGTATAAAAAAATATAAATTACTGTAAATTATGCTTAAAAATATATTGTTTTGAATAAAATTAAATATTATAGTTAAAAAAAGTTTGTCTTGTATCAATTTTTTTCAAATTTGAAATTTTTTATTAGTCATATATTATTTCCTTATTTTTTTTTTTGCACGAATTTTAAAGTAAATTTTACGTTGGTGCTTTGCTTTTATGCGAGTTTTGAAAAATCACAGTCTGTATCCCCCCTTTTTCAAGGTAAGTTACGGTCTATTTTTGCATGATTTCGTTTGCGCGTGTTTTCTGAGGAACCTATCTATCGCGTAAAATGAGACCCAGGTGTATTATTTGGAATTTGAAAGTGGTCATTGTATTAGGTGCTAAAAAAATTTTGAAACATCATCTGCCAGCATATCAGATTTTATTTAACACCATGACAACAGGATCATGATTTGGCACAAAATGGTAAAAGAATGATGATAAACAAACTAGTCATATGACCATAACCTATCAATAAACCTACCCAATAGGAATTTTTCTCTTTCATTGCAAGCTATCTGCAGGAAAACTGTACAAAACCTAATATTAAATTAGCCATCTTGGCATCATGAATTACAATGATAAAGGAGGAATGAATCAAACAATCATTTGCTCCATGTGGCAAATATTCCTCTACACTATCCAAAATGAATAAGTAAAACATCTAAAGACATTCAACCTCTTAAAATGCATGAAAAGATAAATTAAACTTAAAATTTTCATAAAAATATAATTTTTTTACAAACTAGTTTCATTTACTTCTGACTACAATTATTACAGAAACTTAAAAGTTTTCAGATAAACATCTGTATAGTGGATAATTATTGCTAAATGGATTTTAAATTAATGGCTTTCTTTGTATAAATATTTTGAAGAAATGTTATAATTAATGAATGTTAATTCCTAGAAGAAGAATTATATGCTTATCACTTCAAGAAACGAAAAAAACAACTTGATATGATTATATTAAATATTTTAATTGATTTTAGTCCAAATCAAATTTTTGTTATTATTTACTATTTCATACATATTAAGTTTTTCTCTGTCCATTGGAATTTTACAAATGAAATGCCTAAGGATTTGAATAAACACTTGAAAGATTGCACAAGAATAAAAATACTTTAATTTTTAAAAGATTTTAAATGAACTTTAAATTATAGGAGATATATGCTTATTTATCATATACATTTATTTATCATTATAATGAGTTATTTTGGTCAAATAATGTTCTTACAAGAAGAAAGGTAAAATCAAATAATTATACAGATAGTATATTTTAATTTTATTAATGTAATTTTAGCTAAATGTGTGCTAAATGTATTTTGGAAGACTGGTTGTTAATTCATAGTAATTAATTATTATCCATTTGCACCTAGAAAAAAAAACTAAGAACAAATGCATGAAGTATATATAATTTGATGGATTGATTATTAAGTTTTCTCAAAATATTCTGGAATAAATTAGTAGAATAGTATAAAACTGAATATGAATTTCGTTTATTTATTGTTCTCCTTATTAGCAGTTGACTTTTCTTACTCAAAATGTGTTATGAACAAACTTACATGAACTTAAGTGGATTTTATAGACTTATTAGTTATGCATTTTATGAATATCTTTTAAAACTCGAATAAACACTTGAACCGATCTAATGACTTAAGTAATAAATTATTGCTATATCTACGTTGTGAAAAAAAATATGTCTATTGCTTAATGAAGAATTCTCAGATATGATATTACCAGCGGTTTCATTAGCCTTGCTAAGAACATTGAATGCTGCTATTCTGGATCTAAAATAATATTACTTGTCTTCCTGCAGGAATTTGTTATGTGTTTGTCAATATTTATATTTATGCCAGTTATTATTATCATTTAGTACATGACTAAAATATGTCATTTACAAACTATAAATAAACTTTTCGTTTTCAACCAAGAAAGGAAAAAAAACTTTAGTGATTATTATTATTTAATAGTATTTAGTAGATAGATAGCTTAAAGGGTTGTCTTATGATTTTTATTATTATTGTTTTCTTCAAGAACGTCTCATTAAAAGTATAATATGGAAAATATTATACCAGGTACTTTTATTATTTTAGTATAAGTTTTATTGTGTGCTTGTATTCTTACTATATGTGCAGTGTTAGAAATGGAAACATCCATTTAATGTTGAAGGGTTGAACCGCTCTTTTGAAGAGAGCTCACATTATAAATTTCATAGTTTATTTTTGCGTTTTTCAATAGATTATAAAATAATTATTTTCCATAATTATTCAACTCAGAATTTAAAGATTTGTCTTTTATCTTAAATGAAACTTTTATTTCAATTTTGTGCTAATGCAAAATGCATCTTAAAAAAAGTTATTTTGTCTTTGCTTATAGAAGTTATTTGCCTTGCTTCTTCACCCATAATTAGTATATTTCCAAGCTAAAAATATTATATGTATCAGAAATGAGAGACTTATTTATTATTATCTTTACAGTTTATTAATTAATATCGTTGCAGTATTTTTTACCAAAATGATTTGAAATTGTTTATGCATTATTATGCTCATATTTACATGTCTGTTATTTAATCTAGCTATGATAAAATGGTTGAATTGAAAGTAAAAATGATTTAATGCCATCGGTTTCAGACAATGAAAATGTACCAAGTAAAGAAATTGAAAGATTAGAGATTTATTTAAAGGTGAATTTATTATTTCTTTATTATGCTTAGTTTGAAATATATTTAGTGGCTATGCAGAATGAAGTTATTTATGTTATATAGTATATGGAATTGAGATAAGATCTTCCTTTAATTTATTTGAGTATTTGACATGGGTGGATTACATAGTATATTGTATGGGATAGAGGAAAACTCTCCCTTAGTTTATTGAAGTATTTGTATTATATTGTATGGGACAGAGAAAAGCTCTCCCTTAGTTTATTGAAGTATTTGTTAGGAGTAGATTGCATCTTCCAGATTTAGTAGTGGTATTTTATGAATATAGTTATGAAAGTCTTTTATCCCCATGTGCCATATGGAATGTTTTTCATCTTTTATTCATAGATAAGTGTGAGATAGTTTGCTGATAAAAAGGGAAAATAAAAGTAGAGTTGATTTTTTTTCACAAGAACAGCTGAAGTAGAATTAGTATTAAAGTTTGGTTGGCCATTGTCATCATCTGTATTATGATATTTCTCCCAATTTCAGAAGTAAACTGATTGGATTTAGTAATATTAATTATTTTGTAATGGCTATTATAATTCAGACACATGCATAAATTATTAATGGAGAAGGTATGGAGAAATCCATTATTAATGTGTAACTTTAATTATCATTTCAAATCATTTTATATTAATTATTTAGATTTCATACCATCAACTCTCATAATGTTCCATCCTCATTTGAATGAGCAAGCAAGAGAAGACAAAGTGTGGTTAATTAATAGAATTATTCATTTAACTTATAAAGTATATTTTGATCTTATTCTTAATTTTATTCTTACCCTTAGATTTAAACTCCTCTCATTTTGTTGAGGTGCATTTGGAGTAAAATGCCAAGAACTTTAATTTCATCTTTTGATTTAGTGTCAGTATTTAATAGAGTTTTGTTTTCATGAGCATATCATAAGTGATTGATAGCAGGAGCGTATTGAAAATAAAATACCAAAATTAATTTTATATTTAATTTATCTTAATGTAGTAACATATGGTGTCCACATCATATGTTTATCAGAATTGACTGATAGCTTAAGCCGATTTTGCAAGCAAGATAAAAAGTTTAGCTTGTGTTATTGTTTAGTACTGAAAATATAATGTTTCTTTTGTAAGTCTATCAGAATGCACTGATAGTTGGCATATGTTTAAAATAAAATATAGAAAGTTATCTTTATGTTACTTGCTCTCATATAGACTATTTAACCATTATTGTTGGAATCATCAAAACATGTAGATGTGTCAATTGTTTAACGAAATGTTTATTTAAGTTATGCTTGTAAATAAATGTTTTATTTATTTAAAGTTGTGTTCAGATTTCTTCTTTGACGTGCATTTGTATTTTATATTTCCACACATGCACACACATTTTACACATCTAATATGATATGATTGCACTATCCCATTTAATTTAATGATGAACATGTTCAGGTCTGATGATGTTGCTTTCCTTGATTCAAACACTGTATGAAATGTTGATTATTTAATGATTCTCTGATAATTATATCATTTAGTTATTATTTAGATGATGAATAGAAATCAAAATGCATCCTATTTCTTTCATTATCTAACTACCATTATTTTGTTAAGATATTGCTTAATTTGTCTCAGTACTTTTATAACCGTAACTAATTATTTTTGGAAGGTAAATATTTAGAATTAAGCCATGCAATAAATTAATTCCCTGAGATATTCACTTATTATTTAGACTAGACATTAATTTAGTTAATTAGTTTAAGTTACTGTAAAATTAAAGGTTACGTAATGTTATATTTATTTTATATTTAACTCTAACTTACCAGGCAGTATAGTTAATCAGCATTACATTTTTATTTATTAATTTAATTTTCTCACATAGGAGAGGTTGTTCAATGCATGTGGATGATGGGAAGAGGTGAGGTATAAACTATAACTTTTCAATTTAAATGTTAGAATTTTACCAATTTTAATTCTTTATTTATTTTAGAACTTAATAGATGTTTTAGTCCTATTAATCAGAATGTTTTCCCCCACATCTAATATGCATTTTATACCTTATAGCCCTCTGTAGCCCCTAGATGAGCTAAGCTAAAGTAGAACATCATTTAAGAGCCTTAGTAATAATTTTAAGGCAAAATCAGACTAATAGTTTACTCTATGATAAATAGAATTGGTGCCCCTAGGTATTTGTTGTTAGGAAATGTAGGAGAGGTGTTGGGAGAGGGTTACTATATATATATATATATATATATATATATATATATATATATATATATATATATATATATCTATATTACTCTCTTGTATCTCTGAATATATTCATGTTCTGCAACATATTTTATGTTACATAGACATATATGTTTCATTTAAATAAGGAATTAATGTAAATTGATAATTTAGTGTACACTCAATTAGATTGTATGTGTACATATTAATTGTTTGTGATATATTCATCATATATATTTTTATTATATATTGATATTCATTTATTAATAAATTTTAATTTAACTTATATCAAACAAACTTGACTAGTTATTGTCAAAGTATGTAATATGAATTCATTGATTAATAACATTTGAATGAGACAAGATAAACTAACTATAGTGTAAAATTTATTTGAAATAACTATATCACATAATCCAGAAATCAAATCCCAGGATTAGTAAGTAAGCATAGTTATGTTATTTTTTTGTATTGAATTCTGTAGTTAATATCTGACTAAGTATAAACTTTATATCATAATCAAATATTTGTGTGATTTATCTAAATTATTATTGATGGGATAGGTACTGTATTGAGTTTATG
This sequence comes from Epiperipatus broadwayi, assembly GCA_028023455.1. Classification (NCBI taxonomy): domain Eukaryota; kingdom Metazoa; phylum Onychophora; class Udeonychophora; order Euonychophora; family Peripatidae; genus Epiperipatus; species Epiperipatus broadwayi. Next base: position 5,401,309 of record JAQFVV010012437.1, read on the forward strand.
TTTGGTAAATAATATCTTAATTTTATTCAATTATAGATAGTAGTATATTTTGTTCTTTTGTGAATCAGAATGATTTGCTTCAATTATATTTAAATTTTAGTTGATGTGGATTCTGAATCCCACTAAATATTAAATTTTAATATTCATAGTTGATTATAATAAATTCTCGTTATTTTTTATATGTTTTGATTGTTATAATATACAATTTTAATAATTTAGTTACAGAAATTTTAAATAAATTGATATGATTAATTAATTGTACTTAAGTAAATATCCAATAGAAATCTACTGTTTCTTTTATATACACCTGGGTTTCTTTTTACGCGGACTTATTTAACACAATTTTGAAATTATGCGATTTGTGTTTCACCGGAAGTCAATTTCCGATACTGCACTATTACTTTAAATAATAAATTTCGCGTACTTATGTTATATTGAAAGTAATAGCACATTATTGGAATTTGACTTTCATCTTAATAATTTCAATATTTTCAGTGCTTTATAATAAGCATTTATTATATATAGCTATGTAAACAATTGTATTACATTCAAATATCAGCCTTTCACGCTTATTAACACTCGCAAAGCGTATGCACAATTAGCATGAAAGGCTTATATTTGAATGTAGTGCTTTATAATAGTAAGATTTTATGCAATAATGAAATTAAAATCATGATTTCCACATTTTATGTATACACATATTAAATTTTACAAGAATATAATGTAAATTTGTTCAAACATTGTGCGTGTTAAATCCCATTCTGTTTTTGCTTTTTAAAAAAGAATGTAATCAATTATTATTTTCTTATTAATGACACTAATCATTAACGTGCTCTTAAATTCCAACGACAGCTAAATGTTTGTATGTCTGGATATCGCGAGCTTCTTAAACAATTAATAAAATCATCGTCTCAAAGATTAATTACGTTGTCAACAGAAAATCATAATAATTAAAATGTGTATAAAAAAAATATAAATTACTGTACTGTAAATTATGCATAAAAATATATTATTTTGAATAAAATTAAATATTATAGTTAAAAAAAGTTTGTCTTGTATCAATTTTTTTCAAATTTGAAATTTTTTATTAGTCATATTTTATTTCCTTATTTTTATTTTTTTTTTTTGCGCGAATTTTAAAGTAATTTTACGTTAGTGCTTTGCTTTTACGCGAATTTTGAAAAATCACAGACCGCATCCCTCCTTTTTCAATGCAAGTTATGTCTATTTTTGCGCAATTTTGTTTGCACGTGTTTTCTGAGGAACCTATCTATCGCGTAAAATGAGACCCAGGTGTATTGGTATGATTGGATATTGGACATTCAAGATTATTTTATAGGTTTATTGATATTACATCATTATTAAGTATTTTATCTTATTATATCTAGCTTAATTAGTAATAGTAAAATCAATATAAGAATACAACATGGGTTGAGTTAGTATCATTTATCATTTTATTAAACTAGGATTAAAATTAATTATTGGATCATATATTTATTTAAATATTATGAATATTGTAAGCTTATATGACATATTAAAGCTGTTATCTTAATCATTCATGAATTATTTTATTTAGATATGAATAGCATTAAATTGTAGTATAGTTTATATTATTATAAGCAATGTTTGATTCATTAGGTATATTAGAATTTGGTTGTTGAATGATTTATCATTATTTTCATTTGATTAAAAGTGAAATATATCTTAAGCATATGTCTTTATATCGGATGATAATATTTGATTTTTTATTTTAATCTATCTTAAGTAAGGATTATATTTAGGGTATCTGAAATGATAATTTTGTTAGTTTTCTATTTATTCGAAATGCTGTTTGAATTCAAGATGTTATAATAAAGATTATTATCATTGTTTTGTTTTGTTATAGTTAACAGAAAGATGTTATTAGATAAAGAATTATTTTAAGTACCAAATAATTATTTATTGATTGGTATTATTATATTAATTCTATTATGATAACACGATTATTCACAGGGCATTATAAAAATAGTATTATTTTTCTTTGATTTATATTTTATTCAGTTACAAATATAATATCCAAACTTGAGGGCTCAATTTTATTCTATTACACAGTGTAACCAATAACAGAGCTATATTTTATTTGGGCTATAACAGAGATTAGCATATGCACATATTTATTCTGTTATAAATGGCACCTCAATTTTCAGGGCATAATTAAACAGGATCACTCTATCATGGTCTTGTCATATCCAATCTGCTACAAATGGTTTCAAATCTGTGAAGCATTAAAAAAAAGTGTATATCCTCATTTCAATCTGTTACAAATGGCATCTTAAATTTAAGGGTGATAATAAAGATTATTTCATCATCACTTTTTCATGTCAGTTATAAAATACTGTCCAAACCTGTATGGTAACTTTTATCCCTTTATAATATATATATACATATGGGTGTATATGGATGGATGGATGGATGGATGTGCATGGACATCACATGGTTCTCTGTAGAATTATTTGTATGTCTTTAAGATCACAAATATCATATTTAAACTCCGCATACTTCATTTTTATAGATTTGATAATTAATATATTGATGAGTAGTACATTCATTCATAATACCCGATTGCCCAATGCATTGAACATGATCAGCCTCAGATTTTATATCACTTTTAAATCCAGTCACAAAAAATGATAGTTAACTCTTGATGAGTAATCTTAGTGATTCATTTTATAACTTATAATTATTTATACTGGATTCAATGCTGATTTTTTGCTGATATTAGAATCATGATTCCTGTCATCCCAGCTACCTCATTGGTATGTACTATTACAGTATATGTAATATATAGGGTATATGAGCACAGACTTTCACACGACCCACCACCCTCCACTCTATCTAATAACACTCATACCTGTGTTTCAGTTATTATAGTATATGTATATTCTGTTGACGAGCAAAACTATCATGTGTCCATAAAATAATATACAAATATAAAAGTATGTGTGTAGTATATATATATTAAATATTTGGATTTATTTAGCATATAACTAATATTACAATAACATTTATGTGTATATAAATTTGTTTTGCACATACATTCTAAAGTAAAAATATGTGTATATAACTGTTTAAAAATTAATCGCAAGTTTATTATTTTACAATAAAAAATAAATAAATAGAAAAAATATTTTTGTTCTATCCGACTTTCTCAAAAGGTATGTCAATTTGACTCCTCTTCAAAAAAATTATTCCAAAAATAAAATATCGTAACAATTTTAGATTGTTTAGTTTACTATTTAAGTATATACTTGTTTTCCCTTACTTTCTCTGACATAGGTTTTTTTTTTTTTTTGGGGGGGGGGTCTATGAAGGACATCAAACGAGGGGCTGAAATTAAGCAAAATGTGGTGTTTTTTTAATCAGTTTGTTTCCCTCATATTTTAATTATCATTTCTGTTGCCTGATCGTTATTTTTATAAAACGTTTGCAATATATATATATATCATTGCAATAATTATAGTAATCAAAAAGTCATATTTTAATGCCATAAAAATTTTAATTAAAATTTAAAAAAAAAATTAGATATGTCATTTTTATCCTCATTTTTTTTTAATATTAAAAAAAAAAAAAAAAATGAATCATGATTAAAACTGAAATTATATTGCTAGTAAGAAAAAAAAGAGTGAACTTTATTATAAAATTTATTTAAAAGGCAAGATCATTAAGAATATCTAATGCATTTTGATTCAACAAAAGTCAAAAGTAAACAATTCTTTGTGTTCTGTTTAAGACATCACCAAATAACAAAATTAATGGCCTCCAGCCACAGATTCTTTAGATACTGACATTTGTTAGTATCCATTTATTAAATTGAATTTTCATTTAGAATGTGTTTACTTGTATGTAGCATTTTATTTCAAAAAATTACTTCTATAAAATATATTTCATCTATAAACTCAGTACTTTTATTTTTCTTTAGATAGTGCTTATGTTCATTTCTATTCTCAGAGTGAAGGTCAAATTGATAACCATCATCACAACTAGCAAATCTGAGATTTTTATTACTGATACAACTACTTCAGAAAAAAAAATATTATTATTGGGTACCAATTTAGAGTGCACTCACAGCCATTTTGAAATCTAAAGACCACTCAAAACCACTGCTGACATATCCAAGCGATAAATGACATCAAATAATTACTGTAATAACATTTGTATTTTAGAAGTTATAAACATTTAGTATTCACCACCATTCTGAATTATAAGGACCACTTAAAACACGCCTCTGACACATCCAAGTGATCCCATGTGGATCATTTGATGTTATTTATCACTTGGTTGTGTCAGTGATGATGATGAGCACCATACAAATAAGCACCTATTATTGTTACTATATGGTCATTTGTTGAGAAAATTAAAAACTGCCCATTGTAAGCTACTATTACTAATTATATTGGAACATTTATATATCTATTTGTTATATATCAGTACTTCAGGAGTTTTTTTTTTTTGCTTCTGAGCCACCTTCTTGAAAAAAATTGTAGTTATTTAATTGTAATATAATCCATTCCACAGGAGACCAAGTAATAAATAATCAAATTGTTTGTTGTTGTTCAGGAGATCCCATAATAATCAATCACTGGAAGTAGAAGAGTTGTTTCATAATCCAATGACTTTCAACTCTTAAGTCCATCACTCTATCACAGCTAAACTGTGTTGAGCATTGGAGTTCAAGTAATAATGGTACCCAATATGTGTGATAAAGCACAGTAACTCTATCCAATTACAAAAAGGTTTTTTTCTTTTATTATGTTAGACTGTTAATCCTTATTTATTTATTACTACAGCTGTCCATCTATTTATTTATTTATTTATTGGAAATATAGTCAAATTGTCATTCATATTTGTCAATCAATCAAAACTAGGTATCTAATGAATGTTATGTATACAATTTAATTAACATACTCTGCTTTACCTTGACATTTTCTGTTTGTTTTTTACTCAGTCATGTTTATTTCAAGAATAATCTTAAAATCTTATTTTGATTATATCTGTTTATTATTTTCATATACAAAAAAAAAATCTGTTTTAATTTCATGATTCTTTAATTAGTGTTTTCTTAGAAATACAAACTATTTTCTGAGAGTAGTATACTATACACACACAGCTTACAAATGTTTTTTTTTTTTAAATCAAACTGCATGTAAAATTAGTAAGTGATGCACATTTCTAAATTAGTATACTGATTTCGAATATGAGTTTAAGTTTCTGTAAAACTGATGACCCAAGTTTTAAAACCATATATTTGTGATATCATTACAATTATGATATTGCATTTAATGTATATTCATTACTACATTAAATTCAGGAAGATTACTAAAACTAAATTAAAGTAATATCTAAATAAAACACTACTGAACTTATTGCATATTATGGAATTGAGTATTCATATTTTTTTAATATTTATATATATATATATATATAGTTACTATTTTAAAAAAAATACTGACTTAAAGTCAGTATGTGACTTTGCCATTAGTAGCATCAGTAAATCTCCTGGTAATGTGAGAATCAAAAATTAATTCAGATTACTGTTATTCAATCCCATGACATTTTCCTAAACTTCATAGATAATTTACATTAATATTTAATAATTTAAAAATGACTAATAAAATGAAAATAAATTGTGATTAAATGCATGATGAAAAAAGTGGTTTATTTTACAAAATTTATAAATAAGCACAAAAATTAAAAATTTGTACTTAAGTAATGTACATAGCACATAGAATATTAACTTGAAATCAGGTCTGAATGGTTTTATTTTCATTAACAATAGAGAAATTCTCTCACATCAAATTGTTAAAGTAGATTTTCTAGGGTAAAGAATGAAAGTGGTTAATGCTATAGATGTGAATAAATTTGTACAACTCAAGCAAAATCCAATTCCATTTTCTCTAAATTCATGATACTGGTAAAAATTATTTAATCTTTAAGCATAGTAAAATGAAATTTAATGCTTATGCTTTACATTTTATTATAAATACCATAACAAAACTATTCCTTTTCTTAAAGTTAACATATTTTCAATGGGTACAATATTTTAATCCCAAAGACTAAAATTTCTCACTCTTATTTATTAATACTATTAACTCAAAAAAAATATTTATAAAGAACTTATAAACTCAAAAGTTTATTATTAATTTGTTTTACAGTGATATTTTTTTATAATCACTACTCATTGTGATTGAAGCTGTAGATTTTACTGATGAACAACTCATCCAAACCTAATATAGACGATTATCTAAACATACTTGTACCATCTTCAATTGATTAAAATTATAAAAAGAAATACATGCATCTTTTTTCTGTGTTCTTTTAAATATTATTTGGTTCAAAGACATAATTATAAAGAATGCAATGATAAATTAACAGACTTGATAGCTAAAGATTTCTGAATTAAAGTTCAACCTGTCATTTCTGATGTCAAAGATCACATGACCTTCTAAAAAATAATTAATTATTTTAGTTTAGCATAATGCTAAAGTAATTGATTCAAAATCTAATCATTTTACATTGATGCCCAACTTGTCATTTCCAATACTTAAACATGGCATGGTCTCCCATGCATAAATATTTCTAATCTCAATAAAGCATTATTTCATCTTAAACTAGACTTGGAGTCTGAGCATTTTTCACTAATATGAATCTATTGTGCCTTATCACATTAAATATTTCTGTAATTAATGATAAGAAAAAGTTAAATGTTAATCTACTTTGTGAAACATTTATATTTGCAGAACCAAATTTAAGATCACTCAATTTACTAATGTTAAAGAAAGACTAATAGTATTTTATAAGAATAATTTTCTATATCTATTTGTAAATACTAATCTTCAATAAAACTGGGAATTTAATTTCAGATTTGATAAAATTGTATACACTTTTCATTCTATTATACCTGTCATTATAATTTTTCTTTTATTGCCTATCATCTCAATCTCAGACATGGATTAGCAGGCTACCTTCATTATAACACACTTTAAATGTGATATATAATTGCTAATACTAGTAACACATTTTTTATAATTTATAATTTTTATGTTCACATAAATGATGTTATTCTTAATTCTATTTCCAATTTTTTCTACAAAGTATTTTTTTAAGCATAAATAGCTCTTTTATCTTATCTGTATTGTGTCATTATATTACTTAGTTATACATTATCTGTGTCCATTGATACTGTCTCACAGATATTTATAGTTGGTCTATTTTATTTTGATGCATCCTAATTTTATTGTTTAGTATATGAATTGATTATGGAAAGTTCAAATACCTAAATCCAGTTTGAACTCAATAATTCCATTCATTAGTCCAAAATAAGATTTTTTTATTTTTCTGAGAACTAATCTAAAATACATTAAGTTTAATACCAAAAACAATACCTTACAACTTCTTACTCATAGGCTTCCAATAGTAGATCACTTCATCCTATTCTATAACCATCTTCTGTAATTTTGAATAATAAATATACACCTACTGGTATAGTGCTATAATATCTCTATACCTAGAGTAATTTATAATTTTTTGTCTTTATCAGTAATTCAAAACTTGAACTAATGCACTTACACATCTAGCTGTCAGATATCTTTTATGCTTTGTATTATTCAAAATAGTAGCCTGAAATTAAAAAAACTTTAACATTTTAACCCAAAGTTAATTTTAATAATTATAAGAATCTGATACCCGCTCAATTTCTATACAATTACTATATGGTTTTAGAATAGGGTGAAGACAACTGTTTTCATAAAAATATATAAAAACATCATGTGATATTATGTTTGGTATTACCTTCTTAGATAAATAATAGAAGATCTACAATTGGCATTAAACTCAGATCTCTAAAATATATAGAAAATGATTGGGCTACCATTTCTATATAGCTATGAAAACAAATTAGGTTTGGTTCAAAACTTAGAAATTTTTTTAATTTTAGACTGTTAGTTAGAATAGTATAAAGGCATAAGATGGTGTTACTACATGCATAAGTGCATCAGTTCCTGCTTTAGATCTTAGTCTTCAGCAATAAAGGCAAAATCCATAAATTTGTATGGCAATGGAAATATTATAGTAATACATCATTTGATATTCATAAATTATTCACGCTTATAGTAAATAATTAGATTAGAAGAAAAGAACTTTTCTTGGAAACATTGAGGTTTTAATTCACCAATCTATCCTTGTGCTAAAGTGCTTAGATTCAATAATTAAAAGATTTATCAATGGGTAGTTTAGAAAATTATGTTATATTTGAATATCTATGTCATCACCATAAATCTCTTTTTACAGTATGCTGCTAAGAATCTCTTCTAAGAACTTTGATTATTTAGGATGGAGTTGATCAATGAAATAAGTAGTGAATTGAAATCTCAAACGAAAATGTAGAGAATAACATTAAATATTTACACTTTGAAGTTGTAAATATTAAAAACTTTAGAATGACTATGAAACAAATTAACAGTAGAATATTTATTAATCAAAACTTAGACAATGTATAGGATATATTGATGGTTTTCTTTGTAGAAATTCTAACTACATTATTTTAAATATAATAAAAGGATAAATATAAAGAATTAAATTAAATAATTTATCAGTGTTACCAGCAAAAGTTATAAACTGAAAAAATGTATAAATAGTTTTAGTAAGTGCTTTTCCCATATTAGTAATAAGGGGAATTTTTTTTAAAGTATATCTCCATACTAAATATTTTTAATTTTGATAGCTTTTATTAATCCTAATTTTGATTAATCATTTACTAATATATTAAATGTAGAAATGGCTTCAATATCAGTTTAGATTTTTTTTAAATTGAAATAGATAATGAAACTATATATGCCTTGGATCATACTAAAGTAATTTATAAAAATTAATGTCTACAGACCTCCTGCTCTTTTGAATACATTGATGAGACAAAAGCTAATTTGTGAACCAAAATAACACTACATATTTACACATACAAGAAAATTTAAGTCTGTCTCTCGACATACTCTTAGACTTAAAACAATTCGTATGTTTAAATCAGATAATGTCAAGGTCATTTGTTAAGAGTGAGAGGACATTAAATGCAAAGTAAATAAGATTTGGTTTACTATACATTCTAATAAGACAATGAAACAATGTATTAACAATACCGAAATTGATGTATGTTAAAGTTTTTTAATTTGAAAACAAAAAGCAATTTAAATTTACAATAACTCCTACAATCGTCAATTTTTTTGCACTGATACATTTGATAATATTGTCTTTAGATAAATACATTATTCATTTTTTTCTAATTATTATTAGAGTAGAAATTTCATAACAAGTTTTAGCCCAGATATAAATTTTAAACTTTTTAAGCATTATTCTATCTATTCTTATTAAACATAAACAGATATATCCTTTTTAAATATAATCACATAGTATCATTAATCTAAGTGGATCCTTCTTTTCTTTCTAAATATAAAATATCTTCAATATACTTAACGGTTATTCCACTTGTTATTAGTAACATATAGGTTAGAATATAATACATTGTTTGGAATAGTATTTTATTCTCTTCTCTTCTTCAACTGTTGCTGACACAACCACATGCAGTGTTAGCATAGGAATCAAACCTGAAATTTTTAGATTCATTGATATTGAATTTACAATAATGTTTTAACCAACTAGACTTCTCTGCCAATGTTAACACTCAAAAGAAATTTTATATATACTTATCTATGAAGGTCATTCTTATTTCTCCATTTTTTTCAGGGTAAGGTTAATGAGTGATTTTCAATTATTATAAATAATTGCACTAGATTGACTATTTGTCAATGTCATGTGAGCAGTTTCTTTAATTTTATTCTTTTTATTTCTTCCTAAATTTGTTCAATCGTCTTGTCTTTTACCAACCAAACATAAATTATTAACACATGCATGGATTGCTATGCAACTGTTGATTTATATAGTAATTTTTATGAATTTGTTATAGTTGAGTATTATGAAAGGATAAAATTGAAGTTCAAAAGTTTTATAATATACTAAGAATGGTTTTGGCAGATACCATTCTTCAATGGGGCAATTGTTTTTATGGATCCACATTCTTTCATACTCACTTGGTATTTCACAGACACAGTTTTTTTTTCAGCAATTCATCATTGTGTATTTTGGATTTGAAAAGCTGTTCTGACATTATACTGATTTCAGATTATTTTAGATTTTTAGCCTTTGTAATGATAATCAATGTATAACTATTCTTTGTGAGCTTTTGTATTATATAGGACTTTTCTTCCAAGTCATTGATTTCTGTACTAACTTCTTTTGCTCTGTTCTATACTAGTTGCTTAAATCCATGTTTGTGTTTATTGGACAAATATGCTAAGTATTTTTCTGTATGTGTAAGTTTTCAATAATTAGTAATTTTAATTTAATCATGAAAATATCTTCTCACAAGTATATCTAAAAATACTAATTTTTATTATTGTTGTTATTCTATTGCAAAATCAATTGAGAGAAGTAAGTTACTGATGTATGTCCAAAATATTGGTAACTATGTTTCATCTTGTGACTATATAAAAATGTGTCATCAATTTAGTAATGCCAGTCTTTATGTGGAAATAGAGAAATGTTTCTAGCTTTGGTTTCAAGTTCCCTCATGTAAATATTGCTTATCAAGTGTGACAGTGGTGAATTCATAATCACCCCTTGATTTTCTTAGGAGAAGAAGAATTTTATGTTGTATCAAAAGTATGTTGTTATGCAGAATGAAAAAAAATTTATGACAATAATATTTAATCATGCAGTTTTTGTTTTTGTTCTAATTTTATTGTAAATTTAATTGAAAGGAATACATTAGTGATATGTAATAAGAATGTGTATTAACATAGTATTTATAGATATGGTTTCAAATTTATTTTATGCAATATAGCTTATCAGGGATGACAATGGAGAACACATAATTACTCCCCGATGAAACAATTTCCCACATTCTTCAGGAATGTGAGACCTGGAATAAATTACGCTACCTGACATTGCAAAAGACCACAGATAAAGACTGGGCCTGGGTAGATATGGTGAAAGCTTTTAAAAAGGGCTCCTTTGGCAGTATTAGATTGGCAACTTATGTTAACTTTGTCATCTGGTTGGCACGAAATAAGGTAACTTTTGAAAAGGGTATTGATTACAATATTGAGGTATTATACTTCAAATTGTTAAATAATGCCAAGGACCATGACAAGAGGATATGCCAGCCATGGCTAACTGATCAGACTTGGAACCAGATCAAACTAGGGCCATGCCTTGCCTAGTGTAGTGCTTATCTTACATAATAAATAAATCGATATATTAGTAATTAGAAATTATAACAGCCCAAAGAGCACTAACATATCACGATGATAAATCCTAGGAAATGAAGGTAGTTAAGTCTGAACAAATTAATAAAAGATTAGGAATAGATAGAAGGGAAAGTGACTGCTCTACAAGTGGTATGCCATGCAAACCAAGAAATAAGCATATATATCTATAAAGCCATTTATAACAGAACTGGGAGAGCTTTAATGGTGAAATAGACTTGTACAATTAGACAATCCAAACACCTTCTCATTTATAACAGTACTGGGAATGCTCAAATGGTGAAATAGACTTGTACAATTAGACAATCCAGGGACAATATTCCCACTGCAACTGAAGCGGTTGTCTTGTTTCTTTCAAGCTATGGCCCCAAATAATAATGAGACATGAATAGAAGTGTTCTGAAAGTGTAACATTGCTGTTAATATAACAACATTTTTGTCTCCAAATAACTAATGGAGAAATGGACATGTATAATTGGACAGTTTTGTGAACAATAATTTCAGCATAAGAAGTTGGGTTTATGTGTGTAAGTCTGGAAGGGCAGGTGAATTTTGTGTCACTGCACTTCTGGAACTATTAATATCCCACTCACCTATCCATACATTTATACTTGAATGTTCAAAATCATATGCATTGAATCAAGTGTATGGGTGCGGATGTGCTTGACACGCACCGACACTCCCTAAATTTCTTTGTAATGATTCTTGTTGATTGCATTGTAAAACTTATGTCTCTTGAATCATCTTGAGGCACAAATAAAGGCATTTGAAAGTAAATCCTTCACAAAAAATCTTTGTTTTGTATGTTAAAGACCTAAAACCACTATGAAAAAATCTTCATATCTTCGCATGGTGAATTTCTCAAACTAAGAATTGAAACATGGTCATCATGAAGTTTAAATGGACTATAAAAATGTAAGTTTACTGAAACATGTTTCTATTTTTTGTAATGTATCAGAAAGATACTTGTGGTGCTTTCTAATTAATAGTTATAACTTTGTTTCTGTAACTAATAAAAAAAAATTTACCACCTTCTTATTTTAGCCTACTTTGAGGAGTTCTCTTATTATATTAGCATAATCACTAGTATACATTACAATTTCAGCATCATGTGTGAGAGTTAGAGAAATATTATAGATTTCTCTAATTTTAGAAATGTAATAGCTATCTTGCTGATGTCTATTCTTTTTATTCTACAGCATACTTCTGCTGTCTTGAGAGACTTCCTAAGTTGCTGCCCTTATATCTAATAAAGTTATATTAGTTGGTATGATGGCATAGTTTAATCCTTGTCCCAGTATAAGAGTTTTAATATTTATTTGATGTTTAGAATTTAGTGATAAAGCTACTATAGTGTTTGATATCTGTGTATTTACTGAAGCTTAATGCATTTGAGGGTGACATATGGTCTCATATTCATATGCAGCTATTAATAGCTTTTCTTACAATAATGCCTAAATGCATATATTTATAAATTACAGTGGTATAAGAAAAGTTGGTACTCATTACTTAGCCAGGCTTGGCCACTTGATGGCCTTGTTGCCAGTCAAAAAATAAAATGCAATGTTACCGGGCTGCAATTTTTAAAATACGGTCACTTTTTTTTATCCTTTTTATTTTTTTCTACTAAGTCTTTAATATTTCATTTTTAGGGGGGGGGGTTGGCTTTTTGCCTTTAACTTTTATTTTTAAAACCAATTTTTATTACCTTTTTTAAAATATAAAAACAAGCCAAAAATAATTTTGTCTCTAACTTTTGTCTCAGTGATGACAAATTATTTGTCAAACCCCCCTCCCCCCAATTAAAATAAGATCAAAACTTTTCACTTTTTCAACTTTTATTTTCTTTTTTTTTTAAAAAAATATGGAGACTTTTTTTTTTGGCTATATGGTGATTTTTTTTTGCCTTTATTTGTATACTGCTGATATACTAAAACTTTTATTTTTAAAACCAATTTTTATTACTTTTTGTAAAAAATAAAAACAAACCAAAAATAACTTTTGTCTCTATCTTTTGTCTCAGTGATGACAAAGTATTTCTCCCCATCCACCCCAAAAAAATTAAAATAAGATCAAAACTTTTGACTTTTTTAACTTTGCTTTTCTTTTTTTTAAAAAAAAATACGGCGACTATACAGCGATTTTTTGGGGGGCTTTATTTGTATTACGCGATGTCTATTTTTCCATTTTTAAAAATAACTTTTACTATTAATTACATTTTTTTATCCTTTCAACCCACCACCCCCAAAAAATTACAATAAGATCAAAACTTCAGACTTTTTCATTTTCTTTTTTCATATTTAAAATATGGTGACTTTTTTTTTTTGCCTATATGGTGATTTGTATTATGCAATTTCAATTTTGCTATTTTTAAAAAAAAAACTTTTCCTATTAATTACAATTTCCAATTCTTTTATTTTTTTCTACTACGTCTTTAATATTTAGTTTTTGGGAATTGAATACCTTCAGTTGCAGCAGTCTGACTGACATCGATTACTGGTACAATTTGAAAATCTGCTTGTCACAGTGTGCTATTTTATTTGTTTCATATAATTTCTCATGAAAGCATGAGTTTTCACATGAGCTTGGCAATGTTTGGCACTTTCCAAGTTGTGTAGGGAAGGGTGGGGATAGAGTGACAATTCTTAGTGAGTCAGACTGCATGATTTAAGTAGAAATGAAATTACTCTGCTATAGAGATATCAAAAGTTGTGGCCACTTGAAATCCAGATACCATTAGATGATATGGTAGCTAATTGTGAATTGTGTGAATTCATATAAAGTGTCATGAAGCAACACCATCAAGTGGCCTAAAATGAGTAAGATAAACAGAACTGTTTTCTTAGCCATAAGTCAGGTAGCATAAATGGCATTTGTAGGTGTTTTTGACTAGCCAAAACACCATCAAGCACCCAAGCCTGGCTAAGTAATGAGTATCAAAAAGTTCATTACATTTTGAATTACATTGTTTGATATATGTGAAACACTCAGGTAGTTTACAAAAACTTTTATTAATGCTCTTTTATTTATTATATAATTTAGAATATAATTTGCTTACCGATTAACACACATTCTCTATCACTAATGGAATATAATATTTGATTCAAAAAACTTTTGGGTAGTTATTTTTTCTCTTAACAAAGACATACTTGTTCTCTGAGTAATTTTTTCAATTCTCTGTTAGTAAACTGGAAGATTTTAGTTGCAAATCTAAACTTTATGAAGAAAGTTTATTCTAAATGCACTCTTTAATGAAGCATTGTCTAATGTAAAAAAAAATTAAATGAGATAATTTTTAAATTGCGCTTTATGCAAAAAAGTGGAGCTTATTATTAGCAAAGAATTATACGGCTGATAACTTTCAGAGAACTTACGTCTCCATATTCATAGCCTACTTTAAGTGAAGTTTAGCAGTAATTTATGCAAAATTTATGCAAAGATTATATCATAAAGACCATTTTCTGGAGATTGCAAAGCATGATTATTTTCGATTTATTGCACAGTTGTCATTTTGCATAAATTCCTGCTAAACTTCACTTAAAGTAGGCTATGAATATGAAGACTTAAGTTCTCTGAAAGTGCTCATCCATATAATTCTTTGCTAATAATAAGCTTCACTTTTTTGCATAAAGCACAATTTAAAACTTACCACTCAAAGGTGAAGCATAAAACAAGTATTTTATATAAATGAGATAATGTTCTGCATAATTATTATATAATTTCAATATTATCCCCCTCTCCTGCCATTTATTAACAACATGTGCATAGAAAAACTTGAAACTATAAACATAAATACTGTTTTATTTCCATCTAAATTCAATATTTTACACATCAGTAACATATCTGCATCACTTAAATTTAAAATAGAATTTAAACAAGAACAAATGTTGGCATTTTTAGATGTTTTGTGGCAAATTTCCTTCATGGCAAAATCAAAATAAAACTACAACTTACACAAACCCACTTATACAGGAAATTACTTAGCATATAATTCAATCATGACAAAAACAGAAAAACAATTGTTCAGAAACAAATGATATTGATGAAGAAAAATCACATATAGAATAAATCATTATAAAAATAAGTATCAATTATTATTAAGAAAATCATAAATAGATAATAAAAAGAAACACCAAAAGAAAAAACAGCTATAGTTAAGATATTGTATATCTGGGATAGCAAATTAACTTTAAAAAAACTGCATTCAATATAATGTCATACTTTCTAATGACATGGCACACTAAAAGTAATCTTAGTTCTGCAAATCGAAGCTAAACTTTCTGAAAAACAGCATTAAACACCATATGAATGTTAAAGAACATACAACAGTGAATCCAAATGCCTTCTTTCAAAAATCAAAAGAGCACAAATTAATCAATAAAGAGAAATAATGGAGATAAAAAAGTTTATATTAAATGCTTTTATTTACTGTGCACTAAAAAAAAATATTAATTGTTTCTTCAATCAAAATTGGGGTTTTCAATTTAACTTGAAATAAGAGCATGAGGTGTCCAGAAATTCACTATGTCAATTTCTTGTTATAAAAAACATATACTGATTTAATTAATTTTTGATATTGCCCTCCCTCTTCATGCTTTTATTTCAAGTTAAATCTAAAAATCCCAATTGCAGTTGAATAAATAATTAATTTTTGTTCTTTTTAGTGCACAATAAATAAAAGCATTTAATATAAAAAAATTTCATTTCTATTATTTTTAACTTCTTAGCATTGGTGCAGCAGACAAAAATCTAAAACTATATTGAACTTTAAATTGACTGGACACTTATAATTGATATATATTGTACCGTTTATTTATATACGGTACAAATATATTGGCATTTGGTAAAAGCTAAAAAAAATAAAAGTAAATTTTGATTTTTTTTTTTGAGTATAATTTATTTTGTTAAAAAAAATGTACAATGGAAATTAAATAGTTCTTTCATATTTTTTTATGTAATTAGAAATAAAAGTAGAATTGGAGAGAACAAAAGAATTCCAAAAGTAAAAAGATAAGCTAAAAGAAAAATATTTTAGCTAATTAAAGATGGCCGAAAGATTTGCTAAAAAATGAGAACTTTGTAATTGAAAAATGAGTAAAGACCATACAAGATTATGAACCAAAAATGCCATGATAATAACATGTGCAGAAGTCTGAAAACTGGGCCTCTAGTATAAAAGGCAGAGACCAGTTTGAAGAACATCTTGTTTTTTTCATTTTTTCTTTTGGCTGGTTTTGGATTAAGAAATCCAAGACTACTTCACAATGAAATAATCCTTCATGCGGGAGTAGAACAGGGCTTTATCTGACATCGTTAAGAAGATGGACACTAGAAGAGCTTCTGCGACTAGCCTTTGGAATGGAATACAAGATCAACTAATAACCAATGGGAGATAGCTCATTCTAACAAAAAAACTATGCATAGTAAGCTACAACTTTTTCACATAACCTACCGGTAAGATATGACTCTTATTATCCCTGATTGTGACTAAATTGTCGACAAATCTTTTTTAAAAATATACGTATAATAGGACCCCAATATGGACTTTAATTTTAGTGATCAAGAGACTCTTATTTAATCAAGAACTTTAATTAATTGTTTTAATTACTTTATTTTATTAATTGCTTCATGTTTAAATTAGTGTGTGTTCTCTACAATTTTCTTAATTAGTAATTCACATTTTAACTTAAACAGATTTTTAATCTGTTATAATAAAAATATTTCTAATAGCAATTTTCATTTGTACATTATTCTATAATATTTATTAGTGTTTATTATTAAATTTATTATTAGTTTAGTAAGATTTAAAACGTAATTTACCTTTGCCAATATGTTTGAATAAGCCCAGGAATAAATAATCTCCAAAAAAATAATTATCGTTACGGTATGATGCAATACCAATTAGTTTAAAAGTATTTCTCTTTTTTATTTGTGAGATGTTATATGATGATTTCAATGGATTCATTAGAATAAAAGAGTCCTGGTGCCCATATTAAATAAATTAAAAGCTGATTTCGTCGATAGCATAATTCTCAACAATTACTAGGTCGAGTTGATCAGGAAATGTAGTTATGTTTTTAGAAATAGAAATACAACTTTCTTCGTTTTGCATAACTTGATCAATTCGAGCATTTTATAATGCATATAGAGGCCTAGCAAGATGGAAAACGTAATATATATATATATCATTAGCTTTATCACTATATAATTCTGCTATAATTTAAAATGTATACACCTTATGTATATATCATGTTTAGTATATAAACATAATAATATATTTATATATAAGTGATTAAAAATATGAAATTTCTTTTAAGTTAAATGTGTTTTACATCTTTGCTTTTGATTGGAATTTTTTTTAAATGCTTACCAACACTATATTGTAAATAAGCTTCACTAGTACATATAATTTTACTTTAAATCAATTTCAAACATACAGAATATATATCATTTAAATATTTTTGCAATAAGTTAATATGTATACTCTTTATGTATATATTATATTTAGTACATATACATAATTATGTATAAGAAATCAGTAAGTAACTTTTCTATTTAAAATTGTTTGACTTTTTTTATTCGAAATTAATTTTTTTTTTTTAAAAAAAAAAAAAAGCTTACCAAAACTATATTATAAAGAAACTTTATTTCTTAAAAAAACTCTACTGTCCTCGCAAAAATTTATGTGAAACAAATAAAAGTTCTAAGAAAAAATTTTAAATTTTAAATATAAAACTATTCAATATTTTCCCACCCTCTGTTCCATAAATAAGAAACTATGTAATCTACTGAAAGCATTAGTGTCCCATATGGATTAGTTTGGTACTAAATAATTGTATAAGAAATTCCAAGCAAGTCTATTAAATTTTAAATATATTAAACCTCAATTTAAAAAATTTATTCTAACTTAAAAAGATCAAAAATTTACCAACTAACATACCAACAAAGTCATTTTAAAACTTCAACAAAAGCATTTAAAAAGCAGATGTATCTAAAGTAGCAAGTCACATAAGTATCTATGAACATGCTCAATTGGAAAAATAATATTGACATAGAAAAGTAAAAGAAAAAAATTCAAATACTGTTTACATGAGCAATAAAAAATAACTTCATAAAGTCAACTTAATATGATAATTTAAAAAAAGTTGGAAAAGATCCATTAAACTTATCCCTAAGATATAATACAAAAATTAGGAGGACATTTATATATAAGTATATAAAATTTTTATTAAATGTTGCTTTTGAAAGAATAATTCAATCGATTACTGCAGCAACTTAAACTTAATATTTATACATTTCAAGACCTAAGGTTCAATTCCCATCCTAGTATATCACTGGTTAATTAGCAACATTTGAAATACCATTTAAAACATTGTTAAGCTATTGTCAATAGCTCAATGTTTTTGAAAAGTTTAATAAACTTTGAATTTATCTAAAGAGATTTAATAATTAATTCTAGATGATGGAAATAGTCCAATATATAATTACAAATAAAATTCCCTCACAAATTTTGAAATAAACATATCATTAAAAGAATAACATTAAATCAGACCCAAATATCTCTCTCTGTGTATATATATATATATATATATTGAAACAGACAGATCGAAGAATCGATCTTAGTTTCATGGTTGTCATCTAAGAACGGTAATTCTAAACCACTATTTACCCGCAATGAGACTTTTTCTATTCCAAGCCACATAAATTTTAAGTTATATATTTTGTGTTTGTTTAAAAAGAATTTAATGTAAAGAGTATGAGTATAAATGTCACAAATGGGTCATGCCAGGGTTTTGGGTTTGAATTTAGTTTGCATTTTGGAATTTATTCCTAGACGTGGACTGGGTTTGAATTCGGATTACTGTGTGTGATTAAGCATGGTGATTTTTACCGGTACAATATATATATATATAAAATAAAGAATGGAAATAAGAGATAGTATCCATGTAAATAAAAAATAACCATTAACCTTTGATGTTACCAAGAAATTATCAATTACTACTAATTGCCAATCTCTGAAGCCCAATGAGTTTTTCCATTAAACCTATAATAGCTCTTTTGTTCAAGTTTTGTGAGTAAAAGGGATCCTCTTTTACTTCAAACCCAAGTTATATAGATTTAAACCCAGAAAGCCATTTTTATAGATGTGAAAAATGAAAAAATTATATTTTATTTGACATTCTGTAAATAATATTTTAAACTTCTCCATTGTTGTATATGTTGAATTAAATATTTTTCATGGATTGTTATTATTATAAGTATAAAAATAGCTTTCTTGGTTTAAATCCATATAAGAACTTGGGTTTGAACTGAAAGAGGACTCCTCTTACTTCAACAAAACTCAAACAAAATTGCTATTATAGATTTAATAGAAAAACTGATTTGGCCTCAGAGATTTTCATTTAATAGTAATTGAGAATTTCTTTGTAACATCAAAAAGTAAAGGTTATTTTCTATTTACATGAATATTACCTTCCATTTTCATTCTTTCTTAATTAAGAAAAATATGTTAGAGATAAGAGGGGGGTCCTTCTTATCTTTATAAAGTCAAATCTTGTGTTATGATTTGTAGAGGTCTCTCGTGCTAAAATTAAGCACTCAAGGCACTTGTACTATGGTTTTAGCCTTATATGAGTATAACAATCCATGAAAAATATTTAATTCAACATATAAAATTCTCTGGTGATGTTTAAAATATTATTTTTCAGAATGTCAAGAAAGATGCTATTCTTTGACATTCTCACAACTATAAAAATAGCTTCCTGGGTTTAAATCCATATAAGAACTCGGGTTTGAACTAAAAAAGGACCCCTATTACTTCAAAAACTTCAAACAAAAGAGATATTATAGGTTTAATGGGAAAACTGGTTTGGTCCCAGCGATTGTCAATTAATAGTAACTGATAATTTCTTGGTAACATCAAAAAATTAAAAGTTAATTTCTATTTACATGATTATTATCTCTCATTTCCATTTTTTATTATAATACCAATCCATGAAAAATATTTAATTCAATATATATATATTGTAACGAGCACAGACGTTCGTTACATTGTTTTTTTTTATATTTATTAAACATGAAAGTAAATTAAAAAGTTCACATTTAAAAATTTTCTTTAAGAATTAAAAATTGAAACTAAATATCATCTTAAACTCATATATATTAAATCGCACAGATAAAAAAAAAATTATTAAAATAAAACTGTATTAAAAATAGAAAAGGTATTTTAAAAACAAAAACTTAAAAAGATTTAGAGATAAAAATATATCTTTAATCTTGAAAAACACAGAAATTAATCAGAAATGGAAATGATTGTTAATTAGTTAAATGTAAACCAGCCTTGGGCATTTAAATGTAAAAACATCGGTCAGATAGGAAAACAATAGAAACAAATAGCCAATGAAAGAAATCCATCGGGAAATCGGACCTCAGCGAAAGGATCATCACATCGATGACATAATGCCAAGTCAATCCTTCGAATACGTATAAAAGGAAAATTTGGAAATTATTAATTAGTGATTATTGATTATTACGATGTGAGAGATATGTGTTAGTGCGGAAGTGAAGGAGAAGGGATTGAAAAAGACGCCGATTCAATCCCTTCAGCTTTGCTAAGAAAGAAAAAGAAATGAACTATCGTTTTTCTACATTGAGGACCAGTTAAAGCAAAAAACCTCCGGATGGATAAATAAATCGGCCAACAGAATACCAATCTTAGGACGGCGTGGGAATTCACATTCATGGCAAGCAACGGATAAAGATGGACTGTTTTAAACCGTAAGAACTTTATAAATAATGAACATTAAATTAAAACTTTCCATATTTAAATGATTGCAATATTATCCTATCTGACCAACTTAATTTATTAATAATGTTATTTGATGTATTTCCTTTTTTATATATATATTTAAAATCATTTCCATTTATATTATTCATTTTTTGTTCTTTAAGTTTTATCATGATTTTTGTTTTTCGTTAAATTAATTATATAAATGTTAAACTTAAGTCGGGCGTGAATGGCTGTATAGATTTGTAAAGTTATATTAGGGGAGGGTAATCTTAGGTTATTTATGTCATTGTTAGATTGGGTCAATGGATTGGATATATTGATGTAGTTAGTAGATGTAGTCGGAGATTCGCTATTGGCAGAATCGTTTATATATACGCCGCACTCACCCGTTTGCCTATGGAAGGAATTATAAGATGGAGAACGCAGTTCCTTTCTATGGAGTTTTTTTTTTATTGTTCTTCTCATTAGATAGATGTAATATTTCTATCTGATTGAGAGTCAATGTCTTTTCTTAATCTTTTTGGTGCTGCCGTATTCTGAATTACATTGAATACATCGATATATCAGATGGATTGATGCCAGTTTGACTGCGAATTTTAGCCTAAGGTTCAATAGGGATAGAATGTTTATTTTCAAAAGCAAATTTATGTAGTCTATTCATACTCGACCCTAAATAAAAATGCATTAAATTTAAGTTGTTTATGGACGCTTGCATGGATTGGTTATCGGTTAAGTATGTTTTGGGTTTTCACATTTGATCAAAATATATAGACATTCGATAAATAATGATACCTTACAGTGAGTATCTAAAATATATTTATTCGGATGTCTTTTAAGTCATTGGTGACAATGCAAGTATCTTATGGTGAATACTACTGGGTTACTTATAAATTTCCCTCTGCAATTGCCAGTATCAATGATTTTATATTTTGATCGTTTATGTTTACTTTGGAATGTTTTTAACCGTGTAATCTATGTAACCGATCTATAGCAACATATTAAAACAAGCTTTTATAATCCCATCTGTGCGAACTTAATTAAAATGTAAACTTATAATATAATAGAAATTAAAATGTAAATTAAAATATAAGGTAAAGTTAAAAATAATGTTAAATGTTAAAATGTAAAACTAATACTAAAATAATTTTAAATCTTATATATATATGTGCATAAATAAATGTTTGTGTGTTAATTACTGGCAGTGGCTTATTTTATTTATTTTTTTAATATTGAAATATAATTAGATAAGATATTATATTATTTAATCTCTGCTATTCCACTGAGCTAGTGACATGGGCTAACGACCGGATGCAAAATATAAAAAAAAAAAAAATTTTTTTTTGACTTACGTATCTGCCTACTTTATAAATTTTTCTAGGTTCAAATGCCTAGATGGCGCCCATAGTGCAGATTACGTAAGTCTACCTACTCCAGATCGTTACAATATATATATATTCTAACCTGGTCTTGTGCATACTCACTTCAGAATAGTATATGATATAAAATAAAATGGGTTCTAGCTCAGTTAATAATTAATAAATAAAATATTCAGCATTAAAATTAAAATGTTTCACTAGCTCAAATTTGAAATACAAATAAGGTTCAGTTTATAAAAATAAATTAAATAAATATTTAATATTTTCATGAGACTTGAAGTGAAAATACAGGTGACAAGATAGATTACATTGAGCCAATATCCCACAGGATACTACCTCAATGGCATAAGAACACTATCCCCCCTTATTACTATTTCAAATAACAAACTCATAGTCTTCTTATGACTTTAATAACTTCTACTCACTAAGATTAAACTAATAATTACATCTTAATCTTCTATTTGTAATAATCTAGCTCAAATAAAATAATCTCAGGTTCATAAAGTTTATTCTAAGTTAATTTAAAAATACAGTAGTAAAATATGAGAAGGGATTTTATGTCATAATCTACTACACTGAAACTAATAATAATAAATAATAATAATAATATTCTTCATTGTTTAACTACTACTGGATATCTTTTCTTTTTATTATGTTTTAATTACCATAATAAAATAATAAAATAATTTTATATAAACTTTTATCTTCATGTAATAATATAATAAATATGTGGTAGCATATGATAATCTGATAAACAAAGGATGTGTGGCAACTGATAGCATATAACTCAGTATACTATTGTGATAACTGATTTATGACCAATAAAACAATGTAAAATTATAATTATTTAATTAAAAGAATACCAATAAATATTTAAATTCTTAAATAATTCTCTATTTATCTTTTTGTGCAAAATTATATATTTGTTTCAATTGTTATGAATATATTGTGATTTCATGCAGTGAAGTGGAGAAATAAACAATTCAGACACAAAAAATTTAAAAAACAAATTTTAACAAAGTTTATTAATAACAACAAATAAATAAACAATTTATGTACACTATTTACAGTGGATATCCTTATCTTCTACTTTATATTTTATCTACTGAGTTAAAAAAAAAATTATAGTTTAGTTATATCTTTATTTAGACTTAAGACAAAATAAAATGTTACCATTTGGTTTCTCGGTATGGTTAACTTATTGCAAATATATTTACTTATTTTATTAACAAAATATTTCATCCTTAATATTATTAAAACTATCTTATTTTTAAAACATTCATAGGAAAACATTCTACAGAAAACAAAATTAACTTTATAATGAGTATGGATTTCTCAAAATATTAAAAAAATTTCATCTTGAAAAGTCAAAGATGTTACATAAAATATTCATCCAAAATTCAGTACTAGATTTTAGTGTTTTATCACACGATGTTTACTAATCATAATATATTCTTATTTAGCCTTACTTTAATATGATATAAGTGTAATAATCAATATATTCTTATTCAATAAACACAAAATATATAATATGCATATTCCTTACATTTATTGTATAATATTGTTTTTAAAAATATGCAATATTTATTTTTCTCAAAAAAAATAATAATAAAGCATTTAAAAATAATTAACATTTCAAAGAAAACATCTTGTTTAGATACTCTATTCCAAAATGTATATTTCATTTCCGAAATAAATTCAAGAATATATTCTATGATTCTTTCCCTTTCTTAGGATATATTGGACCTTCAATTTTAAGTTATAAAATTCTGTTCCTTATAAGCAAATAAACCAATCTTATACAAAACGATAGCATAACCTAAGTTCTAAATTATTTATCATTTCTTTTCAAAATATCTTACTGAACGATGCAGTTACATGAAATAAAGATAGTGAAATAGCTGTATAGGATTTAAGAAAGAAAGCTATAGTATCACTCATAATATATCTCAAAAAAACATGGCACAGTGCAAAGAGGTATGACCTTTACCTGTCTAATATCCTCTAGTACATGAACGATGTTAAAGCTATTTCTTCAGCTTTATTAGAACATCAAATATTTAAAGAAATATAAAACACTGTCCAAATAAAATGTGTACCAGTCATAGGGCTTTGGTAACTATGCTGATATCCACATAAAGACTAAGTATTATTCACATTCCTTATAACATCCTATTTCTTAAAACATCATCTTAGTTTCCTGTTCACTAAGTACTTCCAAGCCACTATCTCAACATTATTTCTCAAGATTTCCCACATCTTACATCGATAAATAACTATCTGCATTTACAAAAAGAATAAATAAAATTCATTGATAATTAAACAATCTTACTGTTCCACAAGAAAAGTTTGTCTACTTCATCATTCTGTATGTTTAATCATATACAATCTAACTAGACAATATTTGAATATCCAATAACATGAAAAGTTTTAAAAGAATCACATAGTTATTTGTTATTACGTTGGATTATATCATTAATATATAAAAAAAAAATCGTCGTATGCATATTTTCAAATCAATCCTATCTCATAATGTTTTTCCAAAATAACGTTGTATAAAATGCATTACATATAATTAAAAAAACTTTTACACTTCATTCCTATGATTCATAGATGATCTAAAGAAAACAAAAAAATATACATTATAAATTATTAATAGTTATTACTATTACCAAAATAACCTTTATCTGGTCATCATATTCAGTAGGCTTCTTCCATCCACTGGATATAAAAAAAATTGCATACATAAACGAAAATATACATCCATACACTTTATCTTAAAATATTCTTATATAAATTATTAGATTATTATATTATAAAGTTCTTATATTAATAAATTAATGTTTTTATGTTTTTCTAATCTTATAAAATACAAAAATTTACATTTAAACTAAGTTAATAAAATAAAAGGAATCAAAACTATAATTACATATTTTCTTGACAATAGTTCCTGATAGTCCAAAATGTTTATTATTTTCTCTAGAGTTTTAAAATGTTCTCCTCCAAGCACGTTAAAGTTTAAAAACAAAAATAAATATTAATCCATTTAGTAAAATTTATAGAAAATAATTCTTGGTTTTAGTATTTAGGATGATAATTATTAAATCATAATATTAATTAATCCTGTGAAATTTCTTCAATATTCTCTGCCAGCATATCTGATGCATCACTCCATCTAGCTTAACTTTAAAAATATTTGGTAAACTTTTTTTTTACAATATTTCCATGGATGCATTTTTAATCAACTATTATGCATTCATTCTTCTATGTAGGTTTCCATCCTTGATAAAGCGCTTCAAAAAACAAATACTTCTAAAGATGCATTTTTGATATTTCTGAGACTAGAAGTTTTTTTAATATTATAATTCCTTAACAAAATCTTCTCTATGAGCTTTTTTTAATTCTTCTAAAATATATTCTTTTTAAAAAAAATGTTTCCTTCAAAAAGGACTAAACATTTTATTTCTTTTATTATTATATTTTATGATAAGATATAAGTATCTTATTCTTTTAAAACTCTTGGATAAAGCTTATAAATAATGCGTCACAAATCTTTTTTTAGACAGCAATAGTTTTCCATTTAAGCTTCCGTATAATGATATCAATGAACATACTATGCATTTTCATAGCATTATAATTTATACACATTTTACTTATTATATCCATCTGTTTCATTGCGAAGTTTAGATTAAATTTTAGATAAAATAATCCTGGCAAGTACTTTAAAAAACTAACAAATCATTTTCACGAAGTTCCCAAATATATATATATATATTTTTAAACTCTTTTGCAAAATACTTTTAAAAATATCAAATAGTTTTTGCAAATAAAACTATAAGAAAATATTAAAAATTGACTAAAATAAAAATTTAAAAAAATACTATCTCTTTGATAGCTGCTAATATACCTTTCTCTGGTTTTAATACACTATTAATCTCCTCTGATACCCCCATGCAATTCATATTTATAGTCTGTAAGAATACCTCATTTGATTGGTTGATTCTTACTTTTAGCTTGAGAAC
Source organism: Epiperipatus broadwayi (assembly GCA_028023455.1). Classification (NCBI taxonomy): domain Eukaryota; kingdom Metazoa; phylum Onychophora; class Udeonychophora; order Euonychophora; family Peripatidae; genus Epiperipatus; species Epiperipatus broadwayi. The sequence continues at coordinate 5,427,848 of JAQFVV010012437.1, forward strand.
AAATTTACATATTTTCAATTTTTTTACAGAATTGAATCTTTAAAATAAAAATTTATGACGTAGTAAAATTTAAAAATATTATTTAAAATACCACTTTTAAATCAATTATTATTTTATCAAAATTATTTAAATATTTAAAATAACTTTTAAAATAATTTTAATAACCTATTCCATTCTTAATATTCAATTTATCTAGTTTTAGTTAAACAAAATATTTAATTTTTATTATATCTGTATTCGTCTTTATTACATTACTTAAAACATTACATACGATAGTTAACTTAATATTTATTATTATTTGCTTTTATGATAGGCAATAATTCTATCCAATTCTATAATATAAATTTTAAAACATTTCAAACTTTGCTATTAACTCAAACAAGTGTGTGAGTGAAAGTATGTAATATACAAGTCACATGATTAATATAAAATTTAGACAGATAATTTTCAATCTATTTCTCTGCCTAGATTAATAAAATTGCTACACTTATTTTATTACATAATATAATTATAAAATTTGGAAGAACAATTTAGAAAATATAGAATTAGATATAACTTTCACCATCACAAAACTAATTTTTAAAATATACGATATTAATTTTGATTATTAAACATAGTTTATAAATTTAAATACTGTATAACATTTATTTATCTATACATTTAAGACTATTAAAATTGAGCTTATTAAACATACTTTTAAATATTTGTAGCTGAGTTATTTATTATGGCCAGCTTTTGCAACCATATGCAACAATATTCTAAGCTTTACTTAACTACTTTTAAATGATTCACCATAATTTTATATACCACATATTTTCTCTAGCTTCAAACTGTACTTTATAATATAATTGACAAACCATAATTAATAGATCAAAAGAACATATTCTAAAATTTAAAATTTTTAGTAATTGACTGAGATGGACTATTACTGACCTATAGAAAATGGCACAATATATATATATATATATATATATATATATTGTGCCATTTTCTATATATATATATATATATATATTTGTAACCTAGTGTTATTGACACTTGGTTTACTTGGCATTATTTCTGCAGGAAAACAATGCTATTCTTTAAAGAAATAAAAAGATAAAATAACAATAGCAATAATTGATTAATAAAGTATGCTATTCACTCACTTTGGCATGTTTTGGGTGAATAACTAATAGATTTAATAACTCAATGTCATTTTAAAGAGAGAACATGAATAATTTAATTGAGATATTAATAATTAGAGCAAATTAATATGGTATAAAAGCTAAACAGTAATTGATTTTGGATGGGTAGAGGGGAGAGTGGATGAGTGTCTTATCATAAAGCACAATAACTTCTGGTAATTTCTTTTTGTAAAAAAAAAAAAAAGAAAGAAAATATATATATATAATGTTTAAAGAATTATACATCACTGATTGTTAATTTAATGTATTTATTATTTTTTTTATATTATCAAATTACTTTGTAATCCAGGTAAATAATACTAAAACTATATGATTGTAATAGGTTTTTCCTTTCTTTTGTTTATGTTATAATCAAATGATTATTTTTCTGGAAGAGGTCGCTAAAGTAAAAAAAAAAAACAACAACAAAACGAAACAACCAATTTCATAATCAAGATCATTTTTAAAAAAAAAATAGATAGTCTGCTTTTAGTTTTCAAGGAAGGAACAGTGCTGAAATTTGGTAACTCAATTTTTTTCATTTTATTTTGCAGAAATAAATGTAATCAAAGTAAAATTTTAATAATATAATGTGTGGCTAAATTTTTTTGATAAGATATCCTGATTTTCTTTGCCATCTACCTATTTAAAGACCTTTTATACTTAAAAGTTTATTGTCTCACGCTAAAGTTCAAAAATGACAGATGTAACTAAAAGAGTCACGAAAAATTATATTATATCTAAATTAAGGAAAAGAAGCGATTTCCAAGAAAAGATTAATTATTTATTAACTTTATGTCATTTATTGATATTTTCTTGGTATAGAAAGAAAAAAATAATAATAATTGAAAGAAATATTTTGAAACCAAGGAAAATCAACTAGAAACATTTTCGCGCTCTTTCTCAATATTGTCTGCCTTTACAAGTAATGTAGTTACATACGTTAAAATATGTTTTATTCACCAAGAATTGTCTGGAAATAATAATAATGATAAATAAGATTAAATTATGCACCTGTATATTTTTAAAAAAAAATATAAAAAAAAAATATAAACTTTCTCAGAGTAAATATAGGAAAAGTTATATAGGGGCATTCTTACGGAGAAGTTACCGTTAAAAAAAAAAAAAAAAAATTTATAATTCCTAAAGTATGAACAAAACCAAATATCTTAGTGACTTAATGATAAAAATAAATGATATATTATATTATACATCAGTTGGAATTATTAAAACTTCATGTACACGTAAATTGACTGCAGTTATTATCATAATAATCTCTCGGAAAATTGCGCATTTTCATCCATAAGTAAGCTAGCTAATAAGTATATGTATTGTCAAAAAAATATATATATATTGTGTATGTTTATCGTTTATCGTCAACTGTTCCTTATGTTAGAATATGTATATTTTATTTTCTTGGATCCCAAAATTGTAGTAGTTTAATTCAAGTAAGAATTAATCTTCAATTCTGCTATATGTTTCTTTACCTAATTTATTAAACGCACAAAATAAGAGAAAACTTTTATTTAAAGGAAATAATACCATGCGTTTATTGTTTTTAAACTTGCTTCATGAAATACGACTGGATAAAGCTCTTCACCTGGACCAATTGCTCAACAGAAAACATTTTCTAATGAGAGAGTATGCACTTGTTAATTAATGATTGTTTAAAACTAAGTTATAAATAATATGTATTTTTTTGTTATATCACATAGGTTAAAGTCTGTATGGTCAAGTGATATTTAATAGCCTTGTAATGACAAAGGTATGTTTTAATATAATTATTATAGGTTAAGTTGATATTTAACACGAAAGAAAAAAATCTATAAAATATGTTTTAATTATTACATACAATTGTAGGTAGAAATTTTGTATGTTAGATACGTAAAAGAAAAATATTTAGATATTTAAGGGGTAAAATAAATATTGAAAATTATCAGAAGCAACTAAAAAAAAAAAAATGCTATAACAAAATATTTCTTGTTAAAGTTTTGAAACGAATTTATACTGTATTAATTGAGGAATTTATTCCTAATTATTCTTAAATAACACATCCACTTTATTTAGTTTAAGATAGTATGCTACCAACTATCTTTGAATGTTCCTTTATTAAAATTAAAATTATTATACTTTTATTCTATGATATCCATTGATTTCAGATGTTGATCAAAGTATACACGGTAACATAAGTTTATTATAATCAGTGTATTTACTTATCCTGCCCAGATATAGCATTGGTATATGCTTAATATTCGCATAGGTAATAATTATAATGTATTTATTTTGTGGGATGAAAAATGATCTCCCCAAAAGCTTTGTTTTCCATGAGAGGAAGATTTTAAATATAATGTTTGGGTATGTTTATAGCCCAAGTGATCGATTCTCATAGATAGGATGATCAAGAATTTATCTAGCATTTAGTATGCTTCATTGGTTTAAATCCCAGGAGAGGATTGTATTTGGTGTGTGTTCGTTGTATGCCCAAGTAAGACGCAAGAAACCACCAAAATATTTTAATGTAGTAGATTACTCTACAGACCTTCGTGGTTATTCCATATTCCTCATGTGAAAATAAAGAGAGCTCCACCATGGAAGGTGTTGATTATTGTGCTTAATTTTGAAAGTTCGGGCAAGATAAAGGTTATATTGGAGGTGTTAGTTCCTCAAGATCCACTTTAGTATAAATCGTGCGTTAGTAACTAGGGTCAATATCTGTATTGTGCTGCTAAATATTGCTAGTATTTGACAAGTAAATCAATGGAGAAAGTAATTAAAATTGCATAGTTTTAAAACGCTTGTTTACTGAGGGAATATTCAAATGCAATATTTAATTCTGGTTAGTAATTAAATAATACTCATATTTAAAATTATACGTATGAATAAAATTTATATCATAACTTAAGTTAGCATTAAGTTAAATGTAAGATGGTAAGTGTAACTTCTGATAGCTGGCCTATAATTAGAATAGGTTATCCCATTAAAGACCATAAATAAAGTAAATGTATTAGAAATAAATTTAATATTTTGCGTATTGCATATGATGGTATTAATCATTTTAAAAAAAAAAAATAGTTAGTCAATAATTTTGAATAAAAGCTTCTACAAGGTTACCAAAATTTAATAAACAATGTATTGGTAATGAAATGTACTTTTAGTTAATCAATCCATATGATTGCATACAGGAGAAGTAGTAACCTCTAGTCCATAACCAAAAGAGTATACAGATTAATGTCAGTTATATTTTATATTTTTGTATTACTATGGGATTATTGAATAAATGTTCATATATTTTTTTTTGTGATAATAATAAATTATAGTCTTGTTAAAATTTGTTGTAGATTCATTTTTTTTTTGTTTTTATATGCTAAATATAAGTGTTTGCACAATATTTGCAAAACCTTTTCTTGAGTCCGAAATCATTCCAAATTCTTAAAGACTTAATATACCAGATAAATAAAGTTAAGCAGATCGGAATATGTCATTATATTTTAGTTTAATGATAATTATTTATGGAGTTGAAAACTTAAGACTAAACATTCACCTTTGTATAAAAAAAAAATGAATTTATTCCCAAACCATTAACTTTGGTTGCACATTATTCCATTCCCATTTAGTTAAATTGTCTAAGTAATAAATCTTAGTTATATTATTATTGTTGTCATGGATGATGGAAGGACACAAAAAGCACCCTTGTCTTTTTATTATTCTGACTGAGATTCTGAAAAAAAAAAAAAAGGCTGTGTTATTCAAAATTATACGTCATTATTGAATAGAATTATCATCTCTTTAAATAATATAGCAGTGGATATGAGAGATGAAGACACATTGAATTTGAGTAAATTAAATGTTTCCTATAGCCGACCAGAATGCCAGTCATATGCGACAACACAATACTGCCGAGCCTTTTTTTACATGAAACAAAGAACCCTGAGATTAATATTATTATAATTATTCTTTAAATTAATAAGTGATCAATTATTGTTGTTATTACAATCGTGGCATGGCTTAAGAGAATTGAATGTACAATTGTATTATATGAAAGGTATTTTAGATCATATTGGAAAATTAATGGATATGTTGCTTTATTTTGGTTGCCTTAACAACAACCAGAAAAATTAGTGTCACAAGTGCAAATAAACTAAACTAATAAAAATATAGTGACATAAGAAATAAATAAATTTAAAATAGAATAAAACAGATAGACTGGGTTAGAATATATATATATTGTAACACTACTGAGCATTCATTAAAATTGTGTTTACAATTATTCAAATAAAAATTTCTCATAAAACAATGTAAAGTTTCAATTTGATAATAAATAGTTAAAAGTGTAATAAAGGTAAGTTTAGTATAAAAGTTTAGAGTTTTTAAAAATAAAAAAAGAAGAAAATACTATTAGCCCAGGGGAAAATTAAACCCTGCATCATTTATAAAGTTTTATTAATTAATTTAAAAGTAATTTGGGGAAGAGAATTTGGCTTAGAAAAGGTTAAAACTATAACGGTTTAAATGAATCTTTTACATAAAATTAAAAATATCTCTCTTTTCGTTTAAATTATTAAAGAAAGAAAAAAAAGGAAAGTAATTTTAAAAACTAAATAACGAATTGATTTTAAAATATACATGTGCATAAATAATGAGTGATAAATGTGTGTGTGTTAAAAATATTTAAAAAAAAAATAAATGAAAGCATGTGATTGGAATGTCTCTCAAATATTTAAATGATATAAACAGAATTTGCAATGGATATTAAGTTAACCAAAATCCACAAAACAACAAGTTTGCAATGGCTACTAATTAAAAGATCTCAAACAACAGGATTGAAATCTTATTGAAGGAATGTATTCAAAAGCAGTGAAGGAAATTCAACAACAGATACAGCTAGCAAACAACAAAGTGACAACAGGTCATCACATAAATAGTCCAGTTTTTCAGAGTGAGTTCAGTTGAGTTCAATCTATCAGTTGAAATCATAATCAGATTTGTTTTACAATTATGCAGTGTTAATCATAGTCGAAAACATATGACCAGCTCCAAGCCTGAGTCTGACAAAAATAGCCAACTTACCTGATAAAAGTAATGCCTGTTTAACAACTTAAAAAACCACCAGGGATATTTAACTGTCTCAAAGAATAATGCCACAAAATAGTAAGCATAAAAACCTCAAATTCAGCCAGTTGGAAAGATTTTCATGTGAAGCAGCAACCAGCAAAAAGACAAAATCCTATTGGAAATAAATTTTACAGCTAACAGCAAGCAGTATCCACATTCTGAAATCCTAGGTAATAAATAACTTTTATTTCCATTTCTAATTAATGTAGTCATTGCAATCCTTAAAGCCTCCAGAGTCAATTAATAAATTAACTCTATAGCATGCATAAAGAACTATTGATGTGCGTGTTTTTAAATGCATGTATTATTTAATGCTTTTGTTATATTCTATTTTAGTGTTTGAATTAAGAATGTGTGTGTCATTATATGTAATTATCATTGTCTAATTTAATTAAGTTTTATAAAAATAGTTAAAATTACAATAATAAATATTTAGTTAAATAAATTATCTTTAAGCTTAATTTTGACGGTCAATTCTTTTTACCAGTAACTGAAGTAACAATTTGTTATTGTATTACTTTTAATTGAGCTAGTCATGGGATATTTCGAGTGCTGGATTATGGGCCTACTGTCCCAGCATGTTAGTTGCTTCATATAACTAGCTGGTGTCTGAAGTTTCCCTCAAAACAAATAAAGTGCTTGGATAGTAGGGGTTTGAATCTAGCAGTTGAGGTGGGCCATGGTCTGGAAATGTGATCGTGTTATGCATTGCATAGCTCAATCTGATCATGGGTATCATTGATAGCTTTGCTATCAATGGTATTCTCCCCTCTGCTCAAAGGGCTGGTCCATTCATATAATATTCATAGTATAAAAATATAACATTAGGATAAATAAGGTTTAAACCCAGTTAAATCTATCAAGTAGAGTGTTCTGGATCATCTACCAAACAGACTCAGTGCAATATATACAAACCTTTCATCAGTGGATATTATATAATATATCATGATTAATACTCCAATGCTGGTTTTTAAATAAATGAAATATTCTGAATCCAAAGTATGAGTTAAAACTTTTTAGAGAAAAAGTGTTCCCTTCTTTTCTCTAAAAATTTTTATCTTGTGCTTTGGATTGAGGGTTTTTCTTTTACTTAATAGATTCGTGTTGGAATATTAATCTTGATATATATATATATACTGTGAGTATATTTTTTAATTTTATTTATTACTAATTTTACTCATTACTGATCAAGACTTCATCAAATTACATTTATATTTTTGATTTTGTAGTCAGTATATCAATGTTTATTTTACTATATTATTTGGGGACGTTTATCTTTTAGCTAATTTAGCCAAAACACCTCATTTTCCAGTCAGTTTTGAATAACTTGCTAAAATGGCTATGGGCTGATGTCTCAATTACATTTTTATAGCTTTTTGCAATCTGAAAAAATATCCAAAGTTTATCTTGATCAGTCTTATCATGGGCATAGCAAGTTGGAAACAGTAACTGACGTGCATTCAGTCTTTCTTATCCAAATAATATAAAAAATTAAATGTTATATATTAATATTTATTAATAATTAATAATTATGCTCTTTTATATTCAATGATTAAATAATATTTAAGTGCATTTATATCAAAAGGACAAACAGTTAAGATTTTACTTATGATAAGTTGTGTAGGTTAGGTAATTAATTACTTTTTATTTTTTTATTTTTTGAAAAACTCACCAATTTCATTAAAATCTAATTAAAAAATACTTAAAGGTCTCAATTTTCCACATATTTATATTCACTTTTAATATATATGGTGGGGGGGGGGGGTTACATGCCAGAGAAAGCAAATTATGATTATTAAAAAGACAGCTAGTAATTTTAAACTTCTTTTTAAAATATTTTCCCCTGTATTAATGAATAAATATGTTTGACTAAATTTTAATTAAAAAGTTGCTTTAAAACTTATCATTTACTTCTAATTTATTAAAAAGTAAACAAATCATTACATAGACTATAAAAGATATATAATATTATATTTATTATATTTCAATAAAACGTCAATATTTTGGTAATAATATTTTAATTAAAATTGTTTATTCGGCTAACAATTTTTAAAAATAGTAATTACATAAATAAAATTAAAAAGTACCATTTAATGGCGACATCATTATGATTTTATTTAAAGGAGAAAAAAACAATTTAACAAATTTTAAATATTTACAAAAAGTGACCGTATAATAAATTGTTTGGAAAGCCATACGACATCGAAGGCACTTTTATTTAAGCCTGAAGGATAATCAGTTTTCATTCAATTAATCTGAACCGAGGTTTTTTTTTAATTACATTACTGGTTGGGAGCTTTCAGATTTAAATCTCTACTATTATACTAGCTTAAAAAGAACAATAATTACAATAAATTTTAAAGAAAAGTCAATTAAGATCTACAATTTATTGCTAGGGTAAGCATTGCTTTGCAAACAAACTAGAGTACAAATCCTTGGGAAACTTTCAAATTATTTCAGATTGTCTAGAATTTCCAAGAAATTTTGTATTATTTCTATTAAGTAAACAGACTATAGCTAGCATAGTTATATATTCTATTATTGGTCAGAAAATGACTATCTAATCAAATAACAGTTGAGTAGCCTATGCAGTTTTTTTTTTCAATCTATCTCTGCAGAGGAATGCTAGAGATATATTTCCCATGAAAGGTGCTATTTGTAGCTGCTTTGTCTTAATATAACATATTCATAGATAATGTTGACAAAAATAATAATAGCAATAAACAATATATGTAAGACATTCTTTTTTCCCTATAGATTTTTACCATTTGATTTCATCCATAAATAACTGCGACTTATTTAACTCCTACTTGTGCTATTCCTTGAAGTTGTGAAATATACTCTGGAAATTACAATTAATTACTAATGGAATGACTGTAGACAAATAGTTAATAGATGTCTGTATAAAGTTAAATCATCTTTAATTAAGTACTCCATAGTGACTATTAAGTACTTGCAATTCATAAAATTAGAGGAAATTTTGAGACGTTATAAAATGCCACATAGTTATAACTTGAATCACAAAGTTGCTTTATGAAGCATCAAGGTCGCAAAAAATGCTTCCCACCTTTACAACAAAGACATTAATTATCAGATTATATTAATAAAATAAAACCATTTACTTTGGTTTGTATTTTATTTTATTCAATATCTATGTATATATTATATGTATTTTTAACATATATCATCATCATCAACCATTATCAGTCCACTTCAGGATGAAAATCTCTCCAAGTTCAATCCATCTCCGATCTTTAGCTTCTCTTCTCTACATCCCCCTGCACCCTTTCTTATTTCATCCATCTATCTCATGTGTCTTTTACAATCTCTTGGAATCCAGTTTAAGATTTTAATTGTCAATCTGTTATCATCTATTCTAGCAATATGTCTAGCCCAAGTCCACTTCAGTCTTTTAATTTTTTCAATGAGGTCAGTAACACCTGTTTGTTCTCTTACCCATATATTGCATTTTGGATCTCTTCTTGTTACTCCCAACATGCATCTCTCCAAACTTCTTTGAGTGGTCTGAAGTCTCTGTATTGTTTTTCTATTAAGTGTCCAAGTCTCAGATCCATAAGTAAAAACTGGTAAAACACATTTATTAAAAACCTTCCTTTTCAAACACATAGGCATATTTCCTTTTAGTATCAAGTTATTTCTACCAAAAGCACTCCAACCAAGTTTAATTCTATGATTAATTTCATCCATTATGTTTCCATCTGTATTAATAATCTGACCAAGATATTTGTAACTGTTAACTTCTTCCACCTCATCATAATCAATCTTTATTTTTTTATTTTGAGAAAATCTATTAAACATTACTTTAGTCTTTTTAACATTTATCTTTAGTACTACTTTCCTTCTTTTATCATTTCCTACAGCTTTAAAGCATTATTTGCAAAAACAACTACATCATCTGCAAAATCTAAATGACTTAAATAATCTCCATTTCATTTCACCCCTTTAGCTTCCCATTTTAATCCACAAAATATTTTTGCAGCACTGCTGTAAAAAGTTTTGTATATATGGATCATCCTATCTTACACCCTTCTCAATATTGATTTTCCAAGTATCATTATGTAATCTAATTGTTACTGTTGCATTTTTATAAAAAAAAAATTAAAATATGACAATATCTTGGATCTATACCCCGATGATCTAATCCTTTAATCACTGAAGAAATGTTTATAAAATCAAATGCCTTTTCATAATCTACAAATCCAAAGCATAATGGCAACTCATATTCATTTTTCCTTTCTATAACTTCTCTCAATACCTATATATGATCTACTGTATTAAAACCACTTTTAAATCTAGCCTGTTCTCTTGGTTGATGGAATGGAAATCCAATGTTCTCTGTAGATGAGTTGTAATTATTTTGGTAAAAAATTTGTATAAAACTGATAAAAGGGCTGATAAGTCTGTAATTTATAATATCTTCTTTATCACCTTTTTATTAATACTGCATTCTTTCAATCAACTGGTACATCCTTATTATTTAGACATTTGGTATATAACTTTGATAAAAAAAAATATTTTATTTCTTCACCTGCGTCTTTCAATATATCAATTATAATTGCGTCTTTCAATATATCAATTATAATTCCATCATTACCTGGAGCCTTTACTTTCTTCATACATTTAATTGTATGTCTCACTTCTTCATTTAAAATTCTGGGCAATATGGAAGATGTAATAAATATAGGAGGTAATTGTTCTTTATTACTATATAACTATTGATAAAAGTCTTCTACCCGTTTCATGATGTCATCTCTCTTTTTAGTAATAATTTCATCTTTTTTTCTTATTGCAAATATAAATTTCCTACCAATACCAAAATATTGTTTTACACTTTTGAGACTTCTATTCCCTTCTACAGCTTTCCTTGCTAGTTCACAGTTATACTTTCTTTTATCATTTTCAACTCTTTTCCGCACAATTTTACAAAATTAGAGATATTCAATTCTTTTTATGCATAATTTTTGTATATCTTCATGTTCCTTCTTTTCTTCATAAATTCTCATCTCAGTAGAAATTTTATTGGTCAATTGCTGCTTTTTTCTACCAGCTATCTTTGTTGCAATTGTTAAAAGTGTATCAGTTATTTTCATATTAATTTCATTCCAATCTGAATTATGTTCAAAATTTACTAATACTTGAAACTGATTTGCAATTCTAATTTAAATTCATTAGAATGTTTTTGAAGATTAGGAATATCAACTGTAAATATTGTTTTTCTTAATAATTTTTGTCTTTCTAGTTTTGTATTAACACATATCTTACATCTTACTAATCTATCATCACTTCCTGTGTTAAATTTATTAAGAACATTACAATCTTGAAATATGTATTTTCTGTTAGTCAAAATATAATCCAATTCTGCTCTACCTTCATTTGGATGCTTCCATGTCCATTTCCTTTTAACATTTTTCTCAAAAAAAGAATTCATAATATAAAGTTTTTCTTTTTCTGCAAACTCCACAAGTCTATGTCCTCTCTCATTTCTATTACCATAACCAAAATTACCTACAGCACTTTCATCTTTCATTTGTTTACCAATTCTAGCATTAATGTCTCCCATAACAATTTTAAAATATTGTTTACTCTGATCAAAATCCCTTTGTACATCCATATAAAAATCCACTACTTCATCACTATGAGAACTTGATAGGGCATAAACCTGAATTATCTGCACTTGGTATCTGCTATTAAGTTGTATAACTAATCTTACTACACTGTCTGATGCACCATCAATTGCCACAATGTTGTTCTTCCACTTTTTGTTATAGTGAATCCTACTCCACTTGTACTTCCAATATTTGTGACTTTGTAGTAGAATATATGTCCACTTTTTACATCAATTGTCTCTTCACCTTTTCTTCTAACTTCACAAACTCCAATAATGTCCCATTTAATATAAGACAGCTCCTCTAATTCTTGCAATATTCCTTCACTTGAAAGTGATCTGTAGTTGTAAGTACCTAAATAAAAAGTCATCATCAAATAGTAGCTTAAGTTGGTAATCAGAGGATTCTTAGCACTCTCTGTCTTTGGCCACCAACTACTGCCTTAGTTGGTGATTTTATAGCCTCTTTGGAATAAGGGCCATGATTTATTTTTGTCTGTCATAATTGTATATATCTACTGGAAAAATATTTATCATTTACACAAACATTCATTCTGCCTTATCAGTCAACTGAGAAGAAAAACCATGGTGTTTTTTTATCTTAAACTCAGAGATAAAAACCAATAAACTCATCATGCTGGATACTGCATGTTGGTGAGCAGCCCATCCATGTTTCCATGTTTATATACTATATGAATAATCATACAGTAATAATAGCTACAATGACAAGAATGTATGGAGTGGATATTAGAAATTTGCCCTGCTCGGTTCCTTTAAGGCCTCCAAGAGGAATAAAAGGATCTGCTTTCAGTTAATAGCAAACTCTTTTCTGCAGCCTTAACATACATATAATGGAATAAATCTGAACCTGATAAAATGTTATCTGACTTTATTCATGAATTGCTAGTATGATCTATCTTTTAGAACTCTAAGCAACTGTAATTTTTATTAGAAGACTTAATTAGCAATGGATGTACCATATTATTTTTATCTAAAATTTACTTTAATAATGAAGTGGATGCATTACATTTTCCCAAAGAGGAAGCAATCTTTTGGCCTTAATATTGTATAAAACATATAAAATTTATTTAAAAATTGAAGCAGATATTGATGTAAGCTTGTGAGGCATAAATAGATAGCACATGTTTTATTGTTGTTGTTTTTTTAAAACAGATAAAATAATTTTGTTGGTGTTTTCTTTAAGTAATGTTATTTAGAATTAAGGGGTTATGTTAAATTATTGATTTTTATATATAAAAGCTAGTTAACATAAGTTGACACTCTTTGTTTTTGAATCTCAGCAGTTAATACCCATTTTCAAGTAAGGCTGGTATTATAGATATATAATACTTGTTTACAAATAGGTCGTGTATTATTGGAATTGATTATATGGGAGCTTTCAAAAATTTTAGAAATATTGGTAGTTCCAGAGACAAATGAAAAAAAGAGTTCTCAAATATAAGCTTTTATAATCTGAATAAGAATTTGTAATAAATGAAAAACTTTATATACAGTAAAAACAGTAGATCTATCAAATAAAAAATGAAAAATAACATGTGTTTAAAACTCATAAAGAATATCCATAATAGCTTTCTACAGAAAACATATTAAAAGATGGAAATAGTTACAATCACATATGCAGACACAAATAAGAAACTTTGAAGATGAGAAGATAAAATCACTTCTACAATTTTTTAATCATACAGTCATATATATGACAAAAACAGCTTCAATAAGATCTAACAAGAGATGAAGCAATAATAAAAGGCCTGTATTAAATATAAGTGGCAAAATAAAAGCCAGATCTAAATTTTACTGCACTATAAAATTGTTAGGTTCATTTTTTAATATAAAGTATTGCTTTATGGATTAGCAAAGTTATCTTCCTAATTTTATAGAGTGCAATAAAAAGCTAAAAAAAATTTCTATTTGAAAGGCATATTCACAGTAACTGATTTAAGATTTTTGATGCAAAGTAATTGTCACATAGATGTATTCTGGTGTAGAAGATCACAATTTTTTCACTGTGTGTGTGTGTGATTATAATATCACCATAAATAATGCATTAAAAGCATATAATAATAATCTATATACTGAAAATTTAGTTGTGTCTACAATGAGTGAAATGAGTCTTTGCTCATCTTTTTCTTGATGATTTGCTCTTGCAGTATTCTAAGAGAAATATTTTGGTATTTTATTTAATAGTTATCAGCTACAATTTTGTTGTAATTCAAAGAGGATTTTAATATCAATTAACAATTCTAAAACACTTCCTCAGTTTTATCAAATATTCCAGAAGTATATGGTGCATATGTTTTGGTGTAATTAAATATTGGGGAAAATATAGTTAAAGAAAATAAAGACCTTAATTTTTTTATGTTAATTTTAACACTGCATTATTGTCATAAGCTTTTGATCATTTTCTGAGTTGAATTGAGGCAAGATACTAAATAAAACATTCTTTAGATAATAAAAATGTGGATTAGAATGATTTTTACTGTTTTTTATTATATCATGTTAATCATCCAGCACTCCCATCTTTATAAGAAGCGTAATATAAATCAATTTTCCTGGAATATGAGCTTGCTATAAAACATGTGTTTTCCCTTTTTATTATTAAGATCATCTGCACAAAGAGGAATGATGGTAAGAGAAGGTTTAAAGACATATGGGTCATTGCAAGAGACCCAAATTCAATCAACAAGAAGGAGTATTGCATCCCTTTTGTCAAAAGAATGGACATCTAACTTTTATAATTTACATTCTCCTTACAATAATTTGCATATTTTATAAGCTATATAATCAGTAAGTTTCCTGGAATTGTTAGTTAAATAATTTTGCACTATGATTCTGGTGAAAAATCATCAAAAGTTAAGTCAGTGCTATTAAGTTAGAATATATAGATTTGGGTTTAAAATATCTTTCCATAGTTTGACTCAGCTCAAGTTTTTGGAATATTTTATTAAGATATGTCAAAAATGTAAAGTTAAATAATTATATCATGTTAATTATTTTTAAAGTTTGAGCATTACCCATGAAGAAATTTTGGAAATAATCTATTATAGTAGCAGCTAATAAATTTAGCTATCTAAAAACATGTCATTGTTATTACTTTTTTACAAAGAATAAGATATTAAAATTACTAAATTTATTAATTACTAGAAGAGAACCAAATAGTATTTGAAAAAATAGTAAAAATTGTTCTAATTTTAACATTAAAATAGAAAAACTTTGGAACAAAAAGTGATTTCAAGAAGCTATTATCAACATTTAAAAACTGTAAGTATTAGTAAAGTAGAACCTTGTGATGTAGTAGTGTGATATTTGTATTAATTTATTATTTTAAAGAAGGGAAAGGTTTGTGTCATAAAGTATAAGTGAAATTACCTGAAAAAATAATTATATCAGTCTTTTAATTTTGAATGCTTTATATGACTGAACGTATTGCAATAGAGGAGTATTTGATATTGATAATATAAAAATATTGCTGAATGGTTAAAATTTTCTGCAGCCTGTATTGTTCAAATTAGTTATTATCATATATTTAGATTCAATTTTATATATCAATGGCCATAATGATATCATTAAGATGGTAAAGAATCACAAAAGCCCTATCAATTTTGGTTATGCTATCAATCATCTTGATATTCAGTGTTTCTAATTTTAATTGTGGGTGCATATAAACAATATGCTATTTTTTTTTGCAACTTATTCTAGGAGTTGTTATATTTTTCTGTATAGTAGTTTATTATCTTCTATAAGTACATGAACATTAAGAGTTGCTTGAGATAAAATCTTGTTTTAGTTATCAGAAGTTAAACAAGGTATTGCACTAAGTAGAATTTAAAAAAATTGAATGTTATATATTTTATAAAGTATATAATTTATATTAATTTTATACTTAGTAATAAGTACCTTGGGTCTGCTGAAAATCATCTATATGCAGAAAAAGAAATTCACAAATACTTTTTACAAGAATTGCTATTTTAGTAAAATAATTAGATACCATGATTTTTCCAACTCTTACTAGAGTTTTTTCTATTGCATGGGTAATCTGTTCCTATATTTTTGTATATTTCTGCAAGCATCTACATTATAACTAGAAGCAATAAACTAACATCTGTAGTCTCTGAATCAGAAATGATCACATGCTTGTAGAATAATCATAACAAAAATTTAATCATTAACAAGCCTATGTGATTGTTTGTTCATGGACTTAAGTCTATGTGACAGTTTGTTCATGGACTTACGTTTTTTTTTAAATGTAAACGTTCTTTTAAGTATATGACAGAAATTAAACAACATTTTTGGAATAATTATTTTTATATTAATAATATTCACATAGGCAATTTTTAAATAAATATAGTATTATAAAAAGTTGAGAAAGTATTATATTTTGTGTATTCTAGTATAATAGCTTTTGGGTCATATAGTAAAGCATCTGGCTGGATCTGTAATTACTCTTTTAGTGACTTTTTTCCCAGGTTTTATTATAAAAATAAATGAAAATTAAAGATTGTAATGGAAAAGAGGCTGCTTATTTTACAGCATCAATTAAATTCAAAAAAAATCAAAATATCCAAGTATTAACAAGCATACATTTCATGCTTCTATTAAATAAACATTTATCTGCAGAAAGTATTTAATTTGGCAAATTAATTGCGTGATTACTTTTATAAGTAATTTGATTTTTTTAGTTACCAAACAATTCAGATAATAATAACATAGGATTCATAAACTTAGATTCAATCATTGATATATTCTGTTAAACATAGCTCTCTTTATGCTATTCCAGAGTCAGTTTGAGTAATGATTGAATACCAGACAATAGTTTTATTATATTTTCAAACCAGAAAGATGTCTAGCTTATAGCTTTTATCAGTAATGATATTAATTTAATAGAACTACCAGCTATTATTTATTCATTATTCAAGTTCAAATTGCTCCTGAAAAGATATGCTAAGAATAAATGAAGAGAATCATATAAAGTTGTGTTGATATATACTGATATTTACTTCTTTTGGTGTTTGAAGCATCCATAGATTCTAATTTGGCTTGATTTGATTCTATTCAGCTTTGACCAATTTGATTTGTTTTCCATTATCAATGGATACTGCTTGCTCTAAAGATAATAAAGATTTTATTGTATTCTTGTAGTTTTATTTGATTTTGATGTTATTTTGATGATGGTGATTATTTTTTAATTTACACTTTTAATTTAAAAGCATGTATGAAAAAATTAAAATAAGATTCTTATATTTTTAGGGAATTTATTAGTAGTCTAAAATGGAATTAAAAGATTTATTTCAAAAAGTAACTTTATTAGTGTAAAATAATTGATTATTTAAGAATATGTAAATACATTGTCTTTCTTGGCAAAAAGTTCTAGAGATAGATAAATGAGCTCAACATCCTGATTGAGAATCTGTGGTGGATCTAAAATTTAATCCTCTGGAGAATCTTTAATGGAAATGCTAGTATCATATTTCATGTGTGATTGTGTATGTCTTAGGTGATTTTTGATATTTGAAAGAGACTCCATGTCTCATTATAGAGGAATTTTGAAGACAGGATAAAGTCTTTACTTTTTAACTTATTAAGGTGATCGATAAATATGGTCCTGATTTGGAAGGTGGAAAGGTAAATATTAGTTTGCAATGGACACTCCAGATTGTATGAACTAAAAATAATGAAAGTCTAATGAAAGGAAATTGTCTACTTTATAAGGAGTCTTTCAATGATAGAATTTTGTAAAAGCCAATGCTTGATCTTTGAGATATTAACAATCTAATGGCTTCCAGCTGAGGGCATGATTTAATAATATGGTCCAAAGTATCCTATTGTGTCTTGCAGAGTGGGCATATTGGACCAAACTTATTTAGATATCTCTTGGAGTGTAAAAAATGATTAGTATGCATGGCATCTTGATTTACCTTAATTAAGAAGGTAAGAAATTTGGGTTCTAATTTAAAAAATTTAAATAAGAGGTAATTTTTGTGATTATTGATTTCTAAGGACGGTTTTATATTATTCATGATTGGGTGCAAAATTAGATGTGCATCCCATATAGAGATTTTGGAGTTGACAGTGGTATTGGTGATTATCTGATATTGGTTGAGATACTGAAGAATAACATCAAGCCAGGAGTTGTTATGAGATGGAAGTTTGTCAATTGGGTGTATTACTTCTGAAGTAATAAAGTTGCCATGTTTTAAAACGAAGTTATAAATCAGGGTATTGGGATTTCTGATAGTATAAGAATAGAACAGAATGCAATGACATTCCATTTGCTTTACGATGGAGTTGCATCCTTGCCATACTTATGAAATTTATTTTCTCTCTCCAGGGGAGTTGGGAGCATTGTCTATTGATCCTTTTTATAAATGATTTTGTTAATGAGATTATAAGAAAATAATAAGCAATTTTGGATATAACTTTCATATTGAGAAGTGAGACTTTCTCTTGTAGTGAAAGGTATATCTAGAGAGTGTTTGGACTAGTCGAATTGTAAAGTTTGGGAGAGAATTCTGGATATGCTTAGACATAGATATTTGAGACATGTAAACAGGAAAACCCAGGAAGTCCTGGGGTTCAGCCAGAAGTTTAGAGCTGATTTTCTTTTCTGTTAAGATTCTCCATGAGGCTGACTTGTGATTCGTTTGAGAATTTGTCTATTATGTAACACATTGTTGACAGATGTTTTTGAACTGGAAGTATGATGAGGACTTCATCCATATAAGCAAATAGTTTAATGAACTTTCTGAGTTGAAGAATGTATACCCTTGGGAGAGAGTTTTCTATTTCCCTTAAAAGAGGGTTAAAGTAGCAAATGAATAATAAGACACTCAAAGGTGATCCTTGTGGCAGCAAAATGTTGGGTAGAAAGCCATTTGTGTATGTTCCATTTAGTGTAATATGAACTTGACAATTGTAAAGCAAGTTCTCAATAATGCATATGATTTGATACGTAATGTCCAGGTTATTAAGGATTGAGAGGAGTATGTTGATGTTGATTGAATCGAATGCTTCAGAGATATCAAGCTGCACCGCTATTGATCTTGACATTCAATTTTTCCTGATGTGATGAAGTAGGATCATTACCTCCCCCATAGCTGTGAGGGCAGAAGATCTCTTTCTGGCAAATTGGTACTGCGAAATATTATCTAGTATTTTGTGTTGAATTTTTTCTTTAATGACCCCCTCAATAACTTTAATTAGATTGGGGGGGGGGGGTCATGGAGATAGGTCTAATGCTGTTTATGCTTGAGGGAATTTTGTTCTTCTTTAAAAAAGAAACTAGGGCTACTGGATATAAATTCATGATTTTTTTTTCATTGATAGATGGTTAATCATTTTCATTAGTATCAGAATTGTGAAGTGATCAAGGTGTAAGAGTAGGAATTTAGGAGTGGCATGCATTCCATGATGTACATTATCAGCTAACAAATAGAGGTTGTTTTTGAGGTCTGTAGGAGTTATGTCATGGCTATATAGGTTAGAGAGTTTAAGTTGGTCTTTGTTAGTTGAATTTGTGTTCTTTTGTAGGCGATTTTTAAAATGCATTGTGATTTGAGTAATCATCTGGTGGCCTATTATATGACTACCATCTATGTTAAGTGAGGCTGGGTAATATTCTTTCTGTGAGCTCCTAATGCTATCTCAAGTAGCCCCTGGTCCAGCAGTGTTGGCCTAAAAGGAAATTCTGGGTTCTTTTGATTGAAATGTATTCTGCAATGGATATCTGTTTTTCTTTGTATTTTGCTTTGAGCAAAAGTAGTTGATCTATATGTAGTGGATCAGTAGAGCAATTCTTAATTTTTCTATTTATCTGGTCGAGTTCATTCATTAGTGTGGTAGGACCTTTGTTGCCTTTAGTGTAATGTGAAATTAGAGATTGTAGTATGCCAACAAAGGCAAACCAAGCCTCCTCAGGATGGGTATTTAGTATATCTATTTTGAAAAAGAGGATATAGGCCTTGGATATAATGGCTTCATTGGCAGAGGCTTTTGTTAGCATTTTAATCATTTGATTCAAGCCTAGAGATTTAAAGTTATCAAAGGTTGCTGAGACCATTTGTGCATGATTGTCCAAAAAAGCAACCAGTTTAAAACATCAGATCTATGAGAGCTTTATACCTTCTGTTGTAAAAGGAATATGCTTGCTGAGGGAAAAAACATCTCCTATTAATGAAATCCCTGAGAAGAAGGTGTAGGTATTTTTTAGTAAAGGTTTTATAGGAAGTGTTAAAATCCTCAAGTATGATTGCTCAAGTGCTGCTGTTGGAAGTAAGCATATTGATGGTGTTTATTATTCGGAGGTATGTATGATGGCAGTTTGGAATATATATAAAAGGCATTTAACAAGCTGGTGTCATATGTGAGGTTCAAGCAAATTATATTCTTATCTAGGTAGATAATTTTAAATTTGTTGGGGGGGGCATTATTAATTATGACCCCACCCCTTCAGATGCATTACAGTTGGCTGTGAGTTATGTGTAGCCTAGTGTATTGAGTTCTGGAAGAATTTGATCATTTGATTTTTGATGAAATTTAGTTTCTTCCATGAACATAATGTGGGGGGACACAGAGGTAAACCAATGCTTAATGGAATTAATACGCACCAGAGAATTGATACCTCTAATGTTGATGGCTGCAATCTTGAGTAATATTCTAGACATGAGATGAGTTAATGCTAGAAACTACCACTAGCTTTTTGATAATATATTGGTGTGGTAAGTTATTATTTGAATTATTAGTAGTTAGTTGGGAAATATCATTGGGGAGTTGGCTTGTATGTAGATGGTGTTGATCAGCTGATTCTAAGTTGTGGATGAGGAAGTGTGGTGGTATAGAATTTTGGTTTTTTAGTTGACATAGGAGTGTTAGATGGGGCTTTGAGCCTAGTTCTAGATGAGTATGAGTTGATTTGGTTAGGAGAGATTTAATCTTCTGAGCAAGCTCTGTTAGAGGTAACTGATTTCCTTTTGTTGCTGGCAGTATATGAGTTCTTAAACTCCATATCAGAATCTGATGATTTAGAATAGTAAGAAAATGCTTTGGTGATGGATTATTGACAATTTAAACACATGTGATCTGTTTGGATGGGCAGGGATGAGTCAGGGTTTTTGGTTTTATTTTTAGTATTTTTGATGGTTTATTCCTATGGTTAAATTGAGTAGAGAGATTAGGTTGATTACTATTTCTGGGGTTCAATGCAGAATTAGAATTGTTTTGGATGGTTCTACTGTGAACTGTATGTGATTTAGAATTGTTTTTATTGTTCGGCTTTAGTGTGATGGCTGCATTTGTTTTTGGATTGTTTGAGTTGTGGGGATTTATAATGGGATTTCTTGTAGTTACTGTGATAGTAGGTATTTGTGATGGAATATTTTGTGTATGCCTGAGGGTGGTTTTTATCTTTTGTGATTTCTGGTCTATTACTTTTAGAGGATTGGATTGGTCTGGGAGGTGAGTTTGTTGCTCTGAATTATGTTTTGGCTTTAGAAGTGATCACTGTTTAATGCCAGTTGGGGTATTAAATTATCTCTACATCTGTGTGCTCTGCTTTTTCTGGTGCCACACACATTGCAAAAGTGGGATAGACAGTCCTTTATGAGGTGAGATCTCTGACCACAATGAAATCACTGAGGTCTAACCCCCAAAAAAGAGAGGATCATAATGGAGTTTCTTAATCTGACTATGGTTAAAATATCATTAGGGTTTATGTCTTTTTTTTACTGTAATTCAAACATTGCTATGTTTGAAAGGAAAGAGAATTCTGTTTTCTCTACTGGCAGATATTTAAATTTAACAATTTTGTCAAATGGTTGAAGAATGCTTTGGAGCTGGCCTCTATCTAGGCCCATTACACAGTTCTTTATTTTCCCATGAAGCATAGCAGCCCTGCTAACATCAACATAGCACAAGAATTTGTCATCAATAGTTTTGATGCTGTTTTTGAAATTGTTGTGGTTCATCTATTTGCTAAATTCAAGAGCCATATATCTGTCGATAGGGTGATTTAGAATACAATGAATGCCATCTCCCAAATTATTTTGCTTTATGATATTATAGAGAGACTTGATAAAAAATTTAAATAATGAGCAATTAGTGTCTGTGATAGCTAAAATTAGACTTTTTTCACTGTCATAATCTGCCAGTGATTTGAGCAGTTTTATTAGTATTGTTTGGTTAAATTGAATCATCAGATTGTTGTATTGGCTTTCGTTGAAGTCAGCAGTGGTGAATTTGTCAGATACAATATTAAATTGGGTGTAAGTTTGACTGTTGTCTTCAGACTGGTCCATTAGATCAAGGTAGGTGGATTCTGGGGAATCAGCTGTATCATAGTACTGCTCATGTATTTGTTTATCCAGAGGGGGCGATACGTTAGACATAGCATTTTTGTTTGAATTAATTTGTAGATTTATACAATTTTTTTAATGTTTATGACATGATCACGTGATCATTTATAAGTTTAGATAAAAGTTTATAGCTGATGGAATATTATTTCAGAAATTGCTTTAGGATCTGAAATCACATTATTAATGTCATCAATTGATAATAAAAAGTTATCAATCTTTATACACTGATTTTACAGATTTTATTCACTTTTTTGATGATCACAATTGGCTTATCTTTTTTAAGGGACTTGTTAGTTTTATACATTAGATTTATATTGTAAATAAAATAGTTTTAAAATTTTGCCATTTTAACAAGGATTTAAGCACATAAAAACTATCTTGGCAACCATAATCTATTCTCTTCTAATTCTCTGCTCAAAACATACAAAATTTAAGGTTGTGTTATTAAAAATCAGTATGAGGACAAAATGCTCAAAAATAAAACAATATTAAGATAAGACAACTTGGAAATAAAGCATTTCCGGATCTTTTCTCAGCTTAGGAAAGCAAAACCAAAATTACTTAGGTCAAATAAACTAATTGCTATGCTCCGCCTATTAATTTGATGCTTCAATTAACGTAGCATTCTGAAAAAACTTATTGCATGGTAAATAATAATAACTACTGGTTTCAAAATATTGTAATGTTAAACTGTGTTTGAAACAGCAATTATTATTTTAAAAAAAAGAATATAATGATATCTTACTCATTATAAATAATAATTGATAAAATTTTAACTAATGTTAATAAACTGCCCAGTTTATTAATATGTATATGTTTTTCAATACATGGACATTTTTCTTTTAGAAAAATCACAGACAAATGTTAAGAGGCAGTCCCCATTGAAAATTATGTACAGTCAGATCTTAAAAGACAGTCACCGTTGAAAATTATATATTGTAAATGTTTTTTGGCATTCAATAGGGGATTTCTTTTCTATGCAGCACTAGTTTTTATTTAGAGAGAAAGTTATTACAATAAATATAAACATATTTGAGGAAACAAAGCTTACAACTTTTCCTATTTCCCCTATCTACAATAGACTCTTCCATCACAGTCAAATGTTATAATTTAATAACAGATGAAAATGTTTAAATATTTTTCAATATTTCTGTTATTTTTATTTTAACATCTGACTGTGGTTTTTCTAAAATAAAACTAACAGAAATTTCCATATATTAAAAAAATATTTCAACAATTATCTATCACCTGTTGAAAAATTACCAAATTATATTTAGTTTAAAACATTTATTTACCAATAGTTGTATTTATAATGATTACATAGTTTAGTTTACAAGTTACAATATTAGTTAATATAAATAATTAATTTTAGATTGTCTTTTTTACCTAGATACTTCATTATTAGAATTAGAAGCATATTTTTAACATCAAAATCAGATAAATTAAATAAAACAAAAAATTCTGGAATAAACTCAACAAAATTTAAAATGTCGTAATATATATATATCTGCCATTCTGAGTAGCATTTTACAATTAAAATTTAAAAATTGAAAAACATCTCATTAAAGTCATATGCTGTGATGACAATTACCAAATTTCTATAATTTAAGTATATTAATGCAATTATAGTAGTATAATTTTTATCATCTCTATGGCACTTATTACAAGCTTTAGTAAGAAGTAATAAATATCAGATAATAACGTTTATTAAATCTCTATTCTGTGCTGTACTATACAATATCCTCAAACCAGTGCACTTGGGCCTTTAGGTAGTCAAGTGCATTTGCCGCCAAATATATTTAAATTGCTACAATAATTAATAGTAAAAGTAACATCACTTATAATACATTCATATGTATACAATGAAAGTTAAAACTTTGAAAATTATCCATCCTTATATATATTTAAATTTATATATGTACTCACTTTAATCTAGATGTATATAAAATAATAAATCAAATTTTTAACAATGCAAAAATAGATATAGACACATATATATATACAAATATTTATAATAAATTAAAGATTTTCAGGGGCTACAGATATAAATGAAATATTATTTGGGTACATCTGTGTGTAGTTTATTTTAAATACATCATTTTATATATATGTTTTAAAAACATTATACACCTGAGTCTCATTTTATGCGGATTTATTTAACGCGATTTAGAAGTTACCGATTCATGTTTATTCGGAAGTTGAACTCCAATAATGCACTATTACTTTAAATAATAAATTCCACGCACTTACATCATATTGAAAGTAATAGCACATTATTGGAATTCAACTTTCATCTTAATAATTTCAATATTTCAGTGCTTTTATAATAGTAAGATTTTATGCAATAATGAAATTAAAATCAAAATTTCCACATTTATGTACATTAAATTTTACAAGATTATAATGTGAATTTGTTCAAACATTGTGTGTGTTAATTTTGCATTTTAAATCACATTCTGTTTTTGCTTTTTAAAAAAGAACATAATCAATTATTAATCATTTAGTGTCCACAAGTTTATTTTTAAAAGGTGAGTAATAGCAGTGGGCACAATTAAATTTGACAATTAAAAATTAAAATCTGATTTTTAATTGTAATTAAGAATTTAAAAATTACTTAAGGTGACCTAAAGTTAATGTGATGTAAAACGAAATTTGATTTTTAAACGGAATTGAAAATTAAAAAATTAAAGACAAAACAAGAATTTAATTTTTAGTTGTTAGTTTTAATTAAATTTTTCCCAGCAGTGTAGAAAAAGATAATGAAACAGAAGTGGAACCTGTTCCTTTCACTGCAAAAATGATTCGAGAAGGTCTTCAACTTTCTAATCAGTTGGCAAATTATTTTTTTATTAATGACACTAATCATGAACGTGCTCTTAAATTCCAATGAGAGCTAAATGGTTGTCTGGATATCGCGAGCTTCATAAACAATTAATAAAATCATCATCTCAAAGATTAATTACTAATTACGTTGTCACCAGAAACCCATTAACACAACATGAGAGTGAAGTTGGCGCTAGTTGTATTTCCTCTTGTGAAGAATCTGATTTTTTACTAGTTTGCAAACAAACCTGTTTATCGGCAAATAGCGATAATAATTAAAACATGTATAAAAAAATGTAAATTACTGTACTGTAAATTATGCATAAAAATATATTGTTTTGAATAAAATTAAATATAGTTAAAAAAAGTTTGTCTTGTATCAATTTTTTTCAAATTTGAAATTTTTTATTAGTCATATTTTATTTCCTTATTTTTTTTGTGCGAATTTTAAATAAATTTTACATTGGTGCTTTGCTTTTATGTGATTTTTGAAAAATCACAGTCCATATCCCCCCTTTTTCAAGGTAAGTTACATTTATATTTGTGTGATTTCTTTTGCGCGTGTTTTCTGAGGAACCTATCTATCGCATAAAATGAGACCCAGGTGTACATTGATGTACTTGGATATTTTATTTGTACAAATATTTATATATACATAAATATATATAGTTTATAAAATGTGTCAATTAAAATTATAAATTATAGTATTCTATTGTAACAAAATTACCTATTTAAAATCTATAATTTTTAATGTAAAGTGAAAAAAAATGGAAATATCAACCATTGACAATTAATAACAATTATTATTTTTATATAATTTTAAAAATTGTTCTTACAATTTATCAATAACTTTTTAATATAAGAGGGGTTAAACAAAATATAATAAAATTGTTTTTAATTTTAAAAAGCATGTGATTATTAAAATTTTTACAATTATATATATATATATATATAAACTATCCACCTAAACTTAAAACAGGCAAAACTCTCCATACAGTAGTGCCACTCAATCCCCATCTAGTGCCTACTCATCCAATAGATGGGGATTTTATGCACAAGCTTTCTGCCATCCATTCATTACTCTGTTTGGCACTGAGTGACACTACTATATGGATAGTTTTGCCTGTTTTAATAACAATTATGTGCTAGCATAAGAAATGGTTATCATGTGATGTTTAGTGGTTTAAATTTAAAATTATTGTAGTTATCTTTTTTAATTTACTATGTCATTATGCAAATTACTATTCTGTTATATTTCTGCATTAAATAATATTATAATAAGTTATTAGTACATTCTTATGTTTTCAAAAAGCTTTTTTTTTCAATTGTATATATAAATAATATTTAATACCCCAAGAAAATATAAATGTCAAAAATATAAAAGGTTGATCGTACTATTAGTATAAGCATAATAAAATCTGATCATTAATATAAAATGTATTTCACAAGTCAATACATCTGGAAAGCTTAAGTAATCAACATCCCAATTCAATTTGTATTTCATTCCAAACTATAGTTCTAGGACCTAACAACCAAATTTTTAACCTATGCATAGATACAATGACATAATATATTCAAGATGTTGATCAATGTAATTAACATTCATTTATTTGTTGCAAATATTTTTTCAATGTTTTCTTATAAACTACAATTTAAAATTCTTTTAAATATTACCTTTTTTCTCCATCAGTTTCACTACTAATTGATATTCGAGGTCCTACCCATAATGTAATTGGGCGTGTAGAGAGTTTTGAAGAATGTGATTCATCTTCTCTGTTCATATAACTTCCTGGACTTGTACTCACCTGACAAAACAAATATTATGTAGATTAATAACTAAATATTCGGAGAGTAGACAAAAAACAACATTTGTCATATTAAGACTAAATTTTTGTCGTTATATACAAAGCAATGGAAAAACATATTGATCTAATATTTTTCTTAGGAAGTAGCGTTCTAGGAAAAAGAAAATGTGAAAAATATTCAATTGTAGTATCAAAAATGAAATTGTTTTTATATTTTATATAAGTGATTAAAACTTTCTAATTTTTATAGAGCAATAATCTTAGACGTTATGTTATCCCTGAGATTTTTAATCTCAACAATAACATGTGTCTAAGATTATTTGTTTTATCCAATTTGATGAAATATCTGTCTCTAAAACTTTTAAATTATTTATTCTTTAAAAATAAAGATTCTAATAAGTAATGCTTAATGATAAAAGAACAAAATATGTTTCATTATAAATCAATTCTTAACCAAAATAAAAATAAAAGAGATTGTAGTGAAAAAGTATAAAATTATTATCAGAAGTCATCAGATAGCTGAATATTTTGGTACTTTCCACAATTATTTAAATTATTATGAATTTTAAAACCAATACATTTTGGGCCAAGATACTATTTTAAATCATCAATTTCTTATATAAATGCTATAGCATGAAAGTGATGATATTATAACTTTTAATGATTGATGATATATTGTATAATCAAATAAAGCCCAGTTATGCTTTTCTCAATCACTTCTTACAGACATTAACAAAAGAAGCAGTCTGTTTTGTACCATTTGTAACAACATGGTGTAAAACTGTTATAACTTTAGGCATTGTGTCATCAAATGTTTTCATTTTTTTTCATTAGACAATCAATTTTTTTCTTAATTTTTTTTTGAACATTTTGGAATACCAGTTTAATATCATTCAACTACAATATTTTCAGACTATCAGAATTCAAGATTCTGTTGCTTCAATTCACTGTATTAAACTATTATTGAAGCTTTGTGGGTCAACAAATGAGCAATCAGTATTTCCTATGAATATCTCTTCAAAAATGTCAAGGTTTTTTTTATTATAAATGGTTTGTTATTTTTACAGTTAAAACTGCTATATAATTTTATCTCATATGCATAATGCATGCATTTTTATACCCATTGGAGTAGTCTTACACTTTATTAATAAGACCATCACATCAACTGTGTCAATTATATATATATCAAAATACAGTAAAATTTATATAAATTATATTATTTTTAGAAGTACTTTCGACTATACATTTTGTAGTCTTTAAACTTAATTTATTGTATATATATATATATATATTGTAACAGAATAAATATGAGACTATATTCTTCTATTAATGCTCCACAGATTTGAAAGCCATTTGTAACAGAATAAATATCCATCTACACTAACCTTTGTTATAGCCCCACTGGTTTGGGCAGCATTTGTAACAGAATGAATGCGGACCATACTATATTCTCAGTCATAATCTACTTATTTATTACCATTTGTACCACAATAAAAAAATTAACCAAAGAAAAACAATCCTAATTTAATAATGCCATGAATTGTAGCAAGATTTGTAACAGAATAAAAATAATAAACTAACCTAAAATGAATATCAATCAATAAATAACAATCTAACACTTAAGTTAATAAAACAATGATAATAATCTTTGTTATAACTTCATAAATTCCAATAGCTTTTAGAATGAGTAAAAAACAAATAAAACATCACATTAATCTACTATAAAATATAAGCATTGTTTGTAATAAGCCAAAGATAAAGCAATAAAACCAAATATTATCTTATAAACAACAATCTATGTTAACTCTATACACCAATTATAAGAGAATAAAAATAATGTCACAGAATTATGCAGATAAATTTTAATATTGCTTATGAATCAAGCACTGTTTATAATAATACAAACATGAAACTAAAAGTCAAAATCCATGGATGAATAAAATAATACTCTTAATGTGCCCTACAGGTTTACAACATCAATGATATCTAACAAAATATATAACTCAATAATTGATTTTTAATTACAACTAAATAAAATAAAAATATGGCTAAATCAATCCTAGCTATACCACTAACATTAATATACTCTTATTAACTAAATCAATTATAATAAGAGTAAATACTTAATAATAATACAAAATCAATTAACCCAACATATTTTTCTATTTTCACCAACTTAAAATATATTATAAAATAAAATGATCCTATTGAATAACCTTAAGATTTTCAATGTCCAATTCTATCAATATATAAACTAAATGATAGATTCCTATATGATGCTTATTCCAACAATTGAAAAATCATATCCAATTACTCTTCAGTTTATTAAAGCTAAGTTATTAAAACTTTATATTATAACTGCCAAAGGATATGAAAGATTGTTAGATTTATTATAATCAACTATTAATATTAAAATTTAATATTTAAACTAAATTTATGATCCACACTAATGAACTTTAAATATAATTAAAGCAAATACATTTTAATTTGTAACAGAATAAAATATATTACTATTACCAGCTGTATATCTGGATAAGATTATGATCTTAAGAACTCTATACTAACTTGTATGTAATAATTATTTTAAAAATATTGACCTAAAAAAAAATATGTGAACATTTCATTGCAACTACCTTTGCTCATCTTCAATAATTATCATAGTTGAGCATATATCAATTATCAAATTAATTTATATATAATTTCTTTTTAATATATCTATTATCTATTACTAATAAAATAATTACAAGATGTTTCCAATTGCTTATTAAATATTTAAGAATGTCAAATCAGTTAATTTAATGCTATATAAAATCTATACCTGGTCAAATAATGAGCATTAAATTTAATACAAAAAAAGATATATATTTATAGTTTCTTATCCATCTTATGTTTTTGATTTCTGAATTATTTTTATAACTGCTTCTAATGAATTATGTGATATAATCAATTAATAAACATTGACCCATTCAAATATCTTAATTAATAAATTTGTAGTATTGTAAAATTGAATAATAACCAAAAAAGTTTATTTGTTTAAATTTATTCAAAATTTATTATCAAATTGATATTAATTAAAATTATATATATAGTAACCAGTTGCTTACATAGCTGTACTAGAAAAATAAATAATTAGACAATTGGCAGCATGTTCTTCAGGTTTGAGAATAAAAAAAAATATTTAATTAATGGGGAAAATAAAATTTAATTTTCCAATACATATTTTTATGGGTCTTTATTTAACTAAATATTTTAAATTCCAATATGATAGTATGAGAATTCTCAAGCATTAAATATATTTAAGAGGTTGTTTTTTTTTAAAAAAAAAGGGAAAAACAAAATTAAGATTTTAATACATTTGTAAATTTTATTTTTAATTAATCAGAGTTGTTTTCTTTTGTTTATATCTATTTAATGAAAAAAAAAATCAAATCAGTGCAATTAACAGATTATGTTGTTGTTGGTTTTTTTTGGAAGATTTGGTTTTTAATTATAAAGGAATGTCAAGAATTTTATGTTGTTAAATTTAAGTTTTTAACTTGTTTTGAATATCTATGATTAACAAGGAAATTTGTTGAACCATTGTATTTATGAAGTTTTATCTAATTGGTAGTCATAAAAATAATCATGTAAGAGACATTGTAAATGGCTTGTGGGCAAGATTTTTCAAACAATATATATATATATATGAGTGAATTAGTGATTATATGATCTGGAGAGAGTTATTGCTACCTTAACTGTTGAAGAGAGCAGTCAAATTTTAATCCTGTGGCCAAAAAAATATAGTAGAAGAAAGTATTTTTAACTTAGCTGTTGAAGAGAAAGCAGTGAAGTTTTAATCCAGCTGCTGAAGAGAAAAAAGTCTAAGTCTTTACCAATCTATGGCATAACACAGCAGAAATTTTAATGAAGCTATTGAATATAATGATAAAAGTTTTTAATCCAGATTTTAGCATACTATGAATTTAGTACTAAAAATGGTTTCTACAATGAAAATCATGTACTGCATTCAGCTAAAAGCTTGGCATCACCTTTCTCCATGTAATGTACCTTCACTGGAATTGAAAATGTAGAGAAAGAAGGTACCTCCTAAAGTAGTCTCTGTCTACCTCTATCTCACTTGGAAATTTAAGCGAACCAAATGAACAAATATTGCTATTTTTCAATTACCTGGAATTGTACAGACCAAAAAAATGACACTTTAACCATGCCATGTCTATGAATCCTTCAAGGAGAAGCTTGATTGAATAAAAAACTGCAAATACAACTGAAAAGGACTCTATCCACATTAAAGCCATAGCTAGACATATCTTTTTTTTATTATAGCTGTACACTATCTTTTTTATAGATACAATTTTTTTTGTTTTGTAAATGTTAAAAATATTTTTGTGTTGTAAAAGAATTGATAACAGTAAATACTTCACTAATTAAAATATTCCAAATTATTAGACTTTTTTTTATAAAACTCAATCAATTTTCTCTTACAAGTGATGAAATAGCTTTAATCTTAATCTGTTTCAGGATAAGAGAAAGTTGCCTTTTGGTCAATTCACCATCTGGTGAATTTTTTCGTATTATATGTTAAAATGCATGTAAAATTATATATTTTATTATAATAAATTTTTTGCCCAAAAAAATTGTGCTAAAAGGCAGTAAATTTAAAATTCCCACACTTACAGTAGACATAAGTCCCACTCTGACATATTAAATCATTGTCTATGGCTCAAGGCTTTAAAATGTTCAGCATTTTATGACATTGTAGTTCCAATGATGTAAAAATGTGTTTATTTGTGAATTTATTATGGTTTTAGATTTTTTTAAAAATAATTTACACTATATTTATTAGATGTCAAGAAATATAAATTATTATTAACTTATTTGACTTGAAATACATTATTTTCAATAATATAACATTATTTTAGCAGCTAATGTAAATATGGCCTAAAGCAATTTACAAGATTAGTTTTGACTTAAACAATCTATTTTATATTTATGAGTAAGAAAATATCACAATTTTAAAATAAATATTCAAAAAAATTAAACTTTTAAAGCATAATTCATCAGATATAAGAGAAATAAATAATTATTCATTGGGATGTTCAAAAATAATAAGAATTAAGAAATATTTTGTTGATTTTATAAAATAAAAATAATCTTTTTAGAAACAATGATATATAAAGTCTTTGTTTTGATTTTGTCCTCATTTTTTAATATTTACAGAAACAAAATGTGAACATTTAAAATTTATTTCAGTAGTAAACAAAAATATCTATCAAATAAAATCAAATATATTATTTTCTGATAAGTAATAATCATTTATCATATATTTTATGTTGATGTGTGAGATAAAGAAAAACATCATAAATGTCAGAAAAATAGCAAAATTCAGTAGGTTTAATTATATATATATATGTATAATCTGCTATAGATCTAAAGTTTTTTTCCTCTCTCAATTTTCCCTCTGTGTAGAATCAAAGATTATCATCTTTGATTTTTTTTAAAAATGTTTAACAAACTCTTAAAATTTTTAAAGAAAGAACCTAATGAATTTAAAGTTAAACCATGAATAAAAATTAATTGGTTGGTTAATGTAATTTTTGTCAAAATGTATTTTTTTGATGAAATTGGTGTTTGAAATGTCATACTATCATGTCAATTTTTTTTTTGGTAAATTAATCAGATATTAAATAATTGTTTTAAAAAATATTCTTTCTAGTCTTAATTACTTTATTCTATCCAATTCCTGTTTCATGAAGTGTAGTGTGTGTGATCTTATATCATATTCTAGGATTTAGTTTTTTTATCATACCAATAAAGTCAGTTATTTAAAAGTAGTGGAATCCCATGATTTGCTTAAGATTATTTATAAGCTATTTTATTTACTTATTTTTCCTATTGCTCACAGTAATAAATTATAGAGTTATTGCTTCCTGAGCTAGATTCATGCATAACAATTATATAAAATAAAGGGTGTGTGTATATATATATATATATATATATATATAATAAACAAAAACAAGTTAAAAAATTTTTAACCTACCTATAGCTTGCATTTTATGATCACAGATGGAGCTTTACCAATATCTCACTCAAGATTGAGTGAGCTATTGGTAAAGCTCCATTTGCGGTATATATAGCAAGAAAGAGTTCAGGGGCATCCAGTTGACATTGTTCTGGTTTGGTATAACAAGTATACAAAGTCCATGCACTACATTTTAATTAAGTCTCTATTAGAAATTAAGTTTATAATTGGCAAGTACAATAATGGTACTAAGTGGTCAGAGCATTGATAATGATCAGCATGTTTTAGTACCCGAGAATTACTGATTACTGTTTTTATGGTTATATATTTTTATGAATCCAACTCTTAAGTATGTACATCCAAATTAATGTTATATATATATATATTGTGGCCATCTGAATGGGAACAAGGGTTTAAGATACTTTGTATCTTAAATAAATAGTTATATTTTTTAAAAAAATGAAATAGCCTTAGAATTTTAAATTATTTTTTTTTGCTGGAGATTTTTAAAGCTTAAATATGGATAGCTTATGCAGTTTATTGACCATGCAGTTTAGTGACCACTTGATAGGTATCTATTAGTATTATTGTGGTTAATGAGGTATTTAATGTAAAGAAGGGGGAGTTGTTTATTAATGGAATTGATACATCTTGTTGGAAAGATGTAAAGTTATCCTGTGTTAGTATAATATTATTTGAATGGTTTCAAATATCCTTTATTCATTAATTCTTATTCTTTTGTCAACAGTTAATAGCAGTTTCAATTATATTTAGTTAAGATGGTTCAATATTTAGGTTGTAGTACATGTGTATGCATGTATGATTCTGCATTATGTTTCATTTCATTTTCATTTTTAATAACAGCAAACAATAGTACATTCAAAATAAAAACATTTAAATTACAGTAGTTAACTTAAATAATTAACAAATATATATTTCTTTCCAATGATTAATAGATAGTAAAATCAATGAATTATTTTAAAAATTAAATAAATTATTAATCATTTTTATTTAATAGTTAATTAATATTCATTTTTCTTTCAAATTTGTAAAAGCTATTTATTTTATTATTTGTATATTTTTTTTCTTGTCTTCATTTAGTTTTAAAAATCAAAGTGATTTTTTTTTCTTTGAAAAGATTTGTTTTTGCATATGTAATTAGTTAGTTAGCAAGATGTGTGGGAGTAACCTTGGAAAAGGCAAATGAACTTTGCTAAAGTGAGTTTTTTTTTAAACAAAGATCTCCAGTAGAAAATTGGCTCTTTGTAATTTAATTGTAACCAGTAAACAGTGGTTCATGTATTGTAAAAATTAAAGCCAGTTGCTGAAATTGAATTGATTTTGAAAAAACTTTAGAGTAAAACTTCCAAAGGAGCTTAAGAACTTTATTATGGAAAAAGTTAATTAAAAATGCAATTCTAAGGTTTTAAAAAAGGTATGTCGGTTTGATTTTACTCTCTTCGATTTAAACATTTCTGAATTAATCCCTTTATAACTATTACTCTTTTAAAAATGTGTGTTAATAACATCCAGTCTACATTATTTCATTTAATTGCCATTTTAAATAAGAATGGTTTACATAAATATTATTGTTGTATCATTAAGCAACGTGGGGTTTTTTTTATATATATGGAAAACGCATGCAGAACTGTTCTATAGAATATATTTTAGTTTCTCACTATTTTTCGTGTAGTATTCTTTGTGAAGATTATACATAGACTTAAGGATATATCTATTTTGATAGATCATACTATGTTTAAGTTCATCATAAGGAAATAACAGTATACATTTATTTGATATTTCTGGAGCTAATACGTATTTTTAAATTGAGGAAATAAAATGTAAGCTACTTCTGTTTAAATTGAATAGAAGGACAGAAATGCGAGTAATTTTTGTTCTCTTCAATAAGGACCGAATATAAACCAAAGCATTATTAATTATGGAATTACTAAGGACAATTTAAAATGTTAAATTCTATTCAGAAAATACTAAGGATAATTGTGTATTTAGTCCAGAACTACAATGGAGAATTTGGTATATTTTCAGTATAATAAAAAAGAAATTAACTGCTTGTGTGTGATTTGGTACATCAAATAGATATGCTGTGAACACTGAAAGATGCTGGGCATATTTAAATTATGCTTATATTTTTTTAAGTTATACTGCAGAAGTGCATTTTAGTTTAAATTCAGTTTGGAATGTGTCCCATATTGTTTCATAAACCTGGAACTGAGCTTTGCAAGTGAACTTTTATTTTAAGTTATAAAACTAATAATTTTTGTTTCTTTATTATTTTTTATTGCTTGTCATAATTAATATATATAATAGGTAGACAGGCTTTATTTATTATTATGTTATTTATAATATGGGTATGTTGACCATCAAGAACATTTCTGAAACGTATTTAAATGAGGAGTACGCCGGTAAAAATTGATTGTGTTTAAATAGGTCTTATTGTTTCCTTATGAAGGTGAAAGAAATATTTTTTTTAAAATATATTATTAGAAAGGTTTACATTTATTTTGTATACTTTATTATGTCAAAGTGAAAATTTTGTTCTTTGTTTAAATCAAGGAACATGAAAAAAGTTTGTTTGTAATAATTAGAACCATTAAATTTTAAAAGGTAACCTAAAATTTATTAAATTAAAAGTTATGCCTTAATGCAATATTTAATTATCATGTTACCTGCTTAGTGTGTAATTCAGAGTTAATATTATATATACTTTTTATTTGCAGGTGTGTGTTTGTTTTGCACAATTACAATATTTGTTTGATAAAGTATAGTTTGTCAATAAATTTCTGCATAAATTTTGTACACTGTCATATTCTACTGAGTTGAATGGATTGGTATATTATCTGTATGTATTTATCTGCCAGTGTCTATTTATAATGTTCGACATTTAAAGAAGCTATGAGAATAGAAAGAAATCATTGCATTATAATGTCTGTAGG
Source organism: Epiperipatus broadwayi (assembly GCA_028023455.1). NCBI lineage: Eukaryota > Metazoa > Onychophora > Udeonychophora > Euonychophora > Peripatidae > Epiperipatus > Epiperipatus broadwayi. The sequence goes on from JAQFVV010012437.1 coordinate 5,463,717, forward strand.
AATAAAAGATCTTGCTTATTTAGTATATGTTAATAATTTTCCATGAGTAGAGCCTAGTTTATTTTATATGCGTATGATTAATGATATTTTTTTGGAAGTGATGTTCTTAGGGCCCTGGTGATGAGGAATTACATCCCCACCAATAATGTATTTAGAAGTAAATGAGTTATTGTTGAAATATGATTAAATGATGTTTAGGAAGTTATGTGATGTTTTTTTTTGGATTCTTGGTAATGAATTATTGTAGAAGTGTTCGATAAGAGTTATATGCTCCTCATGTAGATTCTTCTCATAACATATAGTATATATATAGTCATAAAAATATAGCTTTGTGTTAATTAATATGCGGCTAGATAAATTGTTAGATTAACTCTTGATGTAGTATTAGTGTCATATTTTATTGACGAATTACAACATTGTTCGAAATAAAATAATTGTATGATATTTTTTTAATTAAATGGAGAGTTGATAGAAAGGATTGTTTTACATTATTGCTGCTTGAACGTGCACACACATGCGTAATATAAATAATATTGCATATATAAAGTATAGAAATATTGAAAATAAAATGAGAAATAAATGCTTTTGAAATATACTACATTCATTTAATAGAAGTATAAAGTATTAAGATTAAAATGGGAAATAAATATTTTAAAATACAGTGTATTTATTTAAATAAATGTTACAAATCATCAAATCATCAGAATAAACATGATTTTGTTGCTATAAATGAAAGGTATACGTAATTGAAAGTGATTATTAGTCAATTAGAGAAAGTTGCTTTGTTGAAAGCCAAATAAAACTAATTTGATTTATTTTATCAATCAACAGTAATATCCTCAAAAAGTATCTTTTTTTAATATAATATAACCATTTATTTAAGATACACAGTATCTTAAACCCTTTGGCCCATTCAAATGGCCATAAATCCCCCGTACTTATAAAAGAAAAAAAAAGAATTCTTAAAGTAACACTGTTAGGTTATGGTAATCATTATTAAACAATACAAGTAAAATTAGTTTACACTTTAGAAAACTATGCATACAGAATTTTATATTCTAACATGTATTAACTATCTGGCACTTTAACTGGATATGGTATTAAGCTACGAGCATTGTAGGTATCCCCTAAATCTCGTGTTTATATTCTCGATTTCTTTTCTTTAACAAATCTTTCTATATGAGAATTAACCCTTATTGTCTGAAATTTAACTTTAACCTTTTGGCTATTCTATTCTTTATTTTTGACTTTCTTAAGAGTATTTTTATGGGCTAGCTTTCCTTTTTCTCCTTTAAGTTTAAATTTGGTCTTTCTCAAGATTTCTTCTAGATCACTAATTTCTTCCTTTTTAAGACAGTCTATACAAAATATATGTGTCTTCTTAAACTTGCATTTACCTTTTAGCTTATCAGTCTCTTTAACATCATTACAATCTTCCATTATTGGTTCTATACTAGGTATTACACGTTTACTACCTGCATATAACACCTTTCTACAAACATTCCTCTTTATATTGCGATATACATTACTAAGAGCACACTCGGAAACTACACCTTTATTTTTATCTTTAAATTTATTACTGGTAATATCAGTAATCTTTGCTAATTTCCTTCTCAAAATTTCTTAATATTCCCTGCCTAAAGAAAACACTCCTAACTTCACAATTCTAATAATCTCATCATTTTTATCATAATTTCCTTTGAAATCTTTAAACACATTCATAACTTCCTTCTTGTCCATTTCTAGTTCTTTACTAACTATCACTTCAATCTTTTGGTATGCTTTTAGTTCATGACCATATAAACTGTAATTTTTATGAACCAATTTAGCAATCAGTTGACCTTTATCCTTAACTGGGAATACTAGATTATTATCATTTAACCTACTCTTATGTAGTTGACTTTTAATACATAATTCTGTAATTTTTAGTTTCAGTATTTGGCTACTAATATTTTCATTAACTTCTTTCACTTCTATAATTTGACTCTTACTATCTTGCACTTCCAACTTCACTTCTGATACTTCTAACTTTATTTCTAATCTCACTTCTTTTTTTATTTCTAATTCTGGTTGAACATGGTCTGATAATTTCTCTGGCATCATTTTTAGCATTTCTAATTCTACCTCTAATTTTATTTCTGATACTTCTAGTTCTATTTGCTAGAAATTCTTCCTGAACATTCCTTTTATTTCTAACATCATACTATTTTTCCTTTTATTTCTAACATCATACTATTTTTCATCTCTAACATACTATTTTTCATCTCTAACATTTGTTTATCTGAATGTTCTTTCATCTTTAACATTTGTTTAGCTAAATTATCTGAATTCTCTTTCATCTGTTTATCTGTATTATTTTTCATGTCTAACATACTATCCTTTATCTCTAACATTTGTTTAGTTAAATTATCTGAATTCTTGTTTATTGCATCAAGCAATTTGAAGTAATCAAATGCTCCTCCCAACGAGACATTTTCTGACTCACTATCTTCTCTATTCGGGACGTTCACAGTTTCATTTCCCAAATCTATATCAGGGGATACGACAATTACCTCTGGTGATAATATTTCTTGGGACTTGCCCAAAGTTTCATCAATGTTAAACTCTTTCATTGTACTCTATATTTTTTTTTACTTATTAATATTTGCAGACAAAAGAAAAGGTACATCAGCCTCACTCCCCCTCCCCAATCAAACAATCCAAATTTCCCATCATCACTTATGAGTACATAAAATTACTCTAGTATGTTTATTTGTGTTATTTCATGTAACATTCGGTTTCCACATTTAATATCAAAATTATTGTACTATATACTCTGACAATATTGATCCAAACATTAATGAGTTAGCTGGATAAAATCTCTATATTCATCCACATTCATACTGTACATTAAATTGACTTCTATATAATAATGAAGACAACACAATTTTTATAAGCATGATTATTAAGTTAAGTTCTCTGCGCCATTCAAAACTATAACTAATATTTACAATACCAGACAACTTTCATTTATCAAATTTGGTATGTTGGTTGTATATAATATAATCCTATCAGACATACATCACTATAATTATCAAACCCACAAAGCCACAACTTGTCTTATCTATGTCACAATATATCCATACATCAAATGTTGGGAATCCAAAAACCAATTTTATATCTAATCATTGTGACTTGACACATCAAATATCAACAACTAGCACTATAATTATCCACCATTAATCAATCATGCAGCTACATTAGAGCACCAAAAAAAAATCTACTATAACCATCATCATTGGGCCTAGTACACTGGACAACAAAAACCAGTTCTATAGTTAATCATCTATTAATCAATCAGGCCACTATGTTGCACCAGAAAACCTCACCAGGATTATCATCATCAATTAATCATGCCAAGTTACCCAATCATTAACCAATCAATGTCAATTGATGTCCAAAATTGGCACATCAGAAAACATTAAATAATCTGAATAATATAATAAACTACTCAATGCCAAGACATTGGGGCACCACAATTCAACCTAGACTATGTGTAGCTCCACTACACATCGCACATCCACATTGGTCACCAGAAAACCTAATCCAATCATCATCATTGCACAATTAATTGAGCTACCACTTTCATACAACAAAATCCATATTGCAATCTATCTACTAAGATGTCAAATATATCTCAAGCCACCACAATGGGCCTACAGAAAACATACTTCTCATCATCATCAGTCAATCATCGCCCCAAAGTTGGCACACCAGAAAACCTACTATTCATCATCATGAATCAATCAATCAATCAAACCAGGCCATGTCTAGGCTACTGAGGCCATGTCGAAGCCACCGAAGCTATGTCAAAGCCACCAAAGCTATGTCGAAGCCACCGAAGCTATATCTAAGCCCCACAATGGGCGAACAGAAAACGTACCCTATAACCTATGCTCCCAACACTTCTCATATATATTACATGAACAAAATGCCCAAACGCCAGCTCTATTAATGAATAGAACAATATAGCAAAAGATATAATAAAATTATTACTGAGACCCTATATTTAAGTTTATGTTCAGCTCAGCTCAGTGGGAGGCTATAGGCAGTTCATAAGATATATAATAATAAATGAATAAAAGAAAAAATATAAGATATTCGATATAATGTAAATTCCTTTGTTAATTAATTGTACGATAAAGAATCATAATGTTTACTTAGTACAGTCTATTAAAATATACTTTAAACTTAATTTCTTCCTTCATCCAAGTATAACATATATCAGCTTGCTATAATTATACTCTTAACAATTCTATGACTTGGCATATTATAATCTAAACATCTACTTTAATGCCAAACAAGAAATAAACAATAAGATCTCAGGGAATTTAACAAACACAGTTGAATTAAATAAACTACATTGCCCATAAGTTATAATTATAAAGTATGATAAAATATAATGAAACAAATTGACTAAATATTTTACTGTGTTTCAATAATAAGATAATTACAGAGATAGTGTATTTTAATCTCATATCATCATCTCACAAAATATACTGACCTGGCAACCTTTCTAATATATTTATCAAGTGGCAAATACTCTTTATAATGTTTGGATTAAAAAATACAATATTGTCAGACACTAGCAAATTTAATATTATAACTCTAAAATAATATATCTATTTTATAATAGATTTATGAAATGTGGAGATGTGGAAATAGAAATACAAATGTACACAAGAATAACTCAAGACACAGTTCTTAAGATTTTAAATAACTAAACAAATCATTTATTATAACAAATGAACTTGGTCTAACATAATATTTACAAATGGACTATTTGTTTTACATATTTTTAGATTATCAAATGAAATTTTTTTTATTTAGCATCAGTTTGGGATTATCCCTACTATCAAAGCAAATTAATAACAAAGTTTAAATATCCTGACTTCGAACACAGGCTTTACCTACATGTTTCATCTATATGACAATAAATAAATGACATATTATATTATTAGTAAAAAAATATATAGATACTTTTGAGAGGATCTTACTGTTGATTGATAAAATAAATCAAATTACTTATATTTGTCTTTCAACAAAGCAGTTTTCTTTAATTGACTAATAATCACTTTCAATTACGTATACCTTTCATTTATAGCAACAAAATCATGTTTATTCTGATGATTTGATGATTTGTAACATTTATTTAAATAAATACACTGTATTTTAAAATATTTATTTCCAGTTTTAATCTTATTACTTTATACTTCTATTAAATGAATGTAGTATATTTCAAAAGCATTTATTTCTCATTTTTATTTCAATAATTCTATACATTATATACGCGATATTATTTATATTATGCGTGTGTGTGCATGTTCAAGCAGCAATAATGTAAAACAATCTTTTCTATCAACTCTCCATCCATTAAGAAAATATCATACAATTATTTTATTTCGAACAATGTCGTAATTCATCAATAAAATATGACACTAATACTACCAAGAGTTAATCTAACAATTTATCTAGCCACATATTAAGTAACACAAAGCTATATTTTTATGATTATATATACTATACGTTATAAGGAGAATCTACATGAGGAATAGATAACTCTTACCGAACACTTCTACAATAATTCATTACCAAGAATCCAAGAAAAATGTCACATAACTTCCTAAACATCATTTAATCATATTTCAACAATAACTCATTTACTTCTAAATACATTATTGGTGGGGATTTAATTCCTCATCACCAGGGCCCTAAGAAAATCACTTCAAAAAAATATCATTAATCATATGCATATAAAACAAACTAGGCTCTACTCATGGAATATTATTAACATATACTAAATAAGCAAGATCTTTTATTCCTACAGACATTATAATGCAAAGATTTCTTTCTATTCTCATAGCTTCTATAAATATCGAACATTATAAATACATGCTGGCAGATAAATACATACAGATAATATACCAATCCATTCAACTCAGTAGAATACGATAATGAATAAATTTATGCCTCAATTTTATACACTGACGTATTCTACTGAGTTGAATGGATTGGTATATTATCTGTATGTATTTTCCTGCCAGTGTGTATTTATAATGTTCGATATTTAGAGAAGCTATGAGAATACAAAGAAATCTTTGCGTTTTAATGTCTGTAGAAATAAAAGATCTTGCTTATTTAGTATATGTTAATAATTTTCCATGAGTAGAGCCTAGTTTATTTTATATGCATATGATTAATGATATTTTTTTGAAGTGATGTTCTTAGGGGCCCCTGATGATGAGGAATTAAATCCCCACCAATAATGTATTTAGATGTAAATGAGTTATTGTTGAAATATGATTAAATGATGTTTAGGAAGTTATGTGACGTTTTTCTTGGATTCTTGGTAATGAATTATTGTAGAAGTGTTCAGTAAGAGTTATCTGCTCCTCATGTAGATTCCCCTTATAACGTATAGTATATATAATCATAAAAATATAGCTTTGTGTTAATTAATATGTGGCTAGATAAATTGTTAGGTTAACTCTTGGTGTAGTATTAGTGTCATATTTTATTGATGAATTACGACATTGTTCGAAATAAAATAATTGTATGATATTTTCTTAATGAATGGAGAGTTGATAGAAAAGATTGTTTTACATTATTGCTGCTTGAACGTGCACACGCACCCGTAATATAAATAATATCGCATATATAAAGTATAGAATTATTGAAATTAAAATGAGAAATAAATGCTTTTGAAATATACTACATTCATTTAATAGAAGTATAAAGTATTAAGATTAAAACGGGAAATAAATATTTTAAAATACAGTGTATTTATTTAAATAAATGTTACAAATCATCAAATCATCAGAATAAACATGATTTTGTTGCTATAAATGAAAGGTATACGTAATTGAAAGTGATTATTAGTCAATTAGAGAAAGTTGCTTTGGTGAAAGCCAAATATAAGTAATTTGATTTATTTTGTTAATCAAGAGTAATATCCTCTCAAAAGTATCTATTTTTTTTTTTTTACTAATAATATAATATGTCATTTATTTATTGTCATATAGATGAAACATGTAGGCAAAGCCTGTGTTCGAAGTCAGGATATTTAAACTTTGTTATTAATTTGCTTTGATAGTAGGGATAATCCCAAACTGATGCTAAATAAAATAAAAAATTTTATTTGATAATCTAAAAATATGTAAAACAAATAGTCCATTTGTAAATATTATGTTAGACCAAGTTTATTTGTTATAATAAATGATTTGTTTAGTTATTTAAAATCTTAAGAACTGTGTCTTGAGTTATTCTTGTGTACATTCGTATTTCCATTTCCACATCTCCACATTTCATAAATCTATTATAAAACAGATATATTATTTTAGAGTTATAATATTAAATTTGCTAGTGTCTGACAATATTGTATTTCTTAATCCAAACATTATAAAGAGTATTTGCCACTTGATAAACGTATTAGAAAGGTTGCCAGGTCAGTATATTTTGTGAGATGATGATATGAGATTAAAATACCCTATCTCTGTCATTATCTTATTATTGAAACACAGTAAAATATTTAGTCAATTTGTTTCATTATATTTTATCATACTTTATAATTATAACTTATGGGCCAATGTAGTTTATTTAATTCAACTGTGTTTGTTAAATTCCCTGAGATCTTATTGTTTATTTCTTGATTGGCATTAAAGTAGATTTTTAGATTATAATATGCCAAGTCATAGAATTGTTAAGAGTATAATTATAGCAAGCTGATATATGTTATACTTGGATGAAGGAAGAAATTAAGTTTAAAGTATATTTTAATAGACTGTACTAAGTAAACATTATGATTCTTTATCATACAATTAATTAACAAAGGAATTTACATTATATTGAATATTTTATAATATTTCTTCTTTTATTCATTTATTATCATATATCTTATGAACTGCCTATACCCTCCCACTGAGCTGAGCTGAACATAAACTTAAATATAGAGTCTCAGTAATAATTTTTACTATATCTTTTGTTATATTGTTCTATTCATTATTAGAACTGGCACCTGGGAATTGTGCTTATGTAATGTATATGAGTGGTGTTGGGAGTGTAGGTTATGGAGTATGTTTTCTGGTGCCTAACATTGGGCTTAGATATAGCTTCAGTGGCTTCGACATAGCTTCGGTGGCTTCGACATGGCCTCTGTAGCCTCGACATGGCCTGGTTTGATTAATTGATTGATTCATGATGATGAATAGTACATTTTATGGTGTGCCAACTTTGGGGCGATGATTGACTGATAATGATGAGAAGTATGTTTTTTGTCGGCCCATTGTGGTGGCTTGAGATATATTTGACATCTTAGTAGATAGATTGCAATTCGTATTTTGTTGTATGAAAGTGGTAGCTCAATTAATTGTGCAATGATGATGTTTGGACTAGGTTTTCTGGTGACAAATATGGATGTGTGATATGTAGTGGAGCTACACATAGTCTAGGTTGGATTGTGGTGCCCAACTGTTTTGGCATTGAGTAGTTTAGTATATTTTTCACATTATTTAATGTTTTTTGGTGTTCCAATTTTGGACATCAATTGACATTGATTGGTTAATGATTGGGTAACTTGGCATGACTGATTGATGATGATAATCCTGGTGAGGTGTTCTGGTGCAACATACTGGCCTGATTGGTTAAGAGATGATTAACTATAGAACTGGTTTTTGTTGTCCAGTGTACTAGGCCCAATGATGATGGTTATAGTAGATTTTTTTGGTGCTCTAATGTAGCTGCATGATTGATTAACGGTGGATAATTATAGTGCTAGTTGTTGATATTTGATGGGTAAAGTCACAATGATTAGATATAAAATTGGTTTTTGGATTCTTAACATTTGATGTATGGATATATTGTGACATAGATAAGACAAGTTGTGGCTTTGTGGGCTTGATAATTATAGTGATGTATGTCTGATAGGATTATATTATATACAACCAACATACCAAATTTGATAAATGAAAGTTGTCTAGTATTGTAAATATTAGTTATAGTTTTGAAATGGCGCAGAGAACTTAACTTAATAATCATGCTTATAAAAATTGTGTTGTCTTCATTATTATATAGAAGTCAATTTAATGTACAGTATGAATGTGGATGAATATAGAGATTTTATCCAGCTAACTCATTAATGTTTGGATCAAAATTGTCAGAGTATATAGTACAATAATTTTGATATTAAATGTGAAAACCGAATGTTACATGAAATAATACAAATAAACATACTAGAGTAATTTTATGTACTTATAAGTGATGATGGGAAATTTGGATTGTTTGATTGGGGAGGGGGAGTGAGGCTGATGTAGCTATTCTTTTGTCTGCAAATATTAATAAGTAAAAAAAATATAGAGTACAATGGAAGAGTTTAATATTGATAAACATTTGGGCAGGTCCCAAGAAATATTATCACCAAAGGTGATTGTCTTATCCCCTGATATAGATTCGGGAAATGAAACTATGAACATCCTGAATAGAGATGATAGTAAGTCAGAAAATGTCTCATTGGGAGGAGCATTTGATTACTTCAAATTGCTTGATGCAATAAACAATAATTCAGATAATTTAACTAAACAAATGTTAGAGATAAAGGATAGTATGTTAGAGTTGAAAAATAATACAGATAAACAGATGAAAGAGAATTCAGATAATTTAGCTAAACAAATGTTAGAGATGAAAGAACATTCAGATAAACAAATGTTAGAGATGAAAAATAGTATGTTAGAGATGAAAAATAGTATGATGTCAAAGGAGGATTTTAGAGAGATGAAAGATAGTATGATGTTAGAAATAAAAGGAATGTTCTGGAAGAATGTCCAGCAAATAGAACTAGAAGTATCAGAAATAAAATTAGAGGTAGAATTAGAAATGCTAAAAATGATGCCAGAAAAATTATCAGATGATGTTCAACCAGAATTAGAAATAAAAGAAGAAGTGAGATTAGAAATAAAGTTAGAAGTATCAGAAGTGAAGTTGGAAGTGCAAGATAGTAAGAGTCAAATTATAGAAGTGAAAGAAGTTAATGAAAATATTAGTAACCAAATACTCAAACTAGAAATTACAGAATTATGTATTAAAGGTCAACTACATAAGAGTAGGTTAAATGATAATAACCTAGTATTGCCAGTTAAGGATAAAGGTCAACTGATTGCTAAATTCGTTTATAAAAAATTACAGTTTATTTGGCCATGAACTAAAAGCATACCAAAACATTGAAGAGATAGTTAGTAAAGAACTAGAAGTGGACAAGAAGAAAGTTATAAATGTATTTACAGATTTCAAAAAAATTGTGATAAAAATGATGAGATTATTAGATTAGTAAACTTAGGAGTGTTTTTTTTAGGCAGGAAATATTCAGAAATTTTGAGAAGGAAATTAGCAAAGATTACTGATATTACCAGTAATATAATTTAAAGATAAAAATAACGGTGTAGTTTCTGAGTGTGCTCTTAGTAATGTAGATTGCAATATAAAGAGAAATGTTTGTAGAAAGGTGTTATATCCAGGTAGTAAACATGTAATACCTAGTATAGAACCAATAGTGGAATATTGTAATAATGTTAAAGAGACTGATAAGCTAAAAGGTAAATGCAAGTTTAAGAATACACATACATTTTGTATAGACTGTCTTAAAGAGAAAGAAATTAGTGATCTAGAAGAAAACTTGAGAACGGCCAAATTTAAACTTAAAGGAGCAAAAGGAAAGCTAGTTTATGAAAATACTCTTAAGAAAGTCAAAAATAAAAAAAAGAATAGCCAAAAGGTTAAAGTTAAATCCCGGCCAATAAGGGTTAATTCTCATATAGAAAGATTTGTTAAAAGAAAAGAAATCAAGAATATAAACACGAGATTTAGAGGATACCTACAATGCTCGTAGCTTAATACCGTATCCAGTTAAAGTGCCAGATAGTTAATAGATGTGAGAATATAAAATTCTGTATGCATCATTTTCTAAAGTGTAAATTAATTTTATTTGTGTTGTTTAATAATGATTAACATAACCTAACAGTGTTACTTTAAGAATTCTTTTTTTTCTTTTATACGGATGCGGGATTTGTTGCCATCTGAATGGGCACAAGGGTTTAAGATACTTTGTATCTTAAATAAATAGTTATATTTTAAAAAAATGAAATATCCTTAGGATTTTAAATTTTTTTTGCTGAAGATTGTTTAAAGCTTAAATATGGATTGCTTATGCAGTTTATTGAACACTTGATAGGTATCTATTAGTATTATTGTGGTTAATGAGGTATTTAATGTAAGTAAGGGGGTGTTTATTAATGGAATTGATACATCTTGTTGGAAAGATGCAAAGTTATCCTGTGTTAGTATAATATTATTTGAATGGTTTCAAATATCCTTTATTCATTAATTCTTCTCCATTTGTCAACAGTTAATAGCAGTTTCAATTATATTTAGTTAAGATAGTTCAATATTTAGGTTGTAGTACATGTGTATGCATGTATGATTCTGCATTATGTTTCATTTCATTTTCATCTTTAATAACAGCAAACAATACTACATTCACAATAAAAACATTTAAATTACAGAAGTTAACTTAAATAATTAACAAAGATATAGTTCTTTCCAATGATTAATAGATAGTTAGATCAATGAATTATTTTATAAATTGAATAAATTATTAATCATTTTTATTTGATAGTTAATTAATATTCATTTTTCTTTCAAGTTTGTAAAAGCTATTTATTTTATTATTTGTATATTTTTTCTTGTCTTCATTTGGTTTTAAAAATCAAAGTGATTTTTTTTTCTTTGAAAAGATTTGTTTTTGCATATGTAATTAGTTAGTTAGCAAGATGCGTCGGAGTAACCTTGGAAAAGGCAAATGAACTTTGCTAAAGAGAGTTTTTCTTTTAAAACAAAGATCTCCAGTAGAAAATTGGCTCTTTGTAATGTAATTGTAACCAGTAAACAGTGGTTCATGTATTGTAAAAATTAAAGCCAGTTGTTGAAGTCGAATTGACTTTGAAAAGACTTTAGAGTAAAACTTCCAAAGGAGCTTAAGAACTTTATTATGGAAAAAGTTAATTAAAAATGCAATTCTAAGGTTTTCATAAAAGGTAGGTTGGTTTGATTTTACTCTCTTCAATTTAAACATTTCTGAATTAATCCCTTTATAATTATTACTCTTTTAAAAATGTGTGTTAATAACATCCAGTCTACATTATTTCATTTAATTGCCATTTTAAATAAGAATGGTTTACATAAATATTATTGTTGTATCATTAAGCAATGTGTTTATATATATATATATATATATACATTGCTATATATGATACAACAATAATATATATATATATATATATATGGAAAATGCATGCAGAACTGTTCTATAGAATATATTTTAGTTTCTCACTATTTTTTGTGTAGTGTTCTTGGTGAAGATTATACATAGACTTAAGGATATGTCTATTGTGATAGATCATACTATGTTTAAGTTCATCATAAGGAAATAACAGTATTCATTTATTTTATATTTCTGGAGCTAATACTTATTTTTAAATTGAGGAAATAAAATGTAAGCTACTTCTGTTTAAATTGAATAAAAGGACAGAAATGCAGTAATTTTTGTTCTCCTCAATAAGGACGGAATATAAACCAAAGCATTATTAATTATGGAATTACTAAGGGCAATTTAAAGTGTTAAATGCTATTCAGAAAATACTAAGGATAATTGCGTATTTAGTCCAAAACTACAACAGAGAATTTGGTATATTTTCAGTATAATAAAGGAGAAATTAACTGCTTGTGTGTGATTTGGTACCTCAAATAGATATGCTATGAACACTGAAAGGTGCTGGGCATATTTAAATTATGCTTATATTTTTTTAAGTTATACTGCAGAAGTGCATTTTAGTTTAAATTCAGTTTGGAATGTGTCCCATATTGTTTCGTAAACCTGGAACCGAGCTTTGCAAGTGAACTTTTATTTTAAGTTATAAAACTAATAATTTTTGTTTCTTTATTTTTTTTCATTGCTTGTCATAATTAATATATATAATACGTAGATAGGCTTTATTTATTATTATGTTATTTATAATTTGGGTATGTTGACCATCAAGAACGTTTCTGAAGCGTATTTAAATGAGGAGTACACTGGTAAAAATTGATTGTGTTTAAATAGGTCTTATTGTTTCCTTATGAAGGTGAAGGAAATATTTTTTTAAATATATTATTAGAAAGGTTTACATTTATTTTGTATACTTTATTATCTCAAAGCGAAAATTTTGTTCTTTGTTTAAATCAAGGAACTTATAATAGAAAAAGTTTGTTAGATATGAAAAAAGTTCGTTCGTACCGTTAAATTTTAAAAAGTAACCTAAAGTTTATTAAATTAAAAGTTATGCCTTAATGCAATATTTAATTATCATGTTACCTGCTTAGTGTATAATTTAGAGTTAATATTATATATACTTTTTATTCGCGGGTGTGTGTTTGTTTTGCACAGTTATAATATTTGTTTGGTAAAGTATAGTTTGTGAATAAATTTATGCATAAATTTCGTACACTGTCGTATTCTACTGAGTTGAATGGATTGGTATATTATCTGTATGTATTTATCTGCCAGTGTGTATTTATAATGTTCGATATTTAGAGAAGCTATGAGAATAGAAAGAAATCTTTGCGTTATAATGTCTGTAGGAATAAAAGATCTTGCTTATTTAGTATATGTTAATAATTTTCCATGAGTAGAGCCTAGTTTATTTTATATGCGTATGATTAATGATATTTTTTGAAGTGATGTTCTTAGGGCCCTGGTGAAGAGGAATTAAATCCCCACCAATAATGTATTTAGAAGTAAATGAGTTATTGTTGAAATATGATTAAATGATGTTTAGGAAGTTATGTGACGTTTTTCTTGGATTCTTGGTAATGAATTATTGTAGAAGTGTTCGGTAAGAGTTATCTGCTCCTCATGTAGATTCCCCTTATAACATATAGTATATATAATCATAAAAATATAGCTTTGTGTTAATTAATATGTGGCTAGATAAATTGTTAGATTAACTCTTGATGTAATATTAGTGTCATATTTTATTGATGAATTACGACATTGTTCAAAATAAAATAATTGTATGATATTTTCTTAATGAATGGAGAGTTGATAGAAAAGATTGTTTCACATTATTGCTGCTTGAACGTGCACACACACGCTTAATATAAATAATATCGCTTATATAAAGTATAGAATTATTGAAATTAAAATGAGAAATAAATGCTTTTGAAATATACTACATTCATTTAATAGAAGTATAAAGTATTAAGATTAGAACGGGAAATAAATATTTTAAAATACAGTGTATTTATATAAATAAATGTTACAAATCATCAAATCATCAGAATAAACATGATTTTGTTGCTATAAATGAAAGGTATATGCAATTGAAAGTGATTATTAGTCAATTAGAGAAAGTTGCTTTGTTGAAAGCAGAATATAATTAATTTGATTTATTTTATCAATCAACAGTAATATCCTCTCAAAAATATCTATTTTTTTTTTACTAATAATATAATATGTCATTTATTTATTGTCATATCGATGAAACATGTAGGCAAAGTCTGTGTTCGAAGTCAGGATATTTAAACTTTGTTATTAATTTGCTTTGATAGTAGGGATAATCCTAAACTGATGCTAAATAAAAAAAAAAATTTATTTGATAATCTAAAAATATGTAAAACAAATAGTCCATTTGTAAATATTATGTTACACCAAGTTTATTTGTTATAATAAATGATTTGTTTAGTTATTTAAAATCTTAAGAACTGTGTCTTGAGTTATTATTGTGTACATTTGTATTTCCATTTCCACATCTCCACTTTTCATAAATCTATTATAAAACAAATATATTATTTTAGAGTTATAATATTAAATTTACTAGTTTCTGCCAATATTGTATTTTTTAATCCAAACATTATAAAGAGTATTTGCCACTTGATAAACGTATTAGAAAGGTTGCCAGGTCAGTATATCTTGTGAGATGATGATATGAAATTAAAATACGCTATCTCTGTCATTATCTTATTATTGAAACACTGTAAAATATTTAGTCAATTTGTTTCATTATATTTTATCATACTTTATAATTATAACTTATGGGCAATGTAGTTTATTTAATTCAACTGTGTTTGTTAAATTACCTGAGATCTTATTGTTTATTTCTTGTTTGGCATTAAAGTAGATGTTTAGATTATAATATGCCAAGTCATAGAATTGTTAAGAGTATAATTATAGCAAGCTGATATATGTTATACTTGGATGAAGGAAGAAATTAAGTTTAAATCATATTTTAATAGACTGTACTAAGTAAACATTATGATTCTTTATCATACAATTAATTAACAAAGGAATTTACATTATATTGAATATCTTATATTTCTTTATTTATTCATTTATTATCGTATATCTTATGAACTGCCTATAGCCTCCCACTGAGCTGAGCTGAACATAAAGTTAAATATAGAGTCTCAGTAATAATTTTATTATATCTTTTGTTATATTGTTCTATTCATTAATAGAACTGGCGCCTGGGCATTTTGTCATGTAATATATATGAGCGGTGTTGGGAGCATAGGTTATTATATATATATATATTAAAACGATTATAATAAAGGTTGAACATAGGTTATTATATATATATATATTAAAACGATTATAATAAAGGTTGAACATACCTTTTTAAAAAAAATGATTTTGTAAATTTGTTTTTTATTTTCCATTCATACTTAAATCTATTAATTCGTTAATCAAATCAACGGGTCTTTGAGAAATAATGCCATCCAGACTTATTACAATATTGAACTGAAATTAAGCTTTCTCTCTTTCCATGTAATTTTCAACTACTTTCAATATTTTTGAATAAAATAACAAAGAAATTTTACTATTGATATTATTATCTATCACATAGTTACCTTTATATAAATTTTCTCATAAAATGAAATCTTAACTTATTTCTTAAGTTTATTCTTTTTCCTTTGCTATTATATTAAGATAATATTTTTTTTTTGGAATGATTGCTTAATTTGTTTCTTATATGATATATTATCTTTTTTATCATTATTACATGGAAACCATGACTTTTTCAATAATTATTTGTCACTTTTCCTTTACTCTATATATTCACAAATCACAATTCTATAATCAATAATATCATCACATTTATTCTGAAAATTTTTAACTCCTTTAGAAATAATTTTCTTTACATCCATACTTTATTTATAATCCTCTGATTATCTTTAATGTTTACTTCTTCATTTTGTTGCAATTATTTATAATATTCTGATTATCTTTAATCTTTACTTTTTCATTTTGTTGCAATTATTTATAATACTCTGATTATTTTTAATCTTTACTTCTTCATTTTGTTTCTAACAATTCATCGATTAAAAGCTTTTCACTCTAAGCTTTTCTGCTTTCCCATACATATTGTTTTTATTACATTCTCAGAACAATTTATCTTTATCTTTTCATACTTTTCAATCATAGTTATTGTTTCTAAAGATACCTGTTTTGATACCCCATAATCTTCTATTTCTATTTCTTTAAATTCCATTTTCCTATGACTTTGAATATTCTTTAATTCACTTCTAATATCATTTATCTCTAATCTCAATGCTTTCTGGGCATCATCATGAATTTGCTTAATTTTTATGTATTTCTTCAATTTTTATACCCAATTTTACAGGTTATAACTTCATTGAATTTATAATCATGTTTATCATCAGATTCTCTTCATTTAACATTCAAATTGTATTTGAACTCTTTAAATCTCACATTTGTGGCATATATTTCAATTTTAAACAAGTCTAGCTTATTATTAAATTGCCTTGACACTATCTTCAATTCCTGAATATTTTCTTTACTTTACCTTGAATCTCAAACTTATTGTTCAACTCTTCTCACAGTGTTTTATGTTCTTTATTTTGAATCTCAAATCTATTATTCATTTCTCTAAATTTTTCATTCATTTCTCTATTTTGAATCTCAAAATTATTATTCAGTTCTCTATTTATATCCTCCTTAGTTCTTTATTTTCTACTTTAAATCTCAAATTTATTATATTTTTCCGAATTTATTATTCATTTTTTCAAATTTGCTCTTCAACAGATTCTGATAACATTTCAACTCTGTTAGTTTTTATATTTATTTACTTATTTATTTATTTTTTATTATAATAAAAATAATATCCTCTCTTTAATCAAAACAAATTATTACAACACTATAAATTATTTTATTATTTGATATAACGTATTCATTCATTCAACCATCCAGTTATGAATAAAAACATGCGAAAGGACAATAATAACCAAATTGTTTTTTTTAAGCATGCAAAATATTTCTTCACCTACTCTTCAAAGAGTTATTTTAAAATTTTTAGAATACATTATTACTACCTATAAAATATTATTAGTCTACACAAGATATAATTTTATATTTCTCCACTGATATGTGTGAGACTCTGACCACTCTGATTTTGGTGTTTGATCAGCTCATAGTTGGTTTGTGCCATTTTTAACAATAAATATGAGGGTATACTCTTATTTTAGTGTCCCATAGATTTGGGAGCTCTTTGTAATAGAATAAATGTGTGTATGCTAACCCTTCTTATAGCCCCATTGGTTTGGGTGGCATATGTTATAGAATTATTTGTGTGAGTCATGCTGTATTCTGACTCATAGCCTACTTATTGACCACCATTTGTAATAGAATAAAAATGTGAACCAAGGGGAAAAAATCCTAATTTAATAATGCAAACCAATTGTAGCATCATTTGTAACAGAATGAAAATAATAACCTAAACTAAAATAAATATCAATCATGAATAACAATCTAAAACTTACATTAATAAAACAATGATAATAATCTTTGTTACAACTTAGTAAATGCCAATAGCATTTAGAATGGATAGAAAACAAATAAAACATTACTTTAAACATAAGCATTATTTGCAATAAGCCATAGATAAAGCAATAAAATCAAATATTATTATCTTATAAACAACAATCTATGATAACTCTATAAATAACTCTTATAATAGAATAAAATATTCATTATAAATCAAAATACTGTTTGTAATAATACAGACTTAGACTTAAAAGTCAAACATTATTTCTGTTTATATTTAAACTAAATAATTCATGGATGGATGAAATAATAATCTTAATATGCCCTACAAGTTTACAATATCAATGATATCTAACAAAATATATAACTCAGTATTTGATTTCTAATTACAACTAAAGAAAATAAAAATACTGCAACCTCAACCTTGCTACTCCACTAACATCAATATGTTCTTATTAATAAGTGAGTTATAGTAATATTAAATACTTAATACAAAATCAGTCAATTTAAAGTATCTTTCTATTTTCATAAACTTAATATATTATAAAATAAAATTACCCTATTAAATAACCTTAAGGTTTTTGATATCCAATCATAACAATATATAAATAAATAATAGATTCTGATTTCATCTTATTCCAACAATTGACAAATCACATCCAATTACTCTTCAGTGTATTAAAGGTAAGTTATTAAAGCTTTAGACTATAACTGTCAAAGAATATGAAATATTGTTAGATTTATTATAATCAAACAATAATATTAAAATTTAATATTTAAACTTAATTTATAATCCAAACTAATGAACTTTAAATCTAAATAAAGCAAATTATTTTAATTTGTAACAAAATAAAATATATTACTATTACCCAGCTCTATAATTGAATAAGATTATGATTTTAAGGGTTATACTAATTTAATGTAATATTTATTTTAATCAATATTGACCTAAAACAAAGTACATGAATATTTCATTGCAACTACTTTTACTCATCTTCAATAATTATCATAATTTCACCTTTACCAATTATCAAATCAATTCATACATAATTTTTATTTTAGTATATCTATTACCTATTACTAATAAAGTAGCTTTCAATTGCTTATTAAATGTTTAAGAATATCAAATCAGTTAATTTATTGCTGTATAATATCTATACCTGGTCAAAAAAACATAACATTCAATACAAAAAATATGTAATTTTACTTTCTTACCCATATCGTGTTTTTGATTTCCAAATTACTTTTGTAACTACTACTAATAAATTTTGTGGTGTAATCAATTAGTGAATATTGATTCATCAAAATACAATTAATCAATAAATTTGTATTGTATAATTGAATAACAACCAATTAAGTTTATTCTTTTAAATTAATTCAAAATTCATTAACAAATTGATATAAATTAAAATCATATATATATATATATATATTGCAGTGGTTGGTGGAATATACTTGGATGTGCCAGTCTGAAAATAACACTTGGATATCTCTATCAACTTCAACAATCAGCTGGTTCGACTACAATATATAATAAACTTACATAAAATCTAAAAGTGCTGGTGCACCTATATTTCATATCTTAAAGTTGATAGTGCCAAATGTAATGGTCCAGTCCATCCACATATATAGGAGAAACAGAGAAAGATTGCATCTAACTACTGTTGGACCTAGGGTCTTCATGTAGGATGCTAGAGATAACATGATGAAATATCTGACTCATTATTACATCTATCTTTAATAGACTAGCCTAAACATTATCCATAAAATCTACATCTAATTCAAATCAGTTCATCTAACATCTCATCACTCTTTTTCAAAACTGTTGCACCAGATATTTGAACTCGGGAAGAATTCGCATTCGACTCTCTTAACAGGAATGTATCTATGCAATCTGTTAATCAACAACTAAAATAATTAATCCTATCTATTATAAAAAATAACCTCTATTTAACATTTTTTCACATGCCTATCTAACAATAATGTGGGTGTGTGTATGTGTAAAATATTGGTTATAAGATGGAATGTAATTGCTTGATTGAATGTAAATGCTGGATCATCAAAACTACAGAGACCTTATCAATTAAAAAAACTTCATAATATTTATTTACACAACAAGGAAAGACATTCAAACATAAAACAAATTCTCAATCAATGAAGAAAAGAAAAAAAATTTCAAAAAAAAAAATATTTACAAATGCAAATAAATTATTTGGATATATCCCTATGTACTGATAGCTTTTATGTCTGTGATGAGTATCTATCATTTCTTTACGTAAATAATTTAAAACTATTCACCCTTATTTCCCATGATAGACACCCATAATATAGACATCTATATATCCAAGATAATAATAAAAAATTATTAATTAAAAGTGAGATTACTAACTCAATGAAAATTTAAATGCAACTTCAGATGTAGTATGCAATTTTAAGTATGGATAGGTACAGTAATAAAACAGCACATAATATGATAGAACAGAAAATTATAAAGAATATTAATTTAAAAACCTTTAATTATTCATTCATTATAAAGATCTTAAGGATGCTGTTATTAAAACATATACTATAAACTACAAATAAATCATGTCGTGTTGTGGCATTGTTTATTTCAGTGACTTTAAAAAAAGAAAAAAACTCTTTCCATTTAAGTATTCTATTGGAGCACTTAATTTTATGATCATAGCTGAAAATCAAGTATTTTGGCAGACAGTAACCTAGATTTTATTAAAAAGTAAAAAACTTTTCAAACTCCCCTTCCTACTCTCTTGATATTTTTTTATGTTGGACTGTTCCATGTTGAACTATAAGTAGTACTTCCCAAATATAAGATTGAGATAATAAAATAAAAATACAAATCTATTCAAAATGAAACATAATTTTACAATATTTTATGAATCGATATAATCAGGCATTTATTATTTTTCAGAGTTCTCCTTACATAAACAGTTCATATAAATTATGCATTTTATTATAGATGTTGAAAAACTCCTTATTGATTTTATATAGCACATCCTGAATTTATTTAAGTTGGCAGTAGGTAGTTTTGTATTAATTCTCTGTAGATTTCCATCCTTGTGAATCCAGCTTATCAGGCACTTAAATTGTAGAAAGTTAAATATTAATTTTTACATGGCCATAGTGGATAAAAAAAATGCTCCACCCCAAAGACAATTAATCATTCTAGCCAGCATATGTCATATTTTAACTATATACACACGTTTATATAAATATATATGCGAATTGCATTTAATAAAAATATATTTATAGAAAAGAATACAGCTATTACTGTTTATAATAATTGGCTATATAAACTTATAAACTTTAAACTGAACAAACTGTTCTAATTTCTTTTTTAGTTTCTTTTAAACAAAAATCATAATATTTTTTTAAAATTTGAATTGATAAATTATTTTGACTTATCTGATTATTAAATTAGAATAAGAATGTTCTATTTAGTTCCTCTACTTTTTTTCTGAATGGCAAATAACTAAAAAAAATGTTAATATTTGTTGAGATGCTGATTTTAAAAAAATGTCCATTTTGCAGAAAAATATTAAAATAATAATTGCTTCAATAAGATGACTTTTCATGTCAAATACAGAATAAGAAAGAAGAATGGTTTTTAATTGTTTTTCTTTTTATACCAGCATTATTCCTATTGTTTAAATTAGCACATTCCTATTGTTGTATTTTTAAAATATTTTTATTTTATCGATCCATTTTTAAAAAATAAAACAAATTATAAAATAAATTTGCAATATTATTATTATTATCTCTCTTATATTTAGATATTACAATACTTGATTTATTTTCTATTGCTATGATTATTTTTCATTTAAGTCATTGTTTGTTTAATATAATCAACACAATACAATGATCAACATATATATATATATAACTATGTACAATTTTTTTATCAAGATTTATATTTTCTTAAACAATAATATTTTATTACTAATATATATGTGTGTTTTTTACTGTAAGTTACCCATCATTCCCAATACTTAATATGTAGTTAGTATACTGTTAAAAATATCAAAACATTTATATTCTCCAAAAGTTTCCTAGCAAAACTTATATTCATTTAATCTTCAAATGCTAATTTAAAAAAAAAACAATCTAGTATTTTAGATGGCTAAGGTTTGTTGTGGGAGCAAGCTTGAGTTACCCTCACAATATATATATATATATATATATATATATATATATATATATATATATATATTGTACCAGTCAAAACATGTTTATCAATATAACATGAGCTGGAACTAACAAAATGTACTTCAAACCCAGTCCAGCCCAAGATTTAGGTCAAGGACCAGGCTGGATTCGAACTCACACTCTAAGCCCCAGATCTAACATAATAGTGATGGCACATGAGAATTAATTTTAATCTGGCCCACTAGCAAAGTGTGAGAAGACAATGAGACATCTATTACTATGACTAAACTAAAATATACATAAGCATGGCTGTAATATGTGGAAGTGTAGGAAAGAGGAATTCGAACTACTCAAATAAGTTAGACAATAAAATATAGTTTAATATAATGACAACATTATTATACATTGTGACTTAATCATATATATATATATTAGTATGTGCGTGAATGAGCAAGTGGTAGATAATTACATAGTGTCATTCATGCTATTATTTCTCATATGCTCTTTATTAGGTAAATAATATATTACAAATAAACACACATCTTTGGTGGGTTCAATATTAAGATGCCAATCGAATATTAGAAAGAATTACATAATACTGCCATTAACGCTTTGATTTACAGTTCAGAAACATGGTGACTAACATATTTTTCTAGGAGCATTCTGAAATTCATTATACATATGATATAAATTATTTTCACACCATTGAGGTCGGGAAAATAAACAAAATACATTTGAAAACATTTGATTATATTTGAATCTATGACAAAATATTTAATGAAAAATTATTTTAAGAATAGTAAGATGAATACTCTATTTTTCCCAAGGCATATACTCTTAAATAGATATATAAACTATGACAGTGGGATTGTATAAGATTGAAATAAATTTATATATTATAACGTTAATAATAAATCTAATAGTAGTTGGCATTTATATATATTTTAAGCAGAGTGCAATTTTAATATTAGAGCATTAAAACTGGGTCATGAAGCAAAAGAAATAATAATACAGAGATGTTTGCTGGTGCTGACATAATAGCCTAAAAATAACAGGAAAAGTTGTGCTTCTGGATGAAAGATGAAGTGGATGGGCATAGTGTGTCCAGACTTAGGGGTCACCACCAGAGGCCTTTGATATGAAAAAGTGAATATGCATAGCATGTGCCAAACTTATGGGATCACTGCCAGAGGCATTTTATACAAAACAAATATGGATTGGCATAACATGTGCCAGACATCGGGATTGCCACCAGAGGCCCTTTTATATGACATAAATGGTCCTGGGTAGTTTCAGTTATCCTCAGGACAAGACTTGAGAAGAAATCTATGGATTCGAACTTGTCGTAACCCTCAGATTAAGAAGCACACATATATATATAATTACGAAAATAGACCGAATGTCAGTAACGCAGTAATGATAAATGTCACTAATGACATTGAAAAAGTTTTACTGCTTTAAAATAGATGACCCTTATTTGAATGGTATAATTTATATAAATAATATCACTATGCAGTTATATATATATATATATATATATAGAGAGAGAGAGATTTATATTAATAAAATATACATGAAGATTTTATTTAGTAAAAAAAAACATTTACCCCCATCCCTTTTCTGATATTTAAAATAATTCAATCCTGTATTTGATATTTTAAGAGTATGAAAAATGAAGTAAGATTAGCATTATATAGAAAACAAATTATAAGTCACCCTTTCAGAATTTAATAAATAATTATAAAATAAATGTTTCAGAGCATTAATTAGCTTGAGTTCTGGATTTTCCCCAGGTAGAAAATCCAGAGTTAAACAAATCAATTTTTATATTAAAAATGAACCTAAAATGTTGATTCATAAAACAATCTGGTGAATGTATTAATTTACAATGCATTATATATATATATATATTTAAGGGGACGTTAAATAACCTTTTCATGAAGGTTTAGTTTTAAAAATGACAGAAAAGATTTTTAGAAATTAAGCTCACCAGGTTGTAAGATTGGCATATCAATAATAAACAAGCAGATATATAAATCAAATAATAAATACATATAAATAAATGACCACACCAAAGTTAAGGAAAGTTAAGAGCATATGAGAGAGAATTAAATTTATATAAATTATTTAAAGCAAATTACATATTATTTAAAAGAGAAAATTGAACAAACATTAGAAATCTTGATAGCAGGATTTGAGATTAGTTAGGCTAGATTCATTTTCAAATAATAGCATAAGAGTTACCTTGCACAAATTTAATGTCTATTTTCAAAGTACAGCTCATGCATGGCAAATTGGGGGATCCAAATGAATTCTTGGTGACAGCAAGCTCCTATTTAGTACTCTAGAGTTCCTTCTTTAGGCTTTTACTTTCTTTCAGGGCAGCAGTTAGATGGTATGGCCACAGAAGATGATGACCCAACAGGACCGGCGAAGGGTGGTGGACTCACTACTACATCATTTTTAGATTTCAAAACAGCATGGTGTCTAGTAGCAATCAGTTCTTTCAATACTGGCTAATGTCTTCTGAATTAAAATCCGGTCTTTTATACTTATGTTTATGGAATGCTTTTAATTAGTTCATTGTTTTGAAAGATGCAACTGTTAGAAAATGTCCAAAAATAAATTCAAATATATTTCTAAGATTAGAAATAGATTTGACAAAAAAGTTTATAACAAAGAAATCTTTAATCTTAATCCCATTTTAAATAAAAACTTTAATTAAAAATACCTTCCTCAGATTAAAAAATAGCATTTCCAACCCTTCTATTATTTTTGGACAAACAACAGTTGAATCTTCCATATTGGATTTTACAAAATATACAGTTTAAAAGAAAAACAAGCAATTTAAAAAGAAAAAGTTTAAAAAAATGACGTATAATAAAATATTTAAAACATCAATATTTTGTTAGTAAGTTTTTGCTCCTATATATATATATTTGAACCGCACCTATAATACTTTAATAAAAAAAACTAATAATTAATAATAGAATTAATAATCATAAAATTAATAATAAAATGTTATTGAAAGTTAAAATTGATAAATTTAGGCACGCATTTCAAATATGTACATAATAATCTGGACCAACTGATGATTGCTGGCTTAGCATGAAATATGTATATTGGTGATTATTTATCTTTTCAGCATATATGTGCTTGAGTGTGTCAGTGTTATTAGATAGAGTGGAGAGTGATGTGTCATCTGAAAGTCTGTGCTCATATACCCTATATTACGTATATAGACACAGGTATATAATAAGCCTGTGTTTCAGTTATAACATATATATATATATATATATATATATACATGACAAAAGGAGCAGGATAAGATATAGGATTTAAATATAGGTTAGTAGGTAGAAACATGAAGCATAATTTTAAGCTAAGATTGACTGCTTCAATATATATATATATATATATTATAATGGGACAGCCTATTTGATAGCCTTAGTTGAGGCACCAAATATAACGGAATGACATTTAATCATCCCAGTTGATATACCAAATATAATAGAATCGATTATATTTAATGCTTGGAAATCATTAACTTAATGCTTCATAGTTAGGTTCGCCAAATATAACAAAATGGATTATATTTAAAATCTAAGTTGTATATATGGGGATGATTAAATTCCCTAGAAAGAGGATATGCATTTCACTACAATCGGACTTTGGGTCTTCAGGTAGAATGCTAGAATTGAATCAATGAAATACTAAGTTCATGATTATATCTATCTTTTTTATGCTAGCTCAATAATCTTTAAATAAGTTTTAATTAATTTAGACTAGTTCATCCATCTTTCATCCCTCTTTCAGTCACCATTATGCCATGATATTCAAACTCATGGAGAATTTGCAATTAGCTCTCTTCAGGGAAAATTCAAAACAAGTTATTATTTATATGCCTTTATATAAGCATTAATTACAATTGATATTCATATGATATTTATAATACTAGCATATATATAATATAATTCAATAATGATTAGACAAAGAGATCAAGTTAATAAATCAATATTCAATAAATAATAAAAAATATAATATAATAGATAATAAAATATTAATAAATAAATACGGATGAATTTTATCATTTTAAAAATATTAATAAATAATATTTTTATTTAATACCCTATGGTAAAACTCAATACTATAATAAACTTTCAAAAATTAAAGAAAATAGTTTAAATTAACAGATATATAAAAACAATATCTGGGTTCCAAAAATTAATAATTTTATGTAACTTATTAATTTATTTACCATTCTTATTTATATGTTTCATAATTACCAATATATAAGTACTATTTGCAATTGTATAACTTATATATTATATGTATTTTTGATAAATAAAGTACATTAAACATTTACAATATTACATAGTAAATACAATATAATCCTGTTTAAGATATCTGTCAAATAATAACTATTCTTTATATCCCTCATCTAATTTGATGAATTATGTCAAGCTTTCAATTAATTATATTTAATAATAAATATAATTTTCCTATTAAGATATAATGATGCGATGCCAAATTTGAAATAAAGATAATAATAATAATAAACATATTAAAATAATATAAGCATTATTATAATATATATATAAATAAATAATAAAGAAAACTTATTTATAATAGAGTTGAGAGTAGATATTAAAGTCTATAGTTCATCATCCTAATGAAGATCTTTTACGATGTATATTATTAATCCATTGGTATAATGATGATTTTATTTATCCTTAAACGATAAACTGTTAATAATATCCAATGATTTGATTAATGTGAAATAAAATAAATATTCTTCGAATGTATATGTTCTTAATCTTCATTTTTCTATTATCATTAGATGTTCTATATATCCAATATTTCAAAATATTTTAAAATAGCATGCAAGGTTTGTTTCAAAACCTTTTACGATATAATAATTATACTACTCACTACACATTGTTTTATCCTTAATATACATAATTATCTTAAATTTATATATATCCGAAGAATAATGGAAGTGTTAAAACAATGTAGTTTCCAAAAAAAAACTTAAACAGACATTCTTTTCTTTTATATTGCTATTCCTTTAAGATTTAATAGAAAATTAAAATATTTTCCTTGCAGACTTTTAATCCACAGATTATCTTAATTTGGAAAAGTTAATGTTTAAATTCCAATCATTGAACAGTAGTATTGATAAAAGAAAAAGTTATTTTTAAAGAGAAATGATTTTCTTTTCCTTCACTTTTTAATAACAAGAGAACGAATGAATCTACTCATGTGTTATTACAAGTTCATGCTTAACTCAACTATCAATTGTTCCATTGACATTAAGATTTAATAATAAAATTAAAAAAATATATAAGTATTTATTCTTAACTTCAAATCTGGCATTTTACTCAAAAGCTTAAGGTATGTATTATTTAAAGCTCAAATGTATATATAAATATATATATATATATGTATACATAATAAAATAGTCAAATAAAAATTTATATTTATAAATAATTTCCTAAGAGATAAAACACGTTAGACCAATAATAATAACTGTAAGTTACTATTATATTTCCCCTTCCCTTCGGAAATTTAAAATTTTAATTTAAGTAAAAATTTTAAACACTTACAACTATTTTAGTATATTCTTATAGTTTAATTGCATTTATAGTTGGATTTTGTGAAGGGTTGAATTTTTTTTTACTGTTATATCTTCCTAATACTTGGGCTATCCTATTCTTTTGATAATGATCAAAAATAAAATTAAAGACTTTGATGGTTAATATTTTATATATATGTATATATATAAAATAAAAAAAATAATGTGTTTCCTTCTTGGACAACACAAATATATTTACTAGCCTTATTCCTGCTTCTTTAAGACTTATGGATTTGAAAAGGACTAAATAAATACTAGAGCATTCATTTATTAATATGAATTGACTCTATTGTTTTTACTTATTTTAAGGCATTAAAGAATACCCTCACCAAAGCTAATGTTTTTAACTATACTTCTCTTTACATTGATCACTATTATTATTTTTTTATACAACCGTATGGTTTACACTGCCCAATTCTTATCTTGATCTTCACCTTATTTCTTTATAAAACTTATCTTGATCTTCAAGGTTATAAAATTTGTGAATTGTACGTACCACAAATCTCTCCTTTTTGGTTAATCCAAAATGCATTTGGACCTGCCTTTTTAATGATAGTATAAGGTCCTTTGTATGTGTTGTAGAATTTGTGATATTTATTCTCTAATGGTTTACTAGAATGGAAAGTCTTTATCAAAACTTTATCTCCAACTTTAAATTCATAAATACATTTTTTTTATTCTTACTTCTATTATTTGCCATTTTAACAAGTTGTTTATGAGCTTATAAAATATCATTTTCTCCATTTATTTTGGGTTCATTAATAATAGGTTTATATTTTCTAAATAATATAGGTATAATTTGATGAAAGTGTAGTCAGATGGGATCAGAATCCAGTAGATTCATTTAAACTCCAATTTATACAGTCTACTACATGTTTTGTCTGCTTTACCCAACCCTTGTGCTCCTCTTCTAAATAGGTCCTAAACAAACATCCAAGCTTCTGCATATTACGTTCGCATGGATTTGATTGTGGATTCCTAATAGAGATTAGCACATGTTTTACTTTTGATATATCTACCCACCTCTTCCATTCCTTAGATAGAAAAGGTGTACCATGATCAGTTAGTATGGCCTTCGGCTTTCCTATCATTGGAAATTGGAGAGTACTCAATACTTTGATTGTATGTTTAGCAATGGCTTGGGGTATCGGGTAAGCAGCAACATATTTGGAAAAGAGATCATAAGTGACTAATAAATATTTTTATTTGTTGAATGGAGGCAAAGGCCCATAATAGTCAATTGCTTAGATCTCGTTTGGTCTTACTGGAATGATAGAATTAATTGAATTAATATAATTTTGGTTTACTGACTTAGCTCTTAAGCAAATTAGACAATCTTGGAGTGATTTCAAGATGTCTTTATACATTTTTGGCCAGTAAAACCAATTCTTAAGGGTATGTTCTGTCTTATGAGCACCATAATGCCCGTATAGACAGTGTACGTATTTTATGAGTGGGTCATGTAAAGACTTTGGTATTATTGTCCTCCACTCATCAATGTTATCATTCACTTTATATAGTAAGACCTGTTGTTCTAATTTAAAATGGTTAAGATCTTTAGGTGCATCCAAAACTTCCTCCCCTAAAAAAACATTTATAATTGGGTTTAATTCTGGGTCATTAAATTGTATCTCAGGTAAGTTTTCCAACTCATTCTTTACATTACTATCAGCCATCACATTGACATTTGTAATGTAGGCATTGTTTACCATCAAATGATTTTGTTCTGACCTACATGGATTTTGACTAAGCACATCAGTCATGATATTCTCGGATCCTTTGCAATAATGCACAGTGTAATTAAATTCCTGTAATAGTAAACTCCATCTAACTAGATGACTATTAGTCAGATAACTGTGATTCAGAAATTCAAGGCTTTTGTGATCAGTGATCACTATCACCTCTGATCTGAGTAGCATTTGTCGAAATTTTTGGAAAGCCCAGACTATTGCTAGTGCTTTCTTCTCTGTAACTGTGTAATTTATTTCTGGACCTTTCAAGAGCCAGCTAATAAAGTAGAGGACACCTGGTTGGCCATCCTCTTGGATTTGGGACAGTGTTACCCCTAATCCAAAACCACTACTCTCTGTTTGAATAATGAATGGTTTATTAAAATCAGGGAAAGCTAACATAGTTAACTTTAAAAACCCTGTTTTAATATTCTCAAATGCACAGTCTTGTTCTTCAGTCCATTTCCAACATTCATCTTTTCTAACTTCTGATAGAAACAGTTGTAAAAATTACATAGGCCTAAAATGATCTAATTTGTTTTCGAGTAGATGGTTTAGGAAAGTTTTGAATGGCAGAGATCTTCTCTGGATGAGGTCTTATCCCATTGCAACCAACAATATGACCTAAGAAGACTACTTGGTTGGAAACTAAAGTACTCTTCTTGAAGTTAATTTTTATACCTTTCAGAAAACACTCTTTAAAAAATATAGATAAATGTTGAAGGTGTTCTTCAACTGTGGTGGATGCAATAATTACATCATCCACATAAATAATTATGATTTGTTTTACCTCAGGAGATAAAGTCTTATCCAAACACCTGATTAGACCTGCACCACTATTTATCAATCCAAATGGCATCCTATTAAATTGGTATGTAAAACCCTCATAACGGAAAGCAGTA
Source organism: Epiperipatus broadwayi (assembly GCA_028023455.1). Taxonomy (NCBI): domain Eukaryota; kingdom Metazoa; phylum Onychophora; class Udeonychophora; order Euonychophora; family Peripatidae; genus Epiperipatus; species Epiperipatus broadwayi. The sequence continues at coordinate 5,494,050 of JAQFVV010012437.1, forward strand.
TATTGGTGATCTTCTGGATAAAGTTCAATCTGCCAATAGCTGGAGGTTAAATCGAAAGTGGAAAATACCTTCTTGTTTCCAAATTTCATGAATAATTCATGTATGGGCAGTGGTATATTTCTGTCTGGGATAGTAATTTTATTTAGTTGTCTAGCATCTAAACAAAATCTCATCGACCCATCTTTCTTCTTCACAGTTACTACTGGATTACAGTAAGGTGAAGAGCATTTGGAAATGATTTCCCAATCCAGCATTTTATTAATTTGCTTAGATATATCTTCCCAATATTGGTATGGAATAGGATACGATTTAGATTGAAATGGTTGATCATGAATTAATCTAATTCTCTGTTGGAATCCCTTTATCACTCCTGGTATGTCTGAGAAAATAGAATTAAATTCTCTTATAACAAATCATAATTTTAATATATCATCACTTCCAAGCAAGTTGGATTCTGCGAGTTTACTCTCTAAAAGTGTTTCTGGAATGCTAGATGTTATACAGTCAACTTCAATTTGATCATATCTTGGAAGCAATGTCATCTCCAAGACTTCATCATTAATTTTAACTGTTTTATTACAGAAATCAATTACACAAGTGTTCAAATGTAGGAAGTCTCTCTCCCCTAAAATAACATTGTGAATCAAGCCATTCAAAATTAAAAATACATGATAGAGTTGTTTGGCCAATTTTAATCTCAATCCAAATTTGTTTTTGGATTAATTTAGCTTTTCTGCTGTTAGCCATGGTAACCTGCATAGATTTTAGTGGTAATATTTTGATGTTAGGATTTATTGCTAAAATCTCTTGATAAAATTTCTCTGATATCACTGAAATTTGGCTACCAGAATCTAATAATGCTTTAACCAGCAAGCTCTCAAACAAAACTTCTATCATAGGGCAACTTTGTAAAACAAAATTTGGTGTTTTATCTTCCCATGAACACATCATGTTAGTGATTTCTCATGTAAAAGATTGATTCAAGTTCCTCATTGGGTATTTGGTTTCTTGAGGTGAGGAACATTTCCTCAAGTACCCTTTTAGTTTGTTTTATGTGAAACTATAGATATATCTTTACTACATCCCGGTTTTTGGGAATTTCTTGGATTATTAGAAGTTATTTTTACTTTATTTAAATTATCACGATTTATTTTGGGAGAGGGGTCATAAGGTATATTCCTTTGAGATGTTTTCCCCTTCCAATAACTGGTATCTCTATTATTTTTCCTTCTATTATAAAATATTGTATTGATTGAAGCTTCCTCTTTTTTTTTATCAGGTAATCTAATTGATAAATTAATTTGATTCATATCAATACTATTTAAAAGTTATACTATTTGTTCTATTTTTGTTATATTGGTACACAATAATGATTGTTCTATTTTAAGTGGTAAATTTCCTTTTATTATTCTAATCATTTCGCCTTCACTTAAATGATAAGTAATAAGTGTTCTTAATTTTATTATTTGACGGCGAAAGAATTTGGTCAAGGTTTCTCCAGGTCTCTGCTTATACTTAACCTAGAATTTTTGGTACAATAAAACCTCTTGTCTATCTCTATTCCAAAAATTTTTAATTAATAACTCTTGGTATTCCATATAAGTAGATGGAGTTTGTGATAAAGACTCCCACCACATTAATGCATCACCTTGTAAGTGACTATATGCAATGATCACTTTTTCTCCTTCTGATAAATTACAGTTAACAGAAGAATAAAGATTAAGGCTTCTAATATGATCTATAGGAGATTCATTATGAGATCCCTTGAATATTTTTAACCTAACAAATTGGTTAATTGTACTACTTGGTATTGAATGGTTGTATACCTTTTGTTTTTCTAAAACATTCAACTGAGAAGTTGATGTTTGATTTTCATGATTAATCCTACAAGTATTTAAGTTTAACCCTTTTAATTCAAAATTACTAGGATAATTTTCAACTTCAGGCATTATATGATACTGAAAATTTGATCTATCACCAGAGTAAATTACTTGTTGTGGATCTTTTTGAATGACCTCCAAATGTTTTTCACCATGATTTTGTTCTTGATTACAACTATAAGTATTTACATTATTTTCAACCTGATGCATTTCTATAGTTGATGTTCTTTTACATATTTGTGTTTCAATAACTAAAAATCTACTATCAGTTGATTCTTTTATTTTATTTACTCTATTCCAAGTTTCAGTAGTATCTTCCCTTAATTTTTCCAATACATTTTTATCTATATTTGTATTAATTCATTTTATTTTCCAAAGTTTTAAGTTGATAATCAATAGTCTCTAATACATTATTCTGGGATTCTACCTCATTATTATGTTTAATAGATAGTTGATCTATTCTTGCGTATGTTTGTTGTCTATCTTCTTGGATTTCATTCCGTATTTTATTTTGTTCTTCCTTTACTTCTTCCTAAAAATTCTTTGATTTTTATGCATTTCATCACATTTAACATTTAATCTATCTATGATGTTACTTTGGAACTCACTAAAACCACTGTTGACATTTTGAATTATTTTTATCAATTTCATTCTTTAGATCATTTAATGCTTGTTTAATTTTTATGTTATCTTTTTTAACATTATCCACATTTAAATTCAATTGTTGAATTTTTGTAGATAGTTTATTTTCAATTCCTGTTATTTCAACCTTCAAATCACTTTTTAAACTATTATTATTATCATCCAATTTTTGATTCAAATCGCTTTTTAAGTTACACATATCACTTCTAAAACTAGTACTATTATCATCCATTTTTTTATTCAAGTTACACATATCACTTCTAAAATTAGTATTATTGTCATCCATTTTTTTATTCAAGTTATTTTTTAAATCATCTAATTTTTTATTTATATTATCATCTAATTTATTCATAAACATTTGTAACATTTGCTGAATTGTATCAACATTAAATGATTGACTAATTCCAATTGTAGATGATTGATTTAAATCTTCATCAACTATATTTGGTGTTTGAGATAACACTTGATCTAAACTCTGTGTTTGTTGAGGGTATTCAACTATGGTTGTAGAACCCCCAGGTGCTTGTACTAATGATGATTGTTCTATAATATTACTATCATCACTTTGTTCACTTTGCAAATCATCTTGCATTTGACTAGAGCATTCAATATCTTTGTTTGAAAACATTTTCCCACTTCGAAGCATAACAAATTTTAACTTAATTCAAATATTACACAAGTTTATATATTTTTATATTCAAAGTATTATATCGTAAAGTTCTTTACCACCCCATGCTATTTATATATACTTATGATGTTCTAATGATCTATGTGTGTATTTTTAAACATCTATGTCTATAGAAAAACTTTATCCCACTCAACTCTTGTTTAAAACATAATTTAATAATTAGTTATTTAAATATTGATCTCTTTAAATCATACCATATATATTATCATTTTTTTATTTATATTAATCTTGTAATTATAAACACCATATGAATCTTCATAACAACATACTTGTTACTAAGAATAATCAATTAAACTATCCATGACTTTTTCACTATATGTAATAATATAGAATCATTGATTCAAGGCCCCAGTTAATATACTAAATATGTAATAGTATATAATTTATACCTGTGATAAACTTAAATGTTCAATGCCTAAAACGTTGTGCGCCAGATATAATGGGATGTCGGTTTATACCTGTGGTGAACTTAAATGTTCAATGCCCAAAACATTGCGCACCAAATATAATGGGGTGTCGGTTTATACCTGTGGTGAACTTAAATGTTCAATGCTCAAAATGTTGCATGCCAAATATAATGGGACAGCCTATTTGATAGCCTTAGTTGAGGCACCAAATATAACGGAATGGCATTTAATCATCCCAGTTGATATACCAAATATAATAGAATCGATTATATTTAATGCTTGGAAATCATTAACTTAATGCTTCATAGTTAGATTCGCCAAATATAACAAAATGGATTATACTTAAAATCTAAGTTGTATATATGGGGATGATTAAATTCCCTAGAAAGAGGATATGCATTTCACTACAATCGGACTTTGGGTCTTCAGGTAGAATGCTAGAATTGAATCAATGAAATACTAAGTCCATGATTATATCTATCTTTTTTATGCTAGCTCAATAATCTTTAAATAAGTTTTAATATAATTTAGACTAGTTCATCCATCTTTCATCCTTCTTTCAGTCACCATTATGCCATGATATTCAAACTCATGGAGAATTTGCAATTAGCTCTCTTCAGGGAAAATTCAAAACAAGTTATTATTTATATGCCTTTATATAAGCATTAATTACAATTGATATTCATATGATATTTATAATACTAGCATATATATAATATAATTCAATAATGATTAGACAAAGAGATCAAGTTAATAAATCAATATTTAATAAATAATAAAAAATATAATATAATAGATAATAAAATATTAATAAATAAATACGGATGAATTTTATCATTTTAAAAACATTAATAAATAATATTTTTATTTAATACCCTATGATAAAACTCAATACTATAATAAACTTTCAAAAATTAAAGAAAATAGTTTAAATTAACAGATATATAAAAACAATATCTGGGTTTCAAAAATTAATAATTTTATGTAACATTAATTTATTTACCATTCTTATTTATATGTTTCATAATTACCAATATATAAGTACTATTTGCAATTGTATAACTTATATATTATATGTATTTTTGATAAATAAAGTACATTAAACGTTTACAATATTACGTAGTAAATGCAATATAATCCTGTTTAAGATATCTGTCAAATAATAACTATTCTTTATATCCCTCATCTAATTTGATCAATTATGTCAAGCTTTCAATTAATTATATTTAATAATAAATATAATTTTCCTATTAAGATATAATGATGCGATGCCAAATTTGAAATAAAGATAATAATAATAATAAACATATTAAAATAATATAAGCATTATTATAATATATATATAAATAAATAATAAAGAAAACTTATTTATAATAGAGTTGAGAGTAGATATTAAAGTCTATAGTTCATCATCCTAATGAAGATCTTTTACGAAGTATATTATTAATCCATTGGTATAATGATGATTTTATTTATCCTTAAACGATAAACTGTTAATAATATCCAATGATTTGATTAATGTGAAATAAAATAAATATTCTTCGAATGTAGATGTTCTTATTCTTCATTTTTCTATTATCATTAGACGTTCTATATATCCAATATTTCAAAATATTTTAAAATAGCATGCAAGGTTGGTTTTGAAACCTTTTACGATATAATAATTATACTACTCACTACACATTGTTTTATCCTTACTATATATAATTATCTTAAATTTATATATATCCGAAGAATAATGGAAGTGTTAAAACAACGTAGTTTCCAAAAAAAACCTTAAACAGACATTCTTTTCTTTTATATTGCTATTCCTTTAAGATTTAATAGAAAATTAAAATATTTTCCTTGCAGTCTTTTAATCCACAGATTATCTTAATTTGGAAAAGTTAATGTTTAAATTCCAATCATTGAACAGTAGTATTGATAAAAGAAAAAGTTATTTTTAAAGAAAAATGATTTTCTTTTTCTTCTCTTTTTAATAACAAGAGAACGAATGAATCTGCTCATGTGTTATTACAAGTTCATGCTTAACTCAACTATCAATTGTTCCATTGACGTTAAGATTTAATAATAAAATAAAAAAAATATATAAGTATTTATTCTTAACTTCAAATCTGGCATTTTACTCAAAAGCTTAAGGTATGTATTATTTAAAACTCAAATGTATATATAAATAATATATATATGTGTGTGTGTACATAATAAAATAGTCAAATAAAAATTTATATTTATAAATAATTTCCTAAGAGATAAAACACGTTAGACCAATAATAATAACTGTAAGTTATTATTATAATATATATATGAAAAAAACATTTAAAATATTTGCATATAATTCTATTATGCTGTAAGCACTGGGTTTTCAATTGGCATTAACTTCATATTTAAATAGGAAATAGGTAATTGCATATCAATATCCACTTATGGAAGACTAAATACAAAGACATATGTTTATGTAACTTAAAGAGAAAATGTTTTAGGATATTTATATTTTCCAACTATAGAAAAGTTCATGGTATTTCTCCTTTTTATATTTCCTATAAAATTATAGTTTATATATATATATATATATATATATATATATATATATATATATATATAAAATATATATATATATATATATATATATATATATATATATATATATATATATAACATTAAATCTTATTTGTTAATATAAATTTAAGATTACAAAAGAAAATAAATACTTATTATGATATAATCTTTTTGAACTCATAATATGAGTGATATATCTGGAGGTAATTTATAATCAATAAATAAAAAAATTGAATATTTAAATTAAAATAATAATTACTATATTCCAAGATATAACTGCAATCTTAGGAAAATATAACTCTTATATTTAGGTATGTAAATATATTATTACTTAATCTACAATTATACGATTATTTATTTTGATATTACTATACATTTTAAATAAACAAAAATATATAGCAATAATTATGATAAGTATAAGCAAGTGACATGAGTCTTTAGACATGGTCTTTCTAAGATACTACCGTAGATTGAGAGTTTATTTCTTGAACAATGATCCAATCCTGTTTTATTATTTCAGAAAAAGTAGAAATATTGTGAAAATCTATGAGATTCATGGTACATTTGGTTAGTTCTAATATTTTCCAAATATCAAAATTATTTTTCAACCAGAAAATATTTGACTTATATAAGGTTACAAGTGTGCAAACAGTAATTTATATATATATATATAGAATGATGCTTTCATTTAGAAAGTAACCAATTTATAAATTACAAGTGTGCAAACAGTAATTTATATATATATATATAGAATGATGCTTTCATTTAGAAAGTAACCAATTTATAAAACATTACAATTGAACAGACACTAGTTTTATCCATTATGATACTATGGAAATTAAAATGATTTTTATCCCCTGTATAAATTATCCATTAAACTTATAAATTTGTATTAGTAGTTGAACATAATTTTTGTGTACATTTTTCTCTTGTTAACATTTAGATTTCAGCATTAAAATGCAAACCAATATATATATATATATTTGTTTTTTAAAGTGAAAAAACATTGGAATGACTTTGAAATGCTAAGAATTAAATTTCAATTACTTTTTTTCTAAATTTTCACTTTTCACAATTCCTCAACACATTCTACAGTTCTTGGTAAACATTATTGCTTTTCACCCCATCATTTTTTCCAATTGACTATATACTTTTAAAATAAATAATAATAAAATCATGTAAAGAAATTTAACTGTGCTTCTGATGAAGTTAAAACAAGCGACAGAGAATTTTTTCTCTTCCCTTCTATTTATGACTTTTTCTATAGCAATATCATTTACTTACTCTTTAATCAATTCTAGGTAACATTCCATAAACAAAAATCTTACTACCCAACAATGACAAATTTTTAAAAAAATACAATTATTACATGTAACAAATATCATTCTTTCATTCTAACACAAATTTAGCAATTTATAATATATTCTCACTATACTACACTGGAAATATATTTTCACATATATATCTTTCTAGTATAATATTATATAAATAAAATAACAAACATACATGAGATATTAGACATTTAGTTGTATTGATTATAAAGTATTATTGTGGATGCAGCCACAAAAATACATATAATAACAAAAGAGCAATAATTTTATTCAAATCATATACTTCATAATTCACAAATCCATTTTAAATTAAATAAAGTCAATTCACAATCTTGGACAATAAAATTAATAATAAATATTTTAAGGTCAGTATTATCATTGTCATAGCAACATAATTCAATGCTTTATAAATTAAGATATCCACCATCAATATCAAACAAGAAAAAAAATTATGACAGACATTTTACCACATATTGAAACTCATCTCAAACTCTAGGGACAATATATATATATATATATATATGTGTGTGTGTGTATTGAAATGGTATTTTCAGAGCATTAGGTATGCATAAGTCATGCCATAGCTGTGTGTGTGCATAATTCATATATTTAAAAGGTCATGTTATAAGTTAATAGTATTAAGTATTTCATTACCTTTGAAATAAATTTATAAATTTATTACAGTTAAGCAAAATAGATCAATGTTTTTAGAAATAGTAAAATAAGTCAATATTCTTTGAAATAGTAGATTCATAAAAGTAATCAATTTGTGTGTGCGTGTGCCAAATATATATGTATATCAATGGAGAAAAGTTTCATAAATATAATAAAATATTTGCAATATTCAGTTCTAAACGAATATTTCAAATATATTACAAACCATTTGTAGACAAATATATTTAAATAGTTATTAGAAATATTCATTTATAAAAACAAAATTTTAGTTCAAGAAAAAAAGTTAGTCTATTTAATTAATTAAATTATAAAGGTTATTTAAACAAAATTGCAGTTAATCTTAAGCAGCATAAGATCCAGAAGGAATTTGTTTAATTGTTAAATATTTTTCAAATTTTGTTTCAAAACAGATTATAAGATTAAAGGGTTAACGACACATCAAAGAAATTGTTCACATTATTATATTTTGTTTTAAAATTAATTAAAGCCATCTATTCGGATTTGCATTGTGTTCATTTTTACATAAAATGTACAATAAATCAGAAACACTCTCATGGGGACCCATAGCAAAACTCTCCATACAGTAGTTCCACTCAGTGCAAGTCAGAGAAATCAATGGATTCCAGGAGACTTGTGCATAAAATCCCTAACCAGTGCCTACTTATCTAATATTACCAGACTAGTTTCTAGCTTGTGGTTTTCATCAATGAGGAGCCTTGAATCTGAGAGCACTACACCTAGATCTTAGGATCTAATGCAACCCTCCAGCAGCCACCTTTTATCACTACTTAACTACAAAACTATGAGTCTAAATTTGAAAACATAATATTTTGAATCCAAGCTCATTAAATTATATAGTCATATAAGTCTGAGCTTAGTTCAGCACCCATACATTTTGGTGTCTTTGGTTCAGTAATAACTATAGCCCAATTATCCTATTAGGCAAGATTGGTATTAAACCACTAAACATCACATAATCACCATTTCTTATGCTTGCTCAAACTGTTAAAACAGGGAAAAAGTTTCCATACAGTAGTGCTACTCAGTGCAAGCCAGAGCAATAAATGGATGCCAGAAGACTTGTGTATAAAATCCCTATCTAGTGCCTACTCATCCAATATTCCCAGACTTCTGGCATCCACTGAGTATTCTGTTTTGCACTAAATGGCACTACTATATGGAGAGTTTTGCCTGTTTTAACAGTTTGAGCAAGCATAAGAAATGGTGACCATGTGATGTTTAGTGGTTTAATACCAATCATGCCTAATATGATAGTAATGACTATGGTTATTAAAGAACCAAAGACAACAAAATGTATGGGTACTTAACTGAGTTCAGAACTATATGACTATATAAGTTAATGAGCTTGGATTAAAAATATGTTTTTAATTTTAGACTCATAGTTTTATAGTTAAGTAGAGATAAAAGGGTGGTTGCTGGAGTGTTGCATTAGATCCTAAGATCTAGCTGCAGTGCTCTCAGATCGAAGGATCCTCACTGATAAAAACCATAAGCTAGAAACTAGTCTGGGGATATTAGATGAGTAGGCAGTAGATAGGGATTTTATGCACAAGCCTTCTGGCATCCATTGATTATTCTAGCTTGCACTGAGAGGCACTACTGTATGGAGAGTTTTGCCTGTTTTAACATCTTGAGTAAGCATAACAAATAGTGATTATGTGATGTTTTGGGGACACACTTGTGAAAGAGTAAGGCAGCTGATGGTAAAGTTATAATTTAATTTTGTTACAATGAAGTACTCTATGCCAAAACTGAAGTTCTCAGAGCTTCTTCTATCTACCAATTAATATGTAAATGATTATTTACAATACTAGGAGATCCACCTGATGATGAACTAACTTTAAATTTAAGCTATATAATATAGCTAAAATCTAATATAAAACTTGCCTGTGAAAGTTATGTTAAAATGTTTCTCATAGCAAAATTACCATCCAAAAAAGAAAAAAAATTGTTGCCAGTAATCGAAATAATTCCCTATGGTACTATTATGAAGTGAATGTGTGGAACTATTGTCTTGGTAAATATTAAGTTGAATTTCTCCAAATCAGAGAAGCTTCAAAAAATGTGGCAACAATGAAATATATATTTTTTTATTTCTTAATTATAATTGTAAGTTAACATTTTATTTTTTAAGACATATATACGTATTGTTTTAAGAAAAAAGGATGCATTCTCTTTTATTACATAGGTTTGTTTATTTTATTATATGTATTATGCTATCATATTTTGGAATAGTTAAAAAACAAACATGATTAAAATAATAACATTAAAATAATTATTATACAATCAAAACATTTCATAGTAATAATAATAATAAAAACATTAAAACAAAAAGAAAAGAGAGTTGAGTTTACATATAATGGTCAATAACTGAAATACAGGCTTATTATATACCTGTATCAATATATGTAATATATATGGTATATAAGCACAAACCACATGACCCACCACTCTATCCCATATCACTGATACACTTGAACACATATATGTTAAAAAAATAGATAATCGTCAGTATGCATATTTCATGCTAAACTAGTTGGTCCAGATTATCATCTCCATACATATATGGAACAAGTGCTCAGATATATATTAAGATAGCTAATCTTCATACTTTAATGGTCAGTCTTCAACCCACTCTACACTTCAACTCTTCAACTGGCCATCCAATTGAAAATCTGATGATGGAACACTCAAAGGCCACCCTGAGGCAAGATTCTTGTCACACCCATGTTGACCTAAAGTCAATCTGACCCCTCATGTACAGGACATAATACATTTAATACATATACAAGGAATGGTCAGATATCTGTACTACATAGCTCAGCCTCAGGGTGGCCTTTGAGCATTCCATCATCAGATTTTCAATTGGATGGACAATTGAAGAGTTAGAGTGTGGACTAGGATTGAAACCTGTCCATTAAAGTATGAAGATTGGCTATGTTTATATCTGAGCAATTATTGCATATATGTGTGGAGATGATAATCTGGACCAACTGATGATTGCTGGTTTAGCATGAAATATGCATATTGCTGATTATTTATCTTTTCGACATATATGTTGTATAATAGTCAAATGGAATAAATATAATTAATAAGTCATGTGGTGTATAAAACTTTATATCTTGAAAAGGTCTCAAAAGTTACAAGTTTGGGATAATTAAAATGTCTACAATTTTATATAAAAAATTCTGAATGAGTTTCAGATGAAAATTAATGTAACACTTCAGGAAAATTTGTTGTTGTTTTTTTAAAGCATTAGAATTTTTTTAATGTCTGCCTTATTATAGTGTATTAGTTCTAGTATTGCATAATATAAAATCTCTAGACTGGAAATGTCCATCCATTTTTTTTTTTTTGACATAAGAAAAAATGTAGAAATATAATATATGTTTTTAATTTAATATATCAATGATAAAAAAAATCACCTTAAAATTAAAACAGTCATTATTTACTTGTAATTAAATAAACAGCAATCTTGCGACCATAAATGCACAACATAAAAATATGAAAATAAGATTTTAAAAAATCATGATATAATAATTAATATACTTTTTTTTATTATGTTCATTATTTGAAGTACAAACTCAGGTAAAACTAGAAGATTTTTGATTATCAGTCTATGTCCAACCATCTAGCTTTTTAATATTTGTCAATAAATGAATATTAATTATTTTAAGCTAGAGGATAAAGAATCTTTCATCTACACAAGATACAAGTTATTCTACTACGTAACAACTTTCATTGATGAAAAAATTTTATTTATCTATGGATTCATCCACAGATTATCAATGTATCAAAATTTATTATAACATAATATATTTACCTATAATGAATGTGTGTGGCTGTACATACATGTATACAGATGAATAAACTTAAATAACTTATATATAGTTGCATATAAGCATTATTGCATGTATATGTGTATGTGCATGCATGAGTTAATTTTATTGTTAAAAGACAGAAAAGATAATTAAGTTGGAGAATTTTATAACCAAAATCTATATGACTTGATCATCACCAGATGCAGCAATTTCTGTTATCTCAATAATATGATTCCTTGTAACATTTAATATTTAAAGTTATATTTTAAATTGTAATAAGCCTATTACATCATTAAAATGCAATATATAATACTTTCATTTTATCTTTTTTGTTTTTAAATTATTTTCTTTTTTATTTAATTATTGACATTTATACTTCTTAAAATTATCTTTAAATAATCCATAAAAAAAAATACTTGAAAAATAAATTAAAATACATTTAGAATAAAAAATATCAATGAAAACAAAATAATTTTGATTATTTAACTCAATTAATTATAACTTATTTTTCTTTTTTATTTATATAATTTTCTACACTACAATATATAGAATATCATTTATATAAGACTCTGTCACCCAAAAACTTGTTTACGTTAGTTATCACAATATAGTACAAAAACATTATTATGTAATATATATAAAGAAGTAGGACATTTTTATCACAATTGCAACAATACGCCATTTACGTATTTCATCTTATATTTTTGAAATATGAATTTTTTTTTACAGTACAGGCTTTTTCCATACCTGCACTTCTATATGTAATATATAGGGGGTTTGAAATCAGGCTTTCACACGACCCTCAACCATCCATGCTATCTCATACCACTGATACACTTGATCACACACATGGTGATTATCTTTTCGACATGTCTGTGAGATCAAGTATATCAGCGGTATGAGATAGCATGGATGGTTGAGAGTCGTTTGAAAGTCTGAGTTCAAACCCCTACATCTTATATTGTAAAATTAATTATAAATAATGATATCAATTTATAAAACAGTTGAATAGTTAAAATTGTATAGTATTATAACTTGTGCACTATTGGCTCATCAACTATCTATGATATTAGGAAGAAATATTTATTATGGAGAGGTTAACTTAGAGATCAGGAATTACTGAGAAAAAAATAATAAATTTTTATTTAATGCAGCAAAAAAGATTTTCAGGAGAGAAACATATATCAAATTGCTTTGATATCTTATTAAAACTGATGAAGAAGCAATATTTATAATCTCAATAAACAATTTTTTTTTAAATTTATAATGTTTCTTGCTAATTATCTGTGTAAATTATATAGTAGTGATATGGAGAATATAAAATAAAATAAAAAGAGACGTTAGTCCTCAGATCTCTGGGGGATTATTCACTCTGACCTTTCTGATTTCAATAGAGAAGAAATAACTTCTCATTGCATCTGATTTTCACCTCTCTCTTAGAAGTGTTTAGAAAAATAATGAAAGAGCTATGCTCTTCATAATTAAATGCCAGCAATATATTTACGTTTATTTTTTTGTCTTTACAATTAATAATCTTTTTAAAACAATATTCATTAATAAATTATCATTTTAATTTTGTTTAATTATACAGTAATATTTTAAAGCTTCTTTCAATTTCCCATTTAGATAATCTTTTTAAAAGTGAAATATTGATTAATATTTTCTTTATGAGAAATATTGATTAATATTGTCTTTATTTTTAATATATATTTTTCAGAGCAAATATATATTGAGATAAAAATGTTTACATAACATTTAAATACCATAATAAGTCAAGCTGGTGCTAAACCGAGTTTTATATTAATAGATATGTAAATCAATGATATAATAAATTTCTAAGCAAAGAAAAATCTTAACAGTAAAATATATATGTATATGCTCTATCAATATTTAAAATGTGTAAAATGTAAAAAAAAAATTATCTTTATAACTATTATTTGTAAGATAGTTATTTAAGGATATTGTTAAAAGATTTATTTAGAGAAAAAGATAAATAATATATTACACATTATTTGGAAGGACATTTAAAGATTAGAATAAAATAGAAAGAAAAATTGTAATGGACATCGAAGTCATATTTTAAATGTTACAATGTGAGGAATGTGTAATTGTAGAAATAATGTGACAACATTGCTACAAATTTCAGATCTAGTTGATATCTTTATATAAGTTAATAATCAGAAAATTATCAGATGTTTGCAATCTATTGATGATGTGGTTAATGGACTCATTGTAAATAGAAATGTTTGCTGAATTATTGTTCACTCAGATTATTCTAATGAATAAAATATTTTCCAAGTTAAAAAAATGCTATCTTTCATATGAGTTTTTTTAAACTTGTTACTTGTCAACTTTGTGAGTAAAACTATCAGTAATGGTGGTTGAGAAGTCAGTGACAGCTGCTTTACAAGCAGTTGTCCCAGGATAGCGGGTTCGCTTCCCGGCTGATGCTATGACACATGAGAAAAAAAAACTATCAGTAATGATTAGTAAATAGGCACTCATTTTTAAATTGTTACCTTTTAACCAGCCATGTAACTTTACAATCTAGTGGGGTGCAACCTCTGGTTCATGAACCATGAGAAGTCACATAAAAATTGTAGGGGTCATAAAATATTTAAAAAATTCTCTTAAGTTTTAGATAATGATAAGTTGTTGTTTTTTTAAGAATTTAATTTTAAAATAGATAAAAGTCATATGAAAATAAATTGTTTTTGTATATATCATATTTTTTGTATGTTATTTATTTCAAAATTTCATTTCAAATTGTATGTGTTTAATATTAAAATAATAGGAAATACAAATTTGTACATTAATTAAAACTAACAAGATTTTATTATAAATGCACCTGTACATACTCATACTTATAATTTAGGCATTGTAAAAACTAATACTGGGTCATATCAGGTTTTTATCTGAGGAAGAGAGTTACAGGTGGGAAAAGGTTGCATAGTGCTATTATAATCAATACTGAGGAAGGAGATCCAATTAAATTTTCAAATACCTAAGAAATTAATCATCATTGCCTACTAAACCCTTAGTTCAGAATATAATTCATCTTTCAAAAATATATTGCCTACAATAAGATGTTGAATACTGAAGAATACTTAAAATATAAAATAAATGTTATGAAATACAGCTTTAAAAAATGCTTGATATATAAAACTATCAAGAGAACCAACATTAAAAGTATATATTAAACTTGAAAGCTCTATCAAAACTTATGCAGTGCATGAATGACATGTACTGAGTGTTAGTGAGAATTAAGTTTTATAAAACCTAATATATATATATATATATATAGGTTTATATTTAGGTTTATTATATATATATATATATATATATATATATATATATTGTGCCATTACAATTTAGTCACTAGCTAAATTTATAGTAATGTGCATGTAAGAAAATGTAAAACCAAAATCATCATCACATTTTTATATAACAATAAATGAAGCTGTAGGGCATCCATGTTTAAACCCTACAAGATCCAGTTTTAAAAGCTTTAGACAGAAAGAGAGTGGGTCAACAATTATATTCTTTATTTGTTTGTGTGTTGATAGAAAGGTAATACACACATTTAAACTATTCAATATTTAATTTTTCTGTTAAAAAGCAAAGTTATAACGCATACGTATAGGCAGTGTATGTGTAAGCTATTGAGTTGTTTTATATTTCAGATATTTAACTTTCTTTAAAACTAACCTACACTTGATCAATTCTAATATCTTATTCTATACTTCTATTTTGCTTTTCTATAATTGTAATTGGGATTTAAAGGTTACAGATTTAATTTTAGGTATTAGGGTTATAATTACTAAGCTAGCAATTATATTATTTAATGTTGGTTTGTGAATGATTTGAAATGATAAAGTAAGTGTGTACATTACATACAGAAATTTACATTTATTAAATATTGCAAGAAAAAGAAAGGTTAAATCTGTCAAATTATTTTTTTTTACAATTTTATGTTAAGGAAAAAAAATATCTGTTGAATCAGATATCTATTTTTATAGCAATTTTGTTTTTGTAAATGATTGTTTGTCATTTTGGGAGCTTATGCTTGGTGGGAACTCTAATTTTGAAATTGTCTTATCTTAAGATTAGAGAAAAGAAACTCCAATTTTAGATATTACAGATATACGTAAGAAAAAATGATTAAGTCTATTTTTTTTTAGACAAAAGTGTCTGAAAGTCAGGTGTGTGATTTTTTGAGTTGGTCAAAAATAGCAATTCACCCTATCACTCTAATTGGGTGAGTTGACCCAAAAATCAGATATAAAATCAGTCTAGAAAATCAGTTGAGCTATTAGATTAGATTAGTGTTATTATAATATGTTGTGAGAGAGACTTTTTAAAAATTATTGAAACTAAAGCAGACAAACATTTTAGTTCTGCTAGATAGTTGTTTTTTTAAATCATTTTTATGAAGTTTTGAATGCTGAAAATATAAGAAATGATGGGGTAGAAAAATTATATATGTGTCCCATCAAGACTTGACCATCATGAAGCTGCAGATCATATAGAAAAGAAAAGATGTCTTGTCTGAAAAATAATATTCTACACCTTTCAACTGACCAGAGAAATAAGATGTTTTTAAATAGAAAGAAGCAAACATTCACATGCATTCGAAGATCAGAAAGATGAATTAATCTACTGATAAATATTAATCATCAAGTCCAATTAATTGTTCCAGAAACTGAGTTTAAAACCCAGGAAATTTATAAACATGAAAACAACTGCTGTATTTCATCCACTAAAAGAATCATGCTTGACAGGAAGAGAAGAAAATTAATATAAAGATTTCCAAATTGTCCACTAAAGCAAATAACCTCAATAGGATCATCACCATCAAATAATTATACACTTTAAGAAAGAGATTGTTCCAAAGAAACACGGAAATTGTTGCTGCCAAAGATAGACATTAAACAAGAGAAATTTGACTCATTAGAAGTCACTACAAAGAAGTGGTAGTATAAAAAAAAATTTTGATATATTTTCTTTATGATAGCAGAATCTTAATAAAATTTTAGCAATAAAGTGGTATATTTTATTTAAAGAACTTTTAAAGACAATTCAGATCGATTCAAACAATAATTTCTTACTAATAATAGCCTTGAGCTCCATAAATGATCTTGAATGTATCAAAATTATTTGTTTATTAATTTACAGTTATGAAATATTAATGTGTAAAATAATTTTTTGTATTATTATTTTGGTTTTAAATAATATATTGTTATTATGGGATAAAACACGCACATACATAATAATATTTTTATATGTGTATAATTGTGTGTGAATGTGATGTAATAAGCAGTGTTGAAATATTAAATTATTTTGTTTTAAGAAAGTATAGATTTCAGCTTAGAAGGGAGGGGGGGAGAAATGATTTAAAACTTGTTTCTAAAACTTGCTCTTTTCAATTTTACTATCATTTATTTTGTCATTCTACTTACATGTTAGATTTATAAAGTATGTGTGCCATTGAGTGAAGATTTTGTTTTATGAAATACTTTTCTTGTGGATGGAACATGTTAACAAATCAGTTACCCAATTTAATACAATATACTTTTGAAATACATTTGTGGGAAAGGGGGAAGAAATGAAAATTTAATGTTATGATTTTAAAACAGTCGATTATGATTATTGTTGTTATTGTTAATATAAATTTTCATGTAAATATAGAAATTTTTATGTATATATTAGAAATGCAGTAATAAATATTAGTTTATGTTATTAAACAAGGCGTATATATTTCATTAAGAGTAGTCTTTAGTAAGTGTGATCATTCATCATCAATGGTTGAATATTAGTTGTTTAAGATATGATTAAATATGCTAAGATTAACAATAATTATTAATTTCTGAATTTAAATTTTATGTTTAGGCTTAGTCCTAAAGCTGTGGTTGAAACCATTGTCATTATCGTTATCATTATCATCATCGTCATCATCATGTTTTAATTAATGAGCTGTTTAAATGTTTAAAGGCCATAAATAAATATTGATTTCATAGTATTTAGGGATTTCTTAGTAATATTATAACCACCATTCCATCATCTATTTCATGCAAGGATGAGTGAATTGCCATCCTAAATTAATGGTAATCTGAGCTAGTAAAACTTATAAAAAAAAATATTGAAACACATTTGTTATGCTAAGATCTGAGAAATGATTTGTGTCTAATGAATTCCACTTTAATTTAAAGATGTTTTATGCTTACTTAGATATTAGTGCATACAGTGATATGGCTCTAAAAAGCAAAATCTTCCATGTTTATTAGAAATAAAGTACCAAAAAGGGATTCAAAACCGGTACATGTGAAAGGTTATTAGATATAACTGTGTCTAGATTCAAATAATCTAGTGGTGCCCTACTAGACCATATTCACTTGGTATTTGTTTGGATATGCACTTAACATCAAACCAATAAATGAAAGTGGATAGAATCTACTGTCTGTATACCTGAGCAGATATTTTATTGAGTTACTAGTGTACTCACCTCACGTGATTTCCATATACCTGAGTTATAATAGTTGTTATTAATAATTTGTTTATAATTATTGATATTGTGATATTTTGAGAAATCTAATTATAGAAGTATATTTCATTTAATCCAATGACCCTTAATATGATTGATAACTCAGGCTGACCTTTTTGTTTAATGGCCACTACTCAGGTATTCTTCTCATAATTTAATTTAAGCTACAATGCTTTTCCTTTATTACGCTAAATATTTATATTTGAATCGTTTCCTCATTATTTAATACATTTGGATCGTCTGATCATCTTTATTAAGTTACAATGGATATTGGAATATTTGAGACTTTAATAATATTTGGATTTCTGACAAGTCCAATGATATTTTAATATACAATTGAATTTCTCTTTAATAATATTTCTGTTGAGCTACTTTAATTAGGTTACAATATATATCATTAAAAGCCAATCAACACTTAGCCAATCCTAATATCTATAATAATCAACAATTTCAAATTGTTGTCAAGGCAACCTTCTTTTTTAAAGGGATTCCACCTTTATTGTTAAAAGGAGATTGCTTTGACAACAGTTTAAAAATGTTGATTGTTATTGCTATCGGAATTGTCTAAGCATTGACTAGATTTCAATGATAACCCATTTAGTCTTGAGCATTATAACACTTTATACATATTTTTAAAAGGCTAAAATTATTCAAACCAATTAACTGTAAATATTTTTTTTCTTTGAGTTTAATATCTATTTTATCTATAAATGTAATATTTACATTATCTTTATAAATGTTATTGTGAAATATACATTGATTTCACATGTAAATTAAGATATAGCATAACCAACCCTTGTTATTGCTATTTAATAAATTAAAATAAAGAACTACTTTAACTTTCTTCCTTTTTGAATAATTCATGGAAAAGTGATATCTATGTTCGGAAAATTTTCTTACTATTATTAACATATTTAACTTTTATCCATAAAATAAAAATAGATTGAATACAAAAATTCAAAGTTTATAATCTTGATTCTCTACAGTTGCATCTTGTAATAGGTCATAAATTAATATATATGCTTTAAAGAATGTGTTAGACAATCAGGCAATGTGATGGATTGATGTTGGAACATCCAACTTTTGCAGAGCCAGTCTATCTACAAAACAATGTCACTGATCTCATTAAATAACTGAAGTCATATTAATATAAAAAAAATAATTCCAGATTTCACTACATAACTCTTCAAATACATATGTATAAATCTGATACTTCCAAACATAAACCATGTAATGTGTCCCATGAAAATAAGAATTAAGTTTGACATTAGCATTGACTTGTACTAAATATCGCATCAACTGTATGTCTCAGTGTTCAGAGGTACACCATTATTGATAGGGCAATACCTTCTACAAAGTTACTACAAAACATTATATGGTTATGGAACTGTCTTGTAAAAATTTGTAAAATCTATTATAGTAGATTAAAAATCAATTTGAAAAGTTGGAATATTGATATTTTTGAAGCCTAATTTCATGATTTACCATTATCTGGAAGTTATGATGATGATAACTATTGCATAAAAAAACATTTTTTGTATTAAAAAATGAAATTCATAAAAATTTTACCAACAATTTTCTTTTTATCCAGCTCCATGTTACTGGTATATATTGACAGAATATTGATGGTATTGCTAATAGTAATAAGTTTAACACTTCCATATTTGTATTTGTTATCTAGATTTTTGTTTGTCACATAATTCCTCTAAATATGCAAACATCATAAATTATCTGATATCCAAATTTTTTAACTCATGGCAAAATAAAGGTTTTCCAAAAGTCATACATAATTAAACATTGAAGAAGTATGCATAGCTCATCAAGTTTATTAGGCAATATTTTTTAGCAATTTTCTATCCATTTTTCTCGTCAGCAAAGAATAGTTAGGTAATAATTTACTGGCCAATATTGTATGACTAGCAAAGGTGATTATTGTGTAATATATATATATATATATATATATATATATATATATATATATACACAATAATCACCTATATATATATATATATATATATATATATATATATCTATAATAGTCATAAATCATTTGAAACATGAAAAAAATTTCAAATTTTAACTGACTTGGATTAAAACCTTACACTTATCATTATCTCATGAAATTTCACTTATTAAAAAATAATATAGAAAATAGCTATCATAATTTTAAATCACTATGACATTCATATACATAACATAAAGTGGTGAATAACTATTTGATAATGAATCACTAATGGCATCTTACAGATATAAGCTGATATCATTTTGCTTCAGCACTATCAAGATCTTTTATTTATTCTCTGCAAAATTATTCAGTTTCTGGATCATTATACCAATTTACATAACATTGCCATTCAAAGCATGATCTCAATAAAATAATAAAGTTCCACCAATAGCAAAAAATGTTAAATTAAATGTTTTTTAAAAAAATATTTCCAAATAGGAGGAAGTTTGCATGTATCATCTCGCTTATTGATACAATCTGGCCTTTTAAGTATCTCAATGGCTTCTCTAATTTTGCACTGGTAGAGATTATCACATCTGGATATGATCCTGGTACTAGAAAAATCAATTTTATGACCTGAATCTATAGTATGGAGTGAGAGCGCTGATGATGATGAGTGTTGTTTAACTTCATTAGCATGCTCATCTCTTCTAACATTGACGCAATGATTACTCATACCTATGTAGAAAGCTTTACAATTTTCACATGAGATTTGATAAACACCATGAGATTCAAGAGGAATTGAATCCTTAGGCTTGGTTATTATATTGCTGATCTTTTGATGAGTAGAATATGTTGTATCTATATTATAGCATTTTAATATACATTCAATACTGTCTGTAGTTCCTTTTACATATGGAACACAAATCCTAATAGCTGATCTATCATCTTTTTGTTTCCTATTTTGTCCATTTTGGGCTTGGAAATAAGGCTTTTTTAATAAATTTATAATTATAACTATTTGCTAATAAAACACTATTAATATGATATATTTCTTCTTTCAGATGTGACTTATCTGAAAGGTTAATTGCTCTATTTAAAAGTGTTTTGGCTACAGAAACTATCTGAGTTGTGTGATGATGAGAATGGAAATATAAATATCTGTCTGTGTGTATTTTTTCTGTAAATCAAATAAGATAAACTATTTGGTGTTCTGGTGACTAGAACATCAAGAAAAGGGAGTTTTCCATCAGACTATGTCTCCATTGCATGCTTATTATTTAAATGTAAAAAAAAAACATCTAATTTATTTTTTTTCATGTTGCCATATGACAAAAGTGTCATCTATGTATCTGAGCCAAATGAGAAGTTTTAAAGATGATGATTCTAAGCATGAGTTTCTATATTTTCCATGAATAAATCGGCTATTACTCCTGAGATAGGTGAGACTATAGGAGTACCAAAAACTTGTTTGTAATGCTGTCCATTGTATACAAAATATGTGTTCAAATGACAATGTTTAATCAAAGCAATAATATGGTCTGGTAAATTGCAACGTTTCTGAAATTATATTTAAAGCTTCATCAATTGGAATGTTTGTAAACAAAGACACAACATCATAACTGACCAGAATGTCATTAGCATTAATTTTTTAAAACAGAAACAAAATAAAAAGAGTTTTTAATATATGATTTAATAGATGGGATTGTAGTTTTAATGAAATCCGATGCCCATATATAAGCATTTGGATTGGAAAGAATAAGTGGATTCATTTTATTCTTTCATAAATACTATATTTTGTGTTGGGAATGAAAGTATTCATTTATTATTAACACTTGTAAAAAGCGCATGCACAATAGCTTGAAAAGGCTGATCTTTAATGTATTATAAATATCTAGCTAAAATATGAGTTGGAGATCCTATTGTGCTTACTATTGTGCTTACTATTGGACAAAGGGGGGGGGGATTTGGTTTGTGAATTTTTGGAAGTCCATAAAATTTTGGACAGACACGTGATTTTTACGAGTGATTATTTTATTTTTTGTCTCTGTTTCAATAGATGATTTATTAATAATAGCTTTTGTTGTTTTTTGCATTATATATATATATATATTACAAGCATAAAGCTTTTGTTGTTTTTTGCATTATATATATATATATATTACAAGCATAAAGCTAAACTAGTCAATATAAAATCAAAACTACCCCAAATCCAAAATTAAACCAGACCAGCATAAAAATAATATAAAAAAACACAACCTAAGGTTTCACTGCTACAAGCAGACTTCTCAAGTGTCACTTGAGAAGTCTGCTTGTAGCAGTGTAGCAGTGAAACCTTAGGTTGTGTTTTTTTATATTATTTTTATGCTGGTCTGGTTTAATTTTGGATTTGGGGTAGTTTTGATTTGATATTGATATATATATATATATATATATATAAATATGCATATATATATATATATATATATATAATGCAGATTTATTCCTGTATGATTCATAGGACTAATAACAGTAAATTAATACTAAGAATCATACATAAATAAACATGAATTGTGTGATAATTTAACTAAATCTCCTTTATAATGGCTTAATGTTAATTAATAAGGCAAAGCTATAATCTGACTCATTTTTATGTAAGCTTCCCTTCAAATAAAAATTTCAATATATAAATATTAATTAAGTAAGTAACACATAAATATATAATCTATTTATTTATTTACATTCTTAGAAATTTATAGAAACTTACTGTATTGCATATGATAATGTTTGATGAAAAATCAATTAACTTTTCTTACACGATGAGAAACCTGATGTCATCAACTGTTCACATACCAGTTGAGTTTACATCAAACATAGCAACTTAGTTTTTATTTACTTATATATATGATCATAAATATTTGTATAATATTGAATAATTATTATACTGTACTTCAAACTTAAAATTAAGTAAATGAACCCAAATAAATTGTCTTTACTGTTGCAATAATCAACTAATTTTGGACATTCTTAAAATCAAAAAATGATTCAAGATTATAAATATTCTTATATAAGTTACAATATAGTTTATCCATTAACAATTAAGTAACTTGGAGGATATTTAAATTCTAGAATCCGAAGTCTTGCCCTCAAATACTTTTATATGTATAAGCACTAGACATGGACTTTCAGTTTTTCTCACAACCCTCCCTCATTCTTAAATCTTAATAGTTTTGGCTATTAAAATTTTGTAATTATTAGACTCAAATTTTATGGCCCAGTTGCCATGAATGGTAATATAAACTTAATTTTTTTTTCTATTTAATATTTAACTTATATTTTACTGTAGTTTTTATAATATACATTATTTGTTATTTCATTATATAATATCATATTTCTTCAGTAAAAATATATGTATACATATATAAACACATACGTATACGTAAACGCTTCAAAAAACAATACAATACATACCTCTACTTTTAATAATACTGTTTTACATTATTTAAAAAGTTATGTTAATCTAAAACATTTTTTTTGATATTGTGCCAAATTTAGATCTTTTTTTTCTTCTTGAAACAATGAAGTAATTTCAAAATCTATTAGCTTTGACATTTTAGTAAGACATCAATTGATTTGGAAAGATAAAGATGAATATAAAAGTTGTCATTTTAACATTTTTTAGACTTTATAAATACAAATAAAAAAATACTTTTTTAAACATGATTTTTTTTTCTAACTGAAATTGTTCTTATTAATATACGTACATGTACGAATTTGCATAATTATGTATCTGTAATATGTATAGCTGTACTTTATTCCAGTATTTAAAATAATTATTAAAGATGTATCAAACTACAGTCATCACCATTCAATTATTATATCTATTATCTACTTTTCTTAACCCTATCTTCAGACAGAATATTTAAAATAGAAAATGTTATAAATAGATAATTTATTCAGAGCATTTAAACACATTCTATTAACTCCTCTGTTATTCAAGATGTAGGGTGTTATATGTAATAACCGAATGATGTTTTATGTATATAAGATTAACAGTATCATATTTATAATCAAAATGATTAAGATTTTCTTGAAACCAATTTTATGATAGATATTATAATATTTTATATTATTTTTAAAACATTTAAAATGTTTATGTTAATATCTGGATCATACCTATCTTAGCTAATCATCTAACATCAGGTGACATATGAACATCTGACTATTTTTAGCTAGAGGATAAAACAAGGATATAAAACTGCTCAAACTATCATCATCTGACAATTGGCAAGCATGGTGAATAATGCCATCTCTTTCACTGTTTTTTTATGGAACTGTTGGTGAAGGATTTGCTCTTTTATAGGCTACTTATAAAAAGGGTGTTTTGCCTTTTACAACTTATTTAAATAATAAATTAATAGAAGGTATTTTAATAATATTATAAAATATAGCTCTGTATTTTTAATCATATAATTTATTACATTATATATGTATAAATATATTTCACTTGGCTTGATGCAAATTTTTCAAAAAAAGTTCTCTGCTCAAAGTCAACTCTATCTTGTTATTGCTTGCCATTCTTTTAATATTTATAATATATTATATTTAAAGTCTGGTATTTGGAGCCTCATCACAAATAATTGAAATCGCTTGTATCAATAATACGCATTATATATGTATTAGGAATATAAAAAAATGTAGTCACAATAAAAAAAATATTTTTAATTAAAATTAGAAATGAATTCTTATCTGTTTCCATAGCTGATTTTTTTTTCTTTGTTTATCAAATTATCATGATATCTTCAATTTTATTTACAAATCAAAAATACTGTTATAATTTTTCTACAATTATGATTATATGTAATTAATATATTAATACACAAAAATAAATTATAAAAATAATCATAAAGACATGGGTCTAACTTTTGAATCTTATATTTTAATAATCAAGTGAAAGAAAATATTGGATAAATCATCAGAAATGGAAAGTTATTCTTGTTTAAAACAAAATTATTTAATGTTTTGGTATTATCAACATTACATTTTGCATCTGAAATTTGGAATAGTGATAATAAAAAAAGCTTATAAATGAACTACAAAGAGTTTGTAATAGATTTCAAAAACTGATTGCCATCAACAAAAACATTAATAAAGATATTATTAACAGACACTATCTCAATATATTAAAAACTATGATTGTAATTTTAAAATGGTAAATATTAATAAAAGTTTTAAATTATGCACTTATCTACTATCTTCACAAAATATTATTATCGATTAACAATATAAACAACAATCTTTATATAAATATTGATATATGAACTCATTCAATACTGTAAGCATTATTGTAATTACATAGGTTAGGTTGTCTGTAGTTTTATATATAAATAAATAAAAATTTTGCTTTATTAGCTTGTCAAACAGACGCTTTAAATATGTTAATTACAAAATAAGTTGTAAAATGCTGGTGATTATAATTAACTGCAATATTTCACAACAGTTCACCATGGCAATATAATACAAATTTCCTAATCAAGGTTCAAAATATTAGATGTCAAACATCACATGACACCCTAAGTAATTTTTGATTACTTTATTATATTTTCTAAAAATCAAGCGATAGTTTCTTTTTAATACAAAATCAAAGTATAAATGAAATTTATTTTAAAAGATCAAAATATAGATGTAAAAATAGCATATGTAAGTTATTTTAAAAAACACTTTTAGCTAGTGTTTTTACTATATAGAAATTATTATATTTTACATAATTCTTCACATAGTCTTTAAATTTAACTACAAATATATCAATGACATTTTTAATAAACTTTTTATCAATATTTTTTATGTCCAGTCAACCACCTTATAATTTTAAAACTTTATAATTAAACCTCTTCAAATTGTAAATAAATGATTTTGCATAATAGAAAAACTAAGACAATTTTCTTGGAATGCATTTTATCCAATAAGCTAAAGTGAATCCTATAAAACTTTCAA
This sequence comes from Epiperipatus broadwayi, assembly GCA_028023455.1. Lineage (NCBI taxonomy): Eukaryota > Metazoa > Onychophora > Udeonychophora > Euonychophora > Peripatidae > Epiperipatus > Epiperipatus broadwayi. The sequence goes on from JAQFVV010012437.1 coordinate 5,520,530, forward strand.
ATATCATGTATGATTGATTTTTAATTAATATCCTAGTTCTACATTCAATAAATTTAATTTTTTATTGCATATTAGTACTTTCCTATTTACAATAATCACATTTTAATAAATATCTGAATAAACATAAATTATTTCTGCTATGTAAAAGTTATTATAATCACAAACATCTACTGTATAAAACTTACTTTAATTGGCTGAAATACTTCACAAGAATATAGAGTTAATAACAAAAGTCTAAAAATATAAGAGTATGACATATTAATGAAATGAGAAAAAGATTTTCAAAATAAAATTTATCAGTAGTGCTAATTTTAAAACTACTTTCTTTCTAAACACTTTTATTTAATTTAGAAATTCTGTTCATTTGTTAGTTTGATTATTTGGCTAAAATCTTGTAAATGATTTTTAATTTACTTCAAATTAAATGGATTTTCTTTAAATGTTGTACACATGTTAGATACCAATGACAATGCATAACTTCAGGTTGTCCAGCCACTTCTGAAGGCTAACAATATTGAAAAGCCAAATCTCAAATCACACTGATATTAGTTCAATAATTTTTCAGTGATGTGAAATAGACTACAGTTTAAAAGCACTTACAATTATTTAAAATATAAATAAATAAATGATTAAATTTTAAATTCTCTTGATTGCTGAACTAAAACTTATTTTTAAAAAAAAAAATGTTCCCTTTGTAAGCATAAAAATCTTGTAAATGTTTTTTTTTTTTTTTTTTAATGTTGGTATTTTATTTCAAATACTGGAAATGCAACAACACTGTTTTCATTGCCAGTTTTTAAATTTGAATTCAAAAAGTTTGTTATAAAATATCTGAATATTAAAAAATAAATAATACTAAATACTGTATAAAGAATATTTTATGAAAAGGTTTTTATTTAATTTGATCAATAAGGCACACAAAAAAATTCAATCACAATTTTGATTGCCATATGTAACATAAAATAAAAGCAAGTGGAATCCATCAATTAATTAATTCAATCACTATTTTTAAAACTAGTGATTGAATTAATTTATGAATTCCTCATGTTTTTAAGTTACATATAACAACCAAAATTGTAGGTAAAAAAAAATTGGGGGAGAGGTTTAGCGTGTTATTGATCAAATTAATTCATAATATATATATTATTCATTTAAAAATACTGCAAAAAGAAGCTTCTATAAAAATTTGACACAACAAAATGTGTCCAATATTTCATTAATTAAATAGTATTTATTTTACTAACTTATAAAATATTTGTTCTTTTACTTAGAAAAAAATTTCATTAATAAAGGGTTATTTAAAAAATATTTTCAAAAAGAAAAGTTCTGCTTTATCAATAGAACTAAAATTACAAAAAAAAAAAAACTGTGATCAAAAAAAAATCGTTTCAGCATTAGTAATTAAGTTTACAAAGGAAAAACTTAGTTTCAATGTGCTCATTGAAAGAATTGTAACTATAATATAAAACATATGTGTGAGAGTGCATGCATACACACTTTGCAGGATTAATCCATTTTCTTTAAATCATATCTTTTATTCTATGCATCATTTTGGTAAACTTTTTCATTTCTTCAATCCATTCACGTTCAATCTCTCTAAGCTCTTATAAACTATCTTCCACAATGTCTGATCATTGTTTAGTTAGTTTGTTATGTTTTTTTGTTTTTTACAATTTATTTTAATATATATTTAGAGACACATAATATGCTTTAATACATTATGAATAATCCTCCCACATTTAGCCTCTCTCTAAGTTTTTATAATCTACTGGAATCCAGTTAAAAAGTTCAATTGACTATCTATTATTCATCTAAACTAATTCCATTTTAACCTCTTAATTTTATTAGAGGAGCTTAGTGATAGATGTTTATTTTTTTATTAATATATTTTACAATTGATGTTCCTTCTTAATTGCAATCATACATGTATATTCACTTTACTCCATTCAGTGTCATCATTCAGTGTCCTAGTGTCTTAGCCACAGTTAAAAATTAATAAACTATATTGAAAAAAATTTTTTAAACAACAAAGTCTATAAAAACAATTATAGCACCTGAAAAATCTTGAAAATGTAAATTATATTCATTTATTTTTATTCCTTTGAATTTTCCATTTTAATTTGCAAAATATTTTCCAAAAGCTTCAGTAAAATATTTTTAGTCTGTTGAAGTTATCCTGCCATATAACCTTTTAAATATTAAAGTTATTATCAGCTACTCTAATCACTGCTTTTGAATTTTAATATATTTTTGTAAAATTTGACAGTACTTTGGAATCACATCTTGTGATCCAAAACTATGGTCACAAGTAAAATTCTTATACATTCAAATATCTTTGAACAATTTCACCCTGCACACTTTCTTATTTCATCCATCCATCTCACATGTGGTCTCTTTCTGGGTCTTTTACAATCTCTTGGAATCCAGTTTAAAATTTCAATTGTCCATCTAGTATCATCTCTCTAGAAATATGACCAGCCCAACTACACTTCAATCTTTTAATTCTTTCAATGAGGTCAGTAACACCTGCTTGTTCTCTTACCCATACATTGCATTTTCGATCTCTTCATGTTACTCCCAACATACATCTCTCCATACTTTTTTGAGTGGTCTGAAGTCTCTGTATTGCTCTTCTATTAAGTGTCCAAGTCTCAGATCCATAAGTAAGAACTGGTAAAACACATTTGTTAAAACCTTCCTTTTCAAACACATAGGCATATTTCCTTTTAGTATCAAGTTATTTCTACCAAAAGCACTCCAACCAAGTTTAATTCTATGATTAATTTCTTCCATTATGTTTCCATCTGTATTAATAATCTGACCAAGGTATTTGTAACTGTTAACTTCTTCTAATTCATCATAATCAATCTTTATTTTCATATTTTGAACAAATCGATTAAACATTACTTTAGTCTTTTGAATATTTATCTTTAGTCCTACTTTCTTACTTTCATCTGATAATTCCTGCAACATATCCTGCAGCTCTGAAGCATTATTTGCAAAAACAACTACATCATCTGCGAAATCTAAATGACTTAAATAATCTCCATTTACTTTTACTCCTTTAGTTTCCCATTTTAATCCACGAAATACTTCTTGCAGCACTGCTGTAAAAAATTTTGGAGATATGGAGTCACCTTGTCTTACACCTTTCTCAATGTTGACTTTCTCAGTATTATTATGTAATCTAATTGTTGCTGTTACATTTTTATAAATATTCTTCAAAATATGACAATATCCTGGATCTATACCTTGATGATCCAATGCTTTAATCACTGAAGAAATGTTTATAGAATCAAATGCCTTTTCATAATCTACAAATCCAAAACATAATGACAACTCATATTCATTTGTCCTTTCTATAACTTCTCTCAACACCTGGATATGATCTACTATACTAAAACCACTTTTAAATCCAGCTTGTTCTCTTGGTTGGTGGAAATCCAACGTTCTCTGTAGATGAGTTGTAATTATCTTGGTAAAAAATTTATATAAAACTGATAAAAGGCTGATAGGTCTGTAATTTCTAATATCTTCTTTATCACCTTTTTTAAATATTAATATTATTACTGCATTCTTCCAATCATCCGGTACATCTTTATCATTTAGACATTTGGTATATAACTTTGCTAAAAAAATTTCTATTTCTTCACCTGCTTCTTTTAATATATCAATTATAATTCTATCATTACCTGGAGCCTTTCACTTCTTCATACATTTAATTGCATGTCTCACTTCTTCATTTAAAATTCTGGGCAATTCAGAAGATGTAATAGATATAGGAAGTACTTGTTTTTTATTACTATATAATTCTTGATAAAAATCTTCTACAAATTTCATGATGTTATCTCTCTTTTTAGTAACAATTCCATCTTTTTTTCTTATTGCAGATATAAATTTCCTACCAATACCAAAATGTTGTTTTACATTCTTAAGACTTTTATTTTCTTCTACAGCTTTCCTTGCTAGTTCACAATTATACTTTCTTATATCATTTTCAACTCTTTTCCGCACCATTTTACAAAATTCGAGATATTCAATTCTTTTTAATGCATCATTTTTGTATATCTTCATATTCCTTCTTTTCTTCATAAATTCTCTAGTCCCAGTAGAAATTTTATTGATTAATTGCTGCTATTTTCTACCAGCTATCGTTATTGCAGTTTTTAAAAGTGTACCAGTTATTTTCATATTAATTTCATTCAAATCTGAATCATGCTCAAAATCTATTAATACTTGAAACCATATGATATTGATATATATATATATAGAGAGAGAGAGAGATAGATAGAGAGATAGATAGATAGATAGATAGATAGATAGATAGATAGATAGATAGATAGATAGATAGATAGATAGATAGATAGATAGATAGATAGATAGATAGATAGATAGATAGATAGATAGATAGATAGATAGATAGATAGATAGATAGATAGATAGATAGATAGATAGATAGATAGATAGATAGATAGATAGATAGATAGATAGATAGATAGATAGATAGATAGATAGATAGATAGATAGATAGATAGATAGATAGATAGATAGATAGATAGATAGATAGATAGATAGATAGATAGATAGATAGATAGATAGATAGATAGATAGATAGATAGATAGATAGATAGATAGATAGATAGATAGATAGATAGATAGATAGATAGATAGATAGATAGATAGATAGATAGATAGATAGATAGATAGATAGATAGATAGATAGATAGATAGATAGATAGATAGATAGATAGATAGATAGATAGATAGATAGATAGATAGATAGATAGATAGATAGATAGATAGATAGATAGATAGATAGATAGATAGATAGATAGATAGATAGATAGATAGATAGATAGATAGATAGATAGATAGATAGATAGATAGATAGATAGATAGATAGATAGATAGATAGATAGATAGATAGATAGATAGATAGATAGATAGATAGATAGATAGATAGATAGATAGATAGATAGATAGATAGATAGATAGATAGATAGATAGATAGATAGATAGATAGATAGATAGATAGATAGATAGATAGATAGATAGATAGATAGATAGATAGATAGATAGATAGATAGATAGATAGATAGATAGATAGATAGATAGATAGATAGATAGATAGATAGATAGATAGATAGATAGATAGATAGATAGATAGATAGATAGATAGATAGATAGATAGATAGATAGATAGATAGATAGATAGATAGATAGATAGATAGATCACTAGATGGAGCTTTACCAATATCTCCATAAGTTATGGAAGGTTAAATATGAACAAAGTGATTATACAGAAAGTGAGTTATTGGTTTTTATGCTAGGTTTGGGAAAAAATAAGAGGGATTTAGATATGAATGTCATGGAGTTGACAAAGATTATGTTGTGGAAATTGAATGGAGCAGATTATGGGAAAACTTAGGGTGGACAATGGAAAAGGAAGCTAAAGTGGCTAACAGGTTTCTCTGGGCATTGCTGCTGAGAGATTATTGACTCCGTTTAAGGAGAAGTCACAGTACATTACATCACACCACAAGCTTTGTATACATAAATGCTGAGAGAGACAGAATTCAATATCTCTTTCGTTGTCTCCACTTTCAGATCAGCTGATTTCAAGCTAATTGGCTATCATCAGTGAAGGGTAGGGATTAGAAACTAGATCTAAACACTGACTCTAAAACTCAGCATTTATGAAAAAAGTTTCTATCAGCTTGCAAGCGTGAATTTTTCATACGTAAATATCTTCAAATCCAGTTAAACAAGCTAGACAGGTATATAGGTTTGAAAACAGTTCAGTTTCACCATATAGTAAAAGCCTCTGCAATATATATATATATATATATATCTGCAAAAACCTTCAAGGGTACATTTATGATAAACAAAACAAGTTATAAATTTTGTTAACTTGCTTATAGCTTGCATTTTATGATCACTACATGGAGCTTTACCAATATCTCCATACAAGCTTTGTATACATAAATACTGAGAGAGACAGAATTCAATATCTCTTTCATTGTCAATGAAAGAGATATTGAATTTTGTTTCTCTCAGCATTTATGTATACAAAGCTTGTACAGAGATATTGGTAAAGCTCCATCTAGTGATCATAAATGCAGGTAGAGACAATGAAAGAGATATTGAATTCTGTCTCTCTCAGCATTTATGTATACAAAGCTTGTACAGAGATATTGGTAAAGTTTCATCTAGTGATCATAAAATGCAGGTGGAGACAACAAAAAAGATATTGAATTCTGTCTCTCTCAGCATTTATGTATACAAAGCTTGTACAGAGATATTGGTAAAGCTCCATCTAGTGATCATAAATGCAGGTAGAGACAATGAAAGAGATATTGAATTCTGTCTCTCTCAGCATTTATGTATACAAAGCTTGTACAGAGATATTGGTAAAGTTTCATCTAGTGATCATAAAATGCAGGTGGAGACAACAAAAAAGATATTGAATTCTGTCTCTCTCAGCATTTATGTATACACAGCTAGTACAGAGATATTGGTAAAGCTCCATCTAGTGATCATAAAATGCAAGCTATAAGTAAGTTAATGAAATTTATAACTTGTTTTGTTTATCATAAATATATATATATATATCATCCTTTTGCCAAAATATCAGTATGCCCATAATTAATATATATATACAACTGAGATTAATAAAATATACAATTACTTATCTAATGTTAGATCTATATAATTCTACAAATACTTTGTCTTGATTTGAAAAGTTTTAAGTTATTAAAATTTTCAAGCTATTAGTTTGAATAATATACAAAAGTTAGATGTTTCTAGATAAATATATGCAACGTTATGCTCACCACTAATAGCCAATATCCAGAAAAACATTCTGGTATCTGGTTGGTACTACTACCTAGGGTTTCTTGATTACTCATTATTATATAGAAAATTATAAAGCAGAGTGATAGAAATGCAACTAACAAAAGATGACAAATACCTAATTTTGTGATATATCTCTTTTTTTGTCTGTGTTACATATATCACTCTATATTGTGAGTAGTGATTGGAGCTTTCATCTGGCCATGTTTTTTACACATATATCTAACTTTGTTTACAAATATTTGGGTGTTAATTTATTACATTGAATATATATATATATATTGAATAGCAATTTAAGAACTTGCACATGTTAACACCCAAATTGTTATTTTTAGTCATTCAAAAAAAAAATTGCTATTAGCTAGTAAATGTAATATATTGTAACGAATTACTGCACTTCAAATATTCACATTACTAAAAGTTATTTTGGCATTATTTTATTTTTCAAGGCTGAGCAACATAAGTACTGATTTTTAATAACTTTGAGAAATATTAAATTACTAATTGAATGTGCATGAATAATAATTTATAGACAAATATAAGTCGAAATAACTATCGGATCAGTAAAAATTTCTATAAAAACAATATGGTGAAATCTCACAAATGTTAACACTATAATCTTTATTTTTAGATGACAAAAATAAAAATAATGATTTGGAATTAATATCTTCCAGGCTTCATCATGATGTTTTTACAGAAAATCTGCTGATTACTTTTAATTATATTTTCCCATAAGTTATTTGATTATAGTGTTAATTAGTGGTTTCGTTATTAAAAATAAGTAATTAGTAATTCTTCATTAGGTAATAAAGTAAATACTAAATATATTATTATTATGAATATTTGAAATTCAATCAATTTCATTCTCATAAGTAGTTATCTTAATTTATATAACCTCTAATGGCTAACAGAAGATAATTATCTTTTTTTTTTTTTTTTAAGTGTCATAGCATCGGCCGGGACGCGAACCCGCAACCCGGGCAACTGCCTGCAAGTGCAAGGCAGTCGCGCTGACCTCTCGACCACCAATGCAACATTTGCTGAACATTACCACTTTCATTTATATTTGACTGTAAGTGATATGAAAATTTAAGAGGTAAAAGAAATGTCAATAAATTTTTCAATAGCCAAAATTACTTACATGCAAATATCCCTCCAATTATACTTTACGGATCAATTAAATTATTATAACATTTCTCTACCAGTCACCCTCAGAAGACAGTCATAATTGTTTGTAATTATGTTGATGATACTAGAATTAAATCTATAACCAAAATTACAGGCCATGACTATCATATAGCCTACTTATGTAATTCAAATTGAATTTATCCATAGTGCTAGATTTATATAATATGGCAACTAATTACACTAAACTCTACAAAAATCTTAGTATCTCATTATCTCATACTAGGCACAATATTAAGTAATTCCTCTAGTGTATAGATCTGAGAATAAAAAAATATAAAGTTTTAATACTAATAATACATTAAAAAGTACATTTCGAATATTAGTACAAAAATGGTTATATACATTTCATAAATCAAATATTAACCTACTTGATGCTAATTTTAAAATAATAATTTTCAACATCACAATATACATATTGTATTTTTTATTTCTGTTATGACAGATGTCAACCTAAAAAAATATTTAATATAAAACTTTTTAAATTCTGTAGTCTATATTGTACCGGTCAAAATATCCACCCACTATAACAACCTAAACTCAAAGTTGGATTCAAACTCAGTTGAACCAAACTGAATTCAAACCCAACTCATGAGCTCAGATCAAATCAATAGGTGACATATATTGATGGTACATGACTATGCACCAAGAAACTAGCTCAATGGATGATGATGATTTGAGACCCCTGATCTGACTCTAAAAACGTATAATAAAATAACTAAGGATATTTCTAAGTCAACTCATATATGTATATGTTCAGGTTGCCAATACAGACAGCGAGCATTAATATTAAAATGACTATTGAATAAAAAAGAGAGTTAAGAAATCAAATGTGTTAATAAAATGTTTAATAATAATAATAATTTTGTTCAACTTTTAGATTATGATTATATTGATTACCTCTAGTCTTTAAACGGAATTTATAATTACAATAAGAATGGCAGTTCTTATTATAGGCCAATAACTATTACACAATATTCTAGGAGGATTATATATGTCTATGCCCCGACAAGAAAATAAAGGTAGATAAAGGTATTTGGCCGTGACAGAAATTATGATTCTAATTCTAAACGAAAGAATGTGAGATTTATTTTCACATTCGCAAATGAATTCACAAAGAGCAAGATACATATTTAGAGCATAACTTTACTATTTAACAGAAAACTTATTTAATTAGAAATGAATAAGAATTTGTTCGACTTTAATGAAATCAATCTTTTACGAGCATGAGAGTGAAGCTTTATTTGAGCTGAGGAGTAAACGGTACTGGCGTCTTATGAGCTATAAAACGAATATGAGAAATAATGGTTTGTCGGTGGTTTAAATAGGAGGGCCTTGTGTTTTACAAGTCTTTATGCCCTATCAAGGAAACATGGAACATGGGGAAAGCCAGGTCAGGACATAGCCATGTACCTTTGGTGTTCCAATATAATAAAAGAACAAACAAGTGGAGGAAGTGGTTTCTTCCTCAGTAATTAAAGTAATAATAATAATATCACCAATGACAAGCCTATGAAGCAGGAGATGTCTCACGCCAGTAATGTTCAGAAAAATAATGACTTGGTAATCATCATGGTTTTAAGGAATAAAACCCATTTATATAAAAAATGCTCTACATGATGACCTGATCAAGTTAAATTAAAGTCAAATAAGCTTTAATACAAAATTATTTAATGCAATTGTAAAATTATATTAATTATGCCCTAAACATCATGCCCTCCCTGAATTTAATAGAAAGTATAAAATTTGAATTAGAATACATTGACATTAATTCCTTTATTGACCCTTTTTCAAAAACATTTTAAGATTATGAATAAATAAATATCTGTGAACTAGATAAAAGAGCCGGGGACATAGGTAAGAAACTGAGCTAATAATTTATTATTAACCCCTAATAAAAATAGCAAAAATTGTATAAATCCTTCAATTCGATAATTAGTAGAACTGTAGTAAATTAGTTCTAGTGAGAAAGAATTACTATAACTTAATATTATATTATAACAAGGTAAGTGTAACAAAAAAGATTACTATCAAGTTGAAGTTTTATTGGCATACAATCAAAAATAAATGATATTAATAATCATCTAGAAAATATATAATAAGATTAGATAAACGAACTGCCATCACAAGGCAAAAGAAATTTAACAAAGTATTAATTTTAAAGACTAGAGATTAAGAGAATTACTACATAATTTAAGATAGCATAAATAAAAGAAAATTTTACAGTAGTGAACTTAAAAGGTGGTGTAAAATAAAGTTTGGAAACTGGCCAGAAAGTTGCGGTTGTTTCAAGAAAGATATTACCGTTCCTTCATGGTTGGTTCCTTAGTTTACACATCGAGTTGGTTGAAATGTAGGTGCGCATTTTGTAAATTATTTGAACAGCATTTTGATTGACTCCTTTGGCAGTATGATTGGCATGGGAAAAGCTTAATTTAGCAGCTACATTAAAGATCTTCTGGGGACTTCAGTCCCAGCAGTCAGACTCCCAAAGTTTAGCCCCTCACCATGGTGGAAACACTATTGAAATTCATACTTTAAAGATGCAGAGATTTTAGTAGCACTTCTCTAAAAAAAGATGGCTTCTCTCCTCTCCAAACTTTTCTGGGTTATTTATACTGTTCTCTGGTTTCCCACCTATTCCAAATTTAGATGCCTTCAGGATAGAGCTTCTTGCATTATCAAAGTTATAAATTTTTACTAATTGGTTTTAGATACATTCCTTCAATAAGGCTTTCAGACTCATTAACTTTGAATTCATTTTCTAATTAGAAAATGAATTTATAAATCTAAAAAACGATTTTAATTAGGAACCATCCTTACATTTTAAATTATTATCTTTTTGCTAATTAATAAAATTTTCCCCATTGTCTTTGGAAAAGGACAATCTGAAAGCTTATCGAAAGAATGTAGCTTTTAATCACCAAAAATTGAACAAACTGTTTAAAAGTACAATAAAACATTCCTGATACAATGAAACTTTATAACGAATATATATATTTAAATATTTATAAATATATACACACAATCCACACAATTATAATATATATATATAAATTCATGAATAATTTTATCATGAACTTATTAATGAATTGATTAGTTTAAATGTCAAACTAGTTGGTTTTAACATATTTTTGTATAATACTATTTTTTTAATGAAACTAGCATGTATTGAACATAGAAATCCCCATTACATTGGAAATTCATGGTTAGTACTAGGGTTTGAAGTGGGCTACATGTGAGATATTATGAAGCTAGGATCGAACTTAGATCTGACTGTTTCAATATGGCTGTGTGATTTTTTAGTGTATATTAGTCGACTTTCACAGCTCAAAAAAAATTATCTTCTATTCTAAAAGTGAAATGTCATCTTTTAATCCTACTAACTCATCATCATCAAATACATATAATATAGAAAGTAAAAACAAAAGATTTCTTTCAAAGATTAGTTAATACTAAATTCTAAAAAATGAAATATATTATAGATAGTAAAAATAACAAAACTTTCAAACCTGAATTAAACAAATAAATATAAATGTTTTTATCTGGGGAGATTTTAGAGTTTGAATTCAGATAGTATTTCACAGATTTGGGTATGACTTTGAATCTTGTAAGCTAATTTGAACTTTGAAAAATCAATATGTCCTAAAGTGTACACTCCAGTTTCTTCAATTCTTTGTAATATTTTTTTTTCTGATGGACTGTCCTTATGCTTACAAATCCCTTTTTTTATTTTTGAGGTTTCTTTTTTGGGTTATAACAACAATTTTATTATATCTTCATGTTTAGATTTGGCACTCTGTTGCCATGTCATAAAAATGACAAGTAGGTTCAAAATCTCTGAGACAGAACTTTTTAGGCAGACTACAGCTGAAACTGATACAATTAGAAAATCAAAACATTTCATTTTGAGGGCTAAAATATGTTGAAAGCTACAGCATTGGGGTTATTCCATGGTACAATGATATAATAAAAATTTGGTTTGACATTGATAAGCAGGAACTTCTGTTAGATGACGTGATTTTTTAAATTATTAAATAAACCTTTTCTGACCACTAAGCCTATTTTTCAAACAGCCTGAATAAATTCAATACATGACTACTAAATTCTGAAATGTTGATTGTCCTCTAATGTATTAAATCTTGTTTACCATCAATGTTCACAATTGGTATCTGTCACTTCAAGAAATTTTCATATACCTTCATAGAATTTTTTAATTGAACAGCTGTCTGTACAGTACTTTTCTAGAGTTACCTTTATTTTGCAGAAATTAAATTAGAATTTTAAAATTATATTATAATATGATAAAACTCATACTTTTGGGATTTAGCAATATTTCATACCACTTGTAGTTTAAATATAAGTAATTTTATTTTTTCATATTTTGTAATCGATGGTTACTTTTTTACACAAATATTATAACACTTACTGTGGTATAAATGAAAGCAATTTTATTTTTTTTAATTTTCAATTTACTTACATTTTTTCACCTTTTATACAAATATTATGATACTTATTGTAGATAATGCTCATGATAAAAAAATAAAATAAAACTTATTCTAGAAGAAGTATCAGATACCAATTGTACTGTTAATGTTATAAAATCAAGCCACAGCATGTGCAAGTTAAATAGTTAATTATCCAATGTTGTCTTAAGACTAAGCATTAAAACTGCTGCTTTTTAATTAAATGTATATACTAATATAGTATCACAACTGTAGAACTATATTAATTAATTAAATATGTTTTTTTGGTTTACAAATAAACAAGCTTATTGTTTTCTTAATCTTTCTTGACAAAATTATTTGTTGCATTCCAAAACTGTCATTAAAAATCATTTATTTTTTTAAAAATATTTAATATTTTTCAGTTTTATAGACAAAAAATTATTATAATTTTGAATTGGTAATATATATGCCTTTGTAAAATAAATTTTACCAAATACTGTAGCATAAAATTAATTTTTCATTTTCACATGATAATTATTAATTTTTTAATTTTACCAAATGTTTTCATTTTTTGTAATAGCACACATCCTAAATCAATAAAACAACTGTGTAAATGTTTACTCTTAAATATTTTTATTCAACAGCAGATCATGGGTTTTATCAATACTCATATATATATATATATATATATATATATATATATATGAGTATTGATAATATGTCTTATATATATATATATATATATATATAAGACATATTTTGCAGGTTCATCTGTGTTAAAAAATTTAAATACTGATATACTGACATTTCAACTTGATCACACAAATCATCTACTGGGTGATAAAAAGTAGAAAGATGGTTTTAGAGATTCTACAATCACTGATTTAAAAAAAATGTACAAGTTCCACCAATAGCAAAAATGTTAAATTAAGAATGTTTTATTAAAAAAAATCTTTCCAAAATAGAAAGACGTTTGCATGTATCATCTTGCTTATTGATACAATCTGGTCTTTTAAGTATCTCAATGGCTTCTCTAATTTTGCACTGGTAGAGATTATCACATCTGAATATGATCTTGGTACTAGAAAAATCAATTTTATGACCTGAATCTATAGTATAGTATAGTATAGTATAGTATAGTATAGTATAGTATAGTATAGTATATATTGATGAGTTTTAAAATAAGTGAATGCTCATTTATGTCTTAATAGCTAGAAATTCAATTATTGACATATGGCAATATGTAATAGACACTGTCTTTCCATTACATAACCTCTTTAATTAAAATTTAACAAAAATGATCATAAAGTTTGAGTCCTAATTTACTTGAATCATTTGTTTTCATCCAATTCTTAATCTCTCATTTTATCACTATTCACTTTTATTTAAACTTTATCATATTTACAGAAATAATATCTTTTTATTTGTTATTGAAGAAAAGCATTTTTTGGTAAAAAAAAAAAAAAGACAAAAAACAATTATTTTTACTGAAAGGTACATGTATGTCTCATTCTACTAATTAGTACTAAATCAATTAGGGAGGTTATCATTCTTGTGATCTGAGAATGTTTTTACAATGAGGGATACATATAGCAGAATAATCATGCCAATATGCAGATGCAAATCAGTGTTATGTGCAACTAGTAATCTCATAAATAAGTTACTGACTACATAAATATGTAAACTTCTTCATTGCTAAATGATGCTCTTAGCAGATCAATATTGGCCCAAAAGATTCTATCTTATGCTATTCAAAATACCCAATTTTTAATAAGTGCTATAATTTTTTAAATATATTTCATAATCATCTCATGTCACATAATGATCAAACATGTTAGAAGCACCAACAGACCCACCATAAACATAAGCTCTCTAATCTAAAAAAATATCCATATACACCAACCTTTTCAATTTTTTTAATCTACATTTTGTTAATTGTTGACCAATGAAGAGCTTTAAAATATGGTGGTTATATGTTCTGTTAAACCTTTTTCATCTTTAATCAGGAATTCATTCTCAATCTGCCTTTGTTATAATTTCAAAGGGTATATTTTAATGCTCATCATCCATCATACATAGTGAGATTTATCTTTTGTCCAGATACTCATATTTCAATAAAATCTGACATTGTGGTCTTTCCTTACTGCTGTAAGATGCTTTGTTTTTTAATGAAAATTCTATTTTACCCCAGTCTTGAATGTCATCATAGTCTTCTCTTGATACTTCTCTACATTTTTCTTTGTTGAAATATCATAATTAATTAGCTGTATCATCTTTTTTGAAACTCTTGTCTTTTAGAAAACTTTAAATATTCCTATTTTTCAACTAGTTTATTTAAATCAATTTTATTTATTTTTATGAACATTTTTTGTATTATTATTTTATTTATTTTTTTAAAAAACCATGTACTTCACTTCATAATTTATTTCATACTGTATATTTCTTGGTATCGTTTATGCAAATCATTTATCATTTTAACAGATCCATGATCAAAAGTGTAGCCCTCCCCATATAAGTCAATTTTTATATTTCCCTAGATGACATTGTCTTTATTTGTGTTGATTTATAATGTTTTTGATCATCCAAAGGTTTATTATTTATTCTACTTGCTGGACTAAATTTTCCTGTTCTTTTTTTTTACTCTACTGCTCTTTCTTCCTATCCCACTGCTGGGCATTAGATGTGGTGATTTATTAGGCAATCCATCAGACATATATTATTGAATTATTTGGAGTAGCTTTGTTATTGTAATATAATTTTGATTTTTCTTGATTATATACTTTTCTCTTTCTGATGGTTTCCTCAAATCCATGCAGTACATATAAACTCCCATTGAATCTAAACTTATTAGAGGATTTTCCTTGAGTTTTAAATTTATTTGCACTCTTTTCCATATTTTTCTTGATTTGTATGATCATATTGAGAAATTCAACCATCTGCTCAATGGTCTTCCTATTAATTCCAAAACTCATTTATTTCGTTCTGGATTACTTGTTATTATGACATACTTATTTCTGACCTTCATGTTGTAAATGTCCTCAATCTTGCAACCTGGCATCTAAAAATTTGATTGTAGTTTTTACCACTTTCTATTAACAATCTTTATTGAGGAACTTAATACAGGATTGCTTATCATTTTTATCCAAAAATTTCTCAAGGTCACTTAAGCTCAGTAATCAGTGAATTCTCTCATTCCTTTGATAGACCTTGGAAGTGCTTTTATATATATATATCCTATTTTCACACACTCTCCATTGTACTGAAAGTGGCTTCACAAGCTTACAAGATAATCTGTGGGAATCTGACCTACAACTGTCTGAGCACTTGCATTTTCAAAAACTGATTAATGCCACAATACTCATCATGACTTTTTACTTTCATCACTTCAATGGTTCTACCTTCATAGTCTTCTTTGGCATTACTTCTCTTTTAAAATCTTATCATATTTTTATGAATCAATATGTCAAACCAATCTTAATTCTCTCTTCAATTTTCACACTGTTTCCATCTTATTTCTTGTATCTGACATTTCTTTTTAAGTTTTTCCTTATACTCTCTTGGGTAACTCTCTAATATTGCAT
The DNA here is from genome assembly GCA_028023455.1 of Epiperipatus broadwayi. Taxonomy (NCBI): domain Eukaryota; kingdom Metazoa; phylum Onychophora; class Udeonychophora; order Euonychophora; family Peripatidae; genus Epiperipatus; species Epiperipatus broadwayi. Next base: position 5,536,596 of record JAQFVV010012437.1, read on the forward strand.
CTCTTCCTTTCTGAAGCAAGGTTCTCAGTTTGTTTCTATTTTTAATTCAAGTTTCCTCAATTTCTATTTTTTCATCATTTATAACTGCAATTACTTTTTCTATATCAGCAAATATATTACTTTTTTATAACTGCCACCTTCTGATTCACCTGTATTTTCATTTATAACACTATTTTTTCCTTAATGCTTTTCATGACTCTTGCATAATCTTATAATTTTTTTCATTGTTTTTATCCAATCTCACTTGGATCTCCACCATCTTTTATTACACTGATTTACTATTTTATTGCATTTCTTGCACAGTCTTTCTATTTTACATTACATTTCTTGCATAGTTTTCTCATTATTTCTGCTGCACTTTTTAATATTTCTCTTCACTTTTCATCAAACAAGCTTGTGACCTCTCAAAACATTCCTTCTGTGTTTTTGTTATTACCTGCACTCTGTATTGCTGCTTTCTACCTGCTCACTATTCAGATTGTTGCTTTCTTGTTGCTTTGCATTTTCTTATTGTTTTATAATTATTGTTTGTTTCTCCAATTGCACTGCTGACTACTCTTTATTCATTTACTCCATTATTTTAGTTTTCAATCTGGTCTGATTTCTTTTCTATTTTCATTTCTAAATATTTTTGACTTATTATTACTATATATTCATATGTGTACTAGTGGCAACTCATCTTCCCACCTAAATATCTTCACAAATCTTTTTTCTTCAATATCTCCTCATATTAGCTTGTCTTAGTATTTTTTTCTTTTATTAAGTAATCTGACATAATGTCTCCATTTTTATTTCCATTAATCCCATTTTTATTTTCTATTTAATACCAGATATACATATGCAGTGAATACTTCTAATGTATCCATAGTGTGAGAGGCTAGTTGAATTCTGTAATAGGGATGAACTAAGGTGAAAGCTGCATGTGTGTTATCTTTTTCATCCTTTAATCTTAGATAAGATGTACATTAAAAAACATCTTTCAGGATGTGGTCTTTATTCATTGTTAAATATATGTACAAGATAATATAATGTCATCATTCATGCAACAAATAAAAGATTTGTACTTCATCAAATCCTATTTGTGATGTCAAATATAATATTATATGGAGAATTGATCATTTTGTACCAAGGTTGTACCCAAAAAGAATATTGATATTATAAATAAAAATGCATATGTAAAAGTAGCAAAAACATACTCTTCCATTAAAACATTTCAGATTAGTTAAATTGTAATAAAATCTCTTTACTGATCATCACTGAAGTAATATGATGATGATGACTTTGACTTATAATTGATGATAACAGATAGATGTTATCTACAACCTTAATTATAAGGCCATGATCATCACATAAACAACTTATATAATTCAGACCACTATTACCCATAATGCTACTATTAGATAGGATAAAAATTATTTATATTAAACTCAAAAATAAAAATTCATATTTGATTATCACGCATTGTATAACTCTATAAGTATATAAAATTGAGAATAAAGATATTCAAAAGATTTAAACATTAATGAACATAATACAAAATGAACACTTGCATTTTATAAATCAATTATCATCATCAACCATTATCAATCCACTGCAGGATGGTCTCTCCAAGTTTAACCATCTTCTCCGAACTTTAGCTTCTCTTCTTCATATCACTCCTGCACACTTTTTTTATTTCATCCATCCATCCATCTCACATGTGGTCTCTTTCTGTGTCTTTTACAATCTCTTGGAATCCAGTTTTATTTCAATTGTCCATCTATTATCATCTCTTCAAATAAGATAGCATAAATAATAGTAGTAATAATAAAACTTTGCAGTTTAATGAATAAATATAAACATTCTCTCTTGGAAGATTTTAGAATTTGAATTTAAATAGAACTTTATAGATTTGCCTACAATTTTTGAATGTTGCATGCTAATTTGAACTTTGGAAATAAGAATATCTTTCTGAAGTGAACATTCTAAACTATTTAAATTATTTTTAATACTTTTTTTTGTGTGTGTGATGAACTGTGCTTGCTTTATGCATTCTTTCTTGGTCAAATTAGAATTTTATTTTAATCTATTGAGATTTAACAATTATTTTACATTCAGTCAGTGAGATTCAAAAACTACAGATAACTCCTTTGAATGTCTCACAGTTTATATTTGACAGAATCAACTGTAACTGGTGTAACTATAAAATCTAACCACTTATTTTGGGGCTATGGCAACTTATTGAGGCTTTTCATTTACAATGATGCAATATATATTTTGTTTATATGGATTACTACAGTCTTCTACATGATGGTCACTATCTCTTAAATTGTCTGATCATGTTTTTGTCTGGTCATTAAGCCTATTTTTAAAACGGCTTTGTGAATTTAATACACAACTACTATGCACCAGAATGCATCAAACCTTGCTTAAATAGTTTTTCATCTCACATCATCACTAAGTCATTGTTTTTTTAATTAAGTGTATATATCTAATTACTTAATTGCAACTACATTAATTAAGTACATGTATTCTGTTTATCGGGAAATAAGTTTACTATGTATTTAACATTTTTATTAGTAAACAAGCTTACTATCTATTTAACATATCTTGACTAAATTATTTATCACATTTCAATAAAAACATAATCTACTTTTCATCAATTTAAATAAAATAAAAAAATTGTCATCAAAAATCATTTGTTTTTGTTTTTTAAACAATATAATTTTTCAATTTTATGGATTTTATTTTGAATAATAATATTTGCAATCTTACAGAATAAAATATTACTGAATATCAGAAGTATATTTTATACTTTCTAATATTAATTTTCCGTCTTCACATTTATCATTCAAAAATGGCAATTATTAATTTTTTTTTTCATTCTTTTGTTAATAGCGTATATGTGAGATCAATAAAACAATTAGTAAATGCTAATTCTTAAATATTTTTATTCAATTACAGATTCTGAGTTTTATCAACAATCATATATTTACATTGATTGCAGAGAGGTAACTCTTTAATTCCTCTTTGAGACTTGAAAAAAACTAAGCAGGGAAAAATTATGATTATTCATATAGTAAATGAACACGGATAGACTGCTCTCAACATGCACTAGCCACTGTGCTGAATTTAATGGTTTTTCATCTTTGAGTTTAAGATTAAGAAACACTATAATTTTTTTCTCAGTTGCCTGATAGCTCTTAATTAAAACATTAATTGAATTTTCGTGAAGGCAGGATGAATATATGTGTGAATGAACTTTTTTATTTTCTATATAGATATTATAATTATAAAAGACAAAACTAAATTATGGCTATGATTCCCAGAAGGCTATAAAGTCACCAGGCAAGGCAGAAGTTGATAGCTAAAGATGGAGAGAACTAAAAGTATCTGATTGCAGATGCAGGCTGCCATTTGATGACAATCTTTTGTTTATGTAGTTGTAATTGTATATTACTTTCAAGTGAAGTATGTTTGCATAAATTGGAAGAAGATCCATCTAATATTAAATGAGATATAGGAAATTGTGAAATTAAAAGAAAAGGTGAAGAAACAACTAATTTTAAAGAAGAACATGTACTTTTCAATAGATGTACAAATATTGTAAGCACAAATAGAGTTGAAGGACAATATTGTACAGTTTAATGGTACATCAGACAGAATGGTAAAATTAGTTATTCAAATTAATGAAGGTACCAAATGCAGACTATTCGGATTTATAAACTGACAAATTCTCATTTTGATGAAAAAATAGATGATTTTTATATAGATGTACAAAATGATTTTGATCAGGCTGAACAATATTGGAAATGTTAGAACTAGTAAATGATTGAAAGATGAAAGTGCTGTTGATAATTTGGTTTTGATGATAAAAGTCGGAATAGTAGAGGACATGGAAATATTCAAATGAAGGTACAACAGAATTTTATTATACTTTGATCAATAATATATATATATATATATATATATATATATATTTCAATATTGTAATATTCTTAATAGATTCAGCACAAGGAAGTGATCGCCAATTAGTGAGATAAAGATATGTGTTAATACAAAACTAATGAAAAACAAATTATTTCCTTCAACTTGCAAATCATTTTAAAATATTAAAAGATTTTGAAGATGGTTCAGGTGCAAATGAAATCAATAAGGAGATAACTGATGCATTATTAAAAACAACAAGAAAGGTAAGTGGTATGAGAAGGCAACAATTTACTATTGAATTTTCTATTGAGGCAAAACAATATATATATATATATATATATATATATATATATATATATATATATATATATATATATATATATATATATATATATATATATATATATATATAATCCATGGAGAGGGAAAATATTACCTCTCAAAACATTGTGCATAAACTAACCTGTTTGATGTGCTATTACTAACAGTTGAATGTATTTTGAATATTTAAATAAAATTAAATTTTTCTAAAGACATTCAATACGCATATTAGATGATAGAAAGAGTCCATTATAAAAATACAACTAGAACACCATCATCACAAACCTTCAGAAAAACACAGAATAATTAAATGTCTAAAGTTTTATAAAACAATATGAAAAAGTATAAATAATGATATAAGACAACATTAGTAAAAAAAATCAACAGAAAAGAAATAAAGATCTCACAAGTGCAAAATAACATCTTGTATGGAAAGTTTATTTCTGCAATAAAAAGAAAACATGAAACTATTTCTAAAATGACAGATGACATTTGTGGAAGAGTTCTTTAATAATTAAAAAGAAGAAAATAAAGTATTCTTTACAGCTTTTACATTTGGATTGTACAGCATTTTAACAGAAGAATTGACACAAGCATTTAAATCTATGAAGAAGAAAAAAGCTACAAAATGATGGAATTATAATCCATAATTTACATCTTAAAAGAGGAGTTGAAGAAATTTAAAAGTATTAATAAAATTATATATCAAAGTCTAAATAATAAAGATAGTAGTAATATTAATGTTCAAGAATGGTGATTAAAAAGATATTAGAAATTATAGTATCAGGCTTTTATCAGTTCTGTATTCATCTGGATTTAAAAGTAGTTTTAACATAGTGGATCACATTCAAATATTGGGAAAACTTATAGAAAGATTATGAGTTACCATTATTCTTTTGATTTGTTTATTAAGAAAATGCATATGATTATATAAATATTTTCATTATGTTATCATATTTTTGACCTCATATATTGTCATATTCTGAAAAATATTTATCAAAATACTAAAAAAAATTAATATTTAGAAAAATATGACAGGCTTATTCAATATCTCCCACATTTTTACAGCAGTTTTATAAGAATTATTTTTAACAAATTAAAATAAAAAGCTAAGAAAGTAAAACTAAATGGAGATTTTTAAAATCAGATTTGGAGATGATGTAGTTATTTTTCTCAAATAATGCTTCATGAACAATGCTTCAAAACTTCAAAAAATAGTGCTAAAAAAACTAATGTTCAACAGATTTTCTCAGAAAAAAAGTAAAGGTTGATAATCATGAATTAGAAGAAATTAACAACTACAAATACTATTATCAAATCATTACTACAGATGTGAACATAGAGAAAATATGTCTATGTGTTTGAAAATGAAGTTTTTTAATAAATGCATTTTCTTATGAATTTGCCACTTGAACACTTAAGTACAATACAGAAACATCAGACTATTCAGTGAAGTATGGCCAATTTATATTAGGGGTAATGAGAGTAGATCAAAACTGAAATATATAGATGAGAGAACAAACAGGGATCACTGATGTCATTGAACAATTAAGAACTGAAATGAAATTGCTTCTAAAAAAGATTATAATAGATAAACAATTAACACCTTAATTTGGATTTCAAGAGATTTAAAATACCTAGACAGAGACATCTTTTAGGTAAATTGATAAAATAAGGAAGCTAGTTGATGTGTTGTCGATAAGTTGGCTAGATTTCAGATTAAATTTGAAAAGATCTTTATTCTGCAGTAGATCTATAATGGATGAAAATAACATTTTTGATATATATATGAATAAATTTTAAAATAAGAAAATAATAGCTTAAAATTTTTATAACTGTGATATAAATATATATAATAGGCCCTGATTATTCTTCTAGTCATTTGAAATATTATTTAGGTATCAGTTATAATAGTAATAAAATAAAATCATATATCATGTGACTTAATAGGCTTGTATTACAAATGTAATATAATGAGCATGCTCATAGCGCTAAACAAGCTTTTCCAATAAATTCTGTAAATAAGATCATCGACATCATTCTTTCAGATATCGTAAACAGTAATTTAAAGTGAGTGGTTTATCCTCATGCTTTCATTTCCAGTACTTAAGATTTGCCCATATATAAGCATTTGGGTTGGAAAGAATAAATGGATTCATTTTATTCTTTCATAAATACTATATCTCATGTTGGGAATGAAAGTATTCATTTATTATTAACACTCGTAAAAAGCACATGCACAATAGCTTGAAAGGCTGATCTTTAAATGTATTATAATAAATGCTGTAAGAAAAAGCATTTAAAATCTCTATCTAGACTGTCATTAGCTCGAAACCAATTTGGGGATAGGGATAATTCTAGATAAAGACTTTAAACGCATTTTTTCTTCATTTAAAATTTGTGATACTTCATATAGTATTAATGCAACAGGTACTCCGTGCTGTTTTTCAATCAATATTATCAAATAAATAATTAAATTGCTTCATTGTTCAAGAGTTCATATGAAGTTCAAGCATTGGAAGTGTCAGAATGGGAATCAATCTGAGGACTTTCCCTCCAAAGTCTGACATTTTACCACTGCACAAAAATATGCAGAACACAGGGATGATATGGCAAAATGTATGGAAAAACTTTTTAATTATAATAAATGTTTACACACACACTACCATGTTATTCCTGTTTTTAGCAATTGTATTATTTATTTTTTATATTCTTAAAAAACAATCTTCTGATATCAAAAAACTTTTTTAAAACTTTTCTTTCATTCTACATGTTTTCTAGTTACTTCTTAGTTATCATTCCTTAATTATCAATTATTTTCTATACCATTTATGAGAACTTTCTGAGATTTATTCCACATTAATTAATCACTTTTATGTCACTTCAATTTTTTTATTAATCTTATTCAATTCTGAGATGGTTTTAAAGTTTATTAATATTTGAAAAGTCTTCATTGAAGTATGTCTAAAAGTTAGGAATTTCAACTATTAACGTTATCTTTTTAACGGTTTTTGTTCATCCTAATTCTCATTAATTGATAGTTATTCATCGGTTGAATTAATTTAACCGATTACATTTTGAAATACATATTTTTTGTAACTCAAAATATAATCCAACTCAAATAACTTTTTGTCTTTACATTTTATGCTCATTTCCTATTTGTTAATTTTTTCATTCTTATTTCTATATTCAAATGAATTTAAGCACTGTTTTATTCAAATATTTAAAACTCCCAAGTCAAGTCTAAAGTATTGTTAATAAGTTCAAAAGATTGTACTTATATATATATAAAGTTCTTTGTTTTTTCTCATGAATGGAAACTTGTTGGAGTATAAATCTTAATTGTCATTTTGTTTGATCTACTTGTCAATCTTCATCTTATCAATGAACTTTATAATATTTCTACCCTTTTAAATCAATTGTCTCTTTATTCATTAATATTCAATTTAACATTAAAAAAATTTTAATTTTTTAAATATACCTTCATTTTAAAATAATCCATAGTTATATGTTGCAAATAAATTATAATGCTAACTCAATTGCAGTCAAGGTCTATATCTTGGTGATTCTTACCAATTTTCAGTTTCAATCCTCAACCATTGCCTTTACACATACTTTTATGGCTTTAAGATATTAGTATATAATTTATTTTTGTCAGTTATAAATTTTAAGTATTGAAACAAAAATAAATATCTGTTTACAAATATTTGGCACCTATATTAGGATTATCAGATATGTGACATGAATAATATTTTCTTTCTGCTTTTTTATCTACAAGTTTTAAATAATTTTCATTTACAAAATTGAACATTGGGATTGTTTGAAGTGTTTAATTAATAGTACTACATCATTATATATAGCATATTTTTATTTATTTGTATAATATATATGTAGGCAGATGGTTTATTTGAATTTTTACATACAATTTCTCATTCTCTTTTTAATATTAGTTTTAAAAGTGAAAGTAAACCATAGGCTCAGTACCTGTAGATAATGAGAATTCTATGGATAGAAGAAAAAGAAATAGATTTTCATACATATTTGATTGAAATTTTACTTGAAGTATGGATAAATTAATATTCACAAATTTGATAATTATTTAATCACAAAGATGTTAACATGCATAAAAAAAATTATACCTTGGGAAGTTAAATTACTAGCCATATTGCAAGAGACATTGTTAACATCTGAGTATGTGTAAACATTCATTCTGATTAATATCATTTTTCAGATTGGCTGTCATTAAAAAAAATAGGAAACAAATTTAAATGGACAGAAGGTATAATAGATATAGAAAAGCTTCAATAATTTATTATTTTCATTTTTAATTATAAATATATGTAGATGTGTTATTAAGCATTACTGAAGAAACATATTTATTCAAGAATAAGTCTTTTCAAATTACATTACATTACAATTATTCACTAATGTAAAAACCTCAAACCATTCACTCTCACAATGTATGCATTTATAAATAACTTTGAGGCTTGAAATAACTGGATCTCCACACTATAATGATATTCCTATAATTATATATTAGCAAATCTGAAGTACTGGCAAAGAAAGCGTGAAGATAGTAATTTAAAGTGACTGTTTCATTTTCACACTTTCTTTGCCAGTACTTCAGATTTGCACAAATATAAGCATTTAAGTCGTAGGAATAAGAGGATTCCTTTTATTCCTGCATAAATACTATAATTATATATTGTAAATTTTAAAGCTTGAATTTGTTTGTAATCAAACATTCATTTCTATTGTGTTACGTCTTTAAAGTAACCCCAATACAGGTTTCACACAAAGTTAAACATTTCTATCTACTTTTAAGTATATTATAAAAGTAACAATTTATAGACATACTTTCATATATTTTTATATTGGACTATTTCCATCATCTAATATGTGTATTGCATGTCTTTATAAAAATTTAATTTTATTTAATTATTCCAAATACATTCAACTGTTAGTAATAGCACATCAAACAGGCTTAGTATATGCACATTTCGAGAGGTTTTCTAAATATCAAACAATGCATTCCATTAATAATGTAGAATGTTTTCTAAAAAAATAAACTTACTGATAATGACTACATGAGAGTTTCTCAAGCAGTAAGAGAATCATATGCTAATTACATGAAAAAATAAAAAGTATGTTAAAAGAAGAAACTTGCTAACGTACATTGGCATATCAAAAATCATAATGTATCAAGCAATGTAACAATTTCATCTGTTAAAAATCTGTTCTAAACATCTAACAGATACTGAAATTTATGTTCTTGAAAGAGGATTAAAATTTGCCATAACACCATCTATTATCCCTTTATTAAGTATAATGGTAGACACTGAGGAAGTCAAACATATCCTATGGGGAAAGGAAAGCAGTTAAATCTCTCAAAGTAGATAAATCTATAATTATCCTCCCTGCTGATAAAAGCAATGCTACAGTTGTGATGGATTCAACTTTTTCTGACAACAAAATACAAGAACTCCACACAGCAGGCTACTATAGAAAAGGGGCAAAAAATTGAATATGGAAACAAAGTACAAACATTATTCAGAAAGCATCACAGGCACTTCACTGATTCAGAAAAAAGTAAAATAACATTTCAGCAAAATTCCTTATCTTTATGGTCTACCTAAAATCCATAAGAATCATGTTCCATTAAGACCTATTGTTAGTTTTAGAAATTCACCTTGCCAAAATTTGACAAAAATTTTTCTCAAAGTTCAAAGTCCTTTGTCAGGGATTCTAGACACTTTGTAGAATTAATCAAGAACATGAAAATTGAAAGAACTGACTTACTGGTAGGCTTTGATGTGGAAAGTTTATTTATGAATGTATCATGTGAAGAAGCATTGTCTATTGTAAAAAAAAGATTAAATAAGTGGCAATAGTTTACAAACCAGAATATCTCTTCCTATTGATAGTATAATGGAACTATTAACATTCTTTGAAGTGGTTTGAATAAATTGTATTAACATTCTGTATAAAAACAACTTACTTTCAATATAATACAGAATTCTTCCAACAAAATCAAGAAATGGTTATGGGCTCACCACTGTCTTCTCTGATTAGCAATATTTATATGGAAGAACTTGAAACCACAGCCATACAAACTACTCCATATCCATCTAAAGTTTGGCTTTGCTATGTGGATGATACATTTGTTGTATGACCACATGAAGAAGCACTGCTACAAACTTTTTGGAAACACGTCAACAACATATCCTCTTCGGTTAAATTTACAACAGAATCAAAACAAGAACAAAAATTGGCATTCTTAGATGTTCTTATGACAAGACTTCCTCATGGCAAAATCAATGCTACAGTTTACTGAAAACCTACATATACAGGAAAATGCCTATCCTATAGATCCAATCACACCAGAAACACAAAACATGGAGTTATCATTATGGAACAGAGCAAAAGAAGTTTGTTCAGAAATCATGATTTGGAAAAAGCAAAAATCTATATAAAAAAAACTCTTATGAAAAATGTTTATCCATCAGTGGTTATTAAGAAAACATTAAATAGACAACAAAAAGAACCATCAAAAGAAAAAAACAATTATTGGTACAGTAGTATATCCATACATTTCAAAAATAGCACACAAATTAAAGAAAATTTGCAGGCAGAATAACATCAAAACAGCTTTCCAGAGCCATATCACACTATGAGGAATTCTAACATCTACAAAGCCTAAACTTGAAATGCTGAAAAGAAAAAACTGAATCTATGAAATACCATGTAAACCAGTCATCCCATTGAAAAGTTTTTACAAAAACATAAACTGGTGTTTAGAAGAGAGAAAACATATATTCTAAGATAGCAGACCATGTATGTACCAATGAACATATGTTCAATTGGGAAAATATAAAAATATTGGATAGAGAAGAAAAGATAGAAAAAAGCAAATGTAAAAAAGCTGTTCACATGACAATGGCAAAAAACCAATAAGCCAACCTAGTGTGACTATACATAATATATGGAAACCAGGAAAAAATGAAGAAATCAGAAGGAAATTCATAGATAAGTATATGAAATTTCTACTGACTGTTGCCTTTGGCATGATGGCTCATTTGGTTAGATTGTTACCTTAAAATTCAATAATCAAGGATCCAGGTTCGAATCACAACCTAGTATTGTCACTAGTCAGGTCAGCAACACCTGAAGAAAGGGGGGGGGTAATATCTCTCGAAACGTTGAGCATATACTAACCTGTTTGATGTGATATTACTAACAGTTGAAATGTATTTGGAATATTTAAATAAAGTTAAATTTTTCTAAAGACATTCAATATGCATATTAGATGATGAAAATAGTCCAATATAAAAACACATCTAGAACACCAACATCACAAATCTTCAGGAAAACATAAGTTTTAAAAAAGCATAATAGAAGTAAGATAATAAGGATTAAAATATATACAGTCTATTTTATGAAAAATAGCTAAACGAGGGATAATGAAACTCGTTGGTTAAACTCAGTTAAGATTTAAATGGTGTATGCAATGAAAAGCATTCGCTTATTAAACATAAACGAATTTTAAAAAGTGCTGTTTTCTTCTCACTTGAAATCTTCTTTTATAATTAGTGTATTTTACAACTTTAGTTGCAAAACAGATTATGAATTACTGTAGGTAATCAAAAAGCAATAAACTAAAGTTAATTTATTTTTTAAATCTTCCCAACTTTTCTTTTTAAAAAATGTAATAATGTATTTTTTTCATAAAAGTCCTGTAGTTTGTTCTGCAAGCAATGCTTTATACTATAAAATCGATCACGTGATAATTTAATCAATCACATGACAATTTAATTGACTATTCAAAATAATATAAAAGTTTTGACAACTTATTTTTAATAAATTCGTGATCTGCAGAAGGAAATCTTACAATATAATGTTATTAGCATTTCTCAGAAGATTCTAAAATGCCATTTAACTAAAAAGACAATCAATCTTTTTGATTATCTGAATAAAATTTACGCCGCTTAAATGATCGGTTTTGTTTACCTTTTTTTATCTTTGCAATTAAGCATATTTATTATATATAAATCTATGTGCTAATAAAAATTCCATTGCAAAAGTAGCTTTCCATAAAAGTTTCTATTTTATTTGCATATATCTATACATATTATATCTTACAGCTATAAATATAGTGTCGCCCTTCTCTTTTTCGGATCCTAAAACAAAAGTTTTCAATAAATTTTTTCTATGATCTCAAAAAAAATCTCGAGATTTTATGTTTTCTTTTTTATTTAACTCGTAGCAATATCTTATATGAAATGACTCAATAATTTTTTTAAAAAAAATGAAATTATTTTTTTTAAAAAATTATATTAAAACTAATAAAATTTAAATTCCAAAAATTATATAATGTCGATATGAGATTTATGTAACTAAGATTGATTAGCATATTCCGCAGTTTTAAAAAAAAACTATAAAGTACAATAATATATTGTAATATATTCCATACCTACTCTATGACATTGATTAAATCTAGTTCACATAAAACTTTAAATTTTTTTCAGGTTTCAATAAGGTTTAGGATTTGTTAACCATTCAATGTTGATTAGTAAATAGATAAGCAGCTGTTTTTAGCTAAGATGTAAAACAAAGATGGAAACTGTTTAATCCTTCATCACCCAGAAATTAGCAAGCCAGATGAGTAAATCGTTATTCTTTATTGTTCTACTATGGTAAGCTGTTAAAAAGACTGTGAATTGTTTGCCTTAATGACTGTTTTATTCTCCATCTATCTTATTGATATGGACCTTTCAATGTGAGGGTTCTGGAGACAATTGACAATTCCCATGGATATAATAAGCAAAAATGAAAATATGGATATTCAGTCAAATTAGACTTAAACAATAAAGATATGAGTGAAACAAGAACTTATTAAGGTTATATTGTGAGATCATCTACCCTGGGAAGTTTGGCACAATGATAGAAGTGAATCAATTTACAATTGATATTAAAAACAAATGCAATCACTTAATGAGATTATTCACTTGGCTTGTCTCTTCAACATGAACTTAAATTGGGGGACCATGTGATGTATAAGATATTTATGAAGGTAGACTTCATCATTATAAAAATAAATATGTTTTTAAGGCACAAGAAATATAAACAGATAATAAAATAATTTTGTAGAAATGCTGTTTTTAAGAATGCCAGAGATTGGTTCTGATTTGCATGGAAATATGTTATCTGTCCAAAGCTAAATTCATATGACTTGAAATCACTTTACAATATTAGTAGTCTAATTCTAAATGATCATATTATACAATAGCACATAATCTCATTTTTTAAAAATAAAAAATCAGATAAAACTTTATTATATATAAATGCTAAAACCTTAATATATCATACATTTAATATTTATAAAAATTATCTGGTGAACTAAAAATATATTACTGGACAGATTTAACCATCACTTTTACACTTGAGAACCATTCCTTTGACAACATTAAAGATATTAAATAAATAAATTATTTCATATTAATATTTTTGCCTTCTGTTTTAATTTCTTAAAATATTTTCCTGTAAACCAGTCATTTTTACTGGAAATATTTTGTTTTGTCTTAATGGTAGGAATCCATTTCTATTAGTTGATGTACACTTTAATTAAAAGAAGATTTTAAACAATTGTAATGGTTAGTAATGATATTTTAATTCCTAATTAATGTATCTAGATTAGTAACCATCACTGATTAAAAAAAATAATAGAAAAAGTTATACATTTCTGCATAGAAGAAGGTACATTTCTATACTTGCACAATACAAGCTTTTGTTTACATTGTAAAATATAAAAAAAATAGTGTACACAAATTTATTTACAATTTTTGTAAAATTATTAAATATTTATTTTTAGTAAGTAGATTTATTTGAATTTTTAGTCTATTATTTGTGGTAACACATGCATTAAACTCTCTAAGATGATAAATTTGATTTTTTTTAAAGGTATTGCTATAATAATGCTATATACAAGAAATAAAAATACTTTTTTCAATTCTCTTAATCTAAGATTACAACAGTATTGCTTTCTTTGTGCAAGAGAAGTTTTAATACCATTACTCTTTCAATTATGCAATGAGGAATTCTAACAAAATAAGATACTAAATTAGACTACAATAAATTCAATAACATGCAATCTCCTGTCACTGATTGAGCTGCCCTTCCAAATAACTTGTAGCTTTCAATTTGATCCATTAAACTTTCTTCCTCTGGAAAATGAATTTCACTAAGAGCAGATATGTCAGTCTTAAATCTTGACATCTTCTTAGCCAACAGTATAGTTCTCTTATCTAACCTTAAAAAAATCATACCAAATGATGTATACATACAGGAAAAAATTAGATTTATAGTACTTGTGTTTAATACCATCACTACTTCCTGCTTTACTATAATAATAATAATAATAATAATAGTAATAATAATAATAGTATAATAGTAATAATAATAATAATAATAATAATAATAATAATAATAATAATAATAATAATAATAATAATAATAATAATAATAATAATAATAATAATAATAATAATAATAATAATAATAATAATAATAATAATAATAATAATAATAATAATAATAATAATAATTTGGACTTGACATCTGCTTTTGAATTAATCTTTCATAAATTATTAATAGTCAAAGTGATTAAATTGAATGTAAATATAAAAGCAATAACTGGATAGCTTCTTACTTAAAAGATCATAAGATTTATATCTATCTCAATAATAAATCTAGTGAATTAATAAACATCAATCAAGGTATATCTCAAGAAGGGGTTTTGTATGATTGCCATTTAATATTAATATAGCAGATATAGATCTGTATGTGATTCATGTGATATGATTAAGTTACAAAGTGATCTAAATAGTTTGGAAAAAAGTGCATTAATAATATTGAGAAATGTTGTGTTGTGCTGTATACAAAAACTCTACAATTTTTAATACAAATTATTATATAGGTAAATAAAAAATTATAAAAAAAGAGAATCTCATAAGGATCTTGAAATAAATTTTGACAGTAACAATTTCTACAACACACATTATAAAGAAATACAAAAAAGAGTTATAAATCTATAGGAAGAGTATTGAGAAATGGTAAAAACTGATTTAAAGCTCTAGTGCTGCCAGTAATACATTATGGATCAGAAATATGGATAGAAGCAAATATAACAAAGGTAAACATGCTACAGAAAATATTTAATAATTTTATTAATATATAAATGCAAATCAGAAACAATTAAAAGATCTAATATTATTATCTAATATTATACATGAGAACTTATGCTTATCAAATTCTATAACTAAAATTAAATTTAAGAAATTAATAAGAAACACAGTATCATTAGAAAATAGAAATATCAACTAGTAAAACTTTGTATTTAGAACACTCTACTTTGCAAAGAATAAGCAAGTTATGCAATACTATTGATAATAAATTAGAAATCAACATTTTATCTATAGATAAAGATAAATTTATAAACATAATGACAATTACATTATAGGAAATACTTATTGCATGTCTATTACATTATTATTACACTGTCTGTTACTCTAGCTTTACTGTATATATGTATATTTATTATACTTAGATTATCTGTCTGTAAATGGTTTGTATGTTTCAAACTGTATAAAAGATATAAATAAATTAAATTATTATTATTGTTGTTTTAAAATAAATGTATTAAACATAGTAATATACAGTTAAATTTTGTAAAAAAAATTGCATAGCATTCAGAATGAAATATGTTATAGCAAAAAAAAAAGAAAAAAAAACTTGAATAAGATCAATGCAGAGAAAAGAATATCTTAATAAGACTAAGAAAAAAATGAAACTTTCATCCAAGTATCATCATGTAGAGTCACAGGTGAAATCACAGAGTCTTGCTGCTTGACCTGGTTAAGGAGCTTGGTCAAAACAGCTAAATCTGAGTTCTGAGAATGACCAAAGATGAGCCTGCAATGAGTCACCCATAAAGAAAATATAAAAATCATGGATAATCTCATTGCCACAAAAGACCCCTTCTTGAGAGTATTACAAACAGAAAGAGTATCCCTAAAAACCAGAGAGACATTAGCAACAATAAAGTCCCTAATCGACTTAAGAGCAGGATAAATATAGAAAATATGGGGTATTGTCTTATTATACAATCTGCACAACTGACACTGAAATAAAATCCTAATAAAATCTTTGCTGGCCACTAAAAAATAATTTGTAGGGAGAGCATTTAAATTCAGTTTAAGTACAAAATCAACATGTCTTGCTTCAATGAAAAGAAGTTTCATTTTACACAACAAAGTTTTAGTTGAAACACCTAATGAAGTTAAAAGAGGAATATAATTTAGAAATTTCAATTTGTAAACATCCCAGAACATCAATTTCCCATCAAGCACAACTTGAACCAATGATATCAACTTAATAACTGACTTCCATAAATCAGCAATTCAATAACACGAAAATGGAGGTTGGTATGTCTGTAGGATCAATAACCAAAGAAAGAGATAACTGAGTAAGCTTTTGACAAGTTACACAAAGAAAATATATAGATCTCTGGAGATATAGAGTCAAGACTGAGTGTAAACCTAGACCATTTAAAAGCTTTGGCATATGAATTTTAACAATACTAAAAGTTACCACCTTGCCTTTCCAAAATTATTTTGAACAAAGCGAGTTTATAACCCTCTCAAAATGCTTTGTTGACCTAATAATTGGCAAGTAATAACTAAGCATTGAATAGACCAAATAGTTCAAGAGTGTGACCTTACCCATGAGTGAAATGTTTATATTGATAAGCGATGCAACTATCTTCTTTGTCTTATCAAAAATAATATTTTGAATCTGCCTTGTAATTACTGAATGAGATAAAACTATTGGAAAGCCAAGGAAAGGCTGAGGCTTGGCTGTGAAAGTTGAAATAATTGGCAAACCAGATTTAATCTTCCACATTGCAGATTTTGCAACATTTATTATTATTGTTATTATTGTTGTTGCTTTTGTTGTTATTATTATATTATTATTACTATTATTATTATTATTTCAAAGCAAATCTTTACTAATATTAAGGAATATAAAAATTTACACTAAGCAAGAAAGTCAGTACTTTATGACAAAGTCATTGCATACATCATTGCCATTGAGGAAACAAAGAGCTATGTAAGTGTTTCTGTGACAATTTATCTATTCTGCAAACATCTTTGATTATTTTAGAGATTGGTTTTCTAGTATCTGATATTTAGTTCAATATGTGCTTGCATTGCACTGTTGGTTTTAATATTGAAATTGATGATAATTATGATATCACATCTGTATCATATACTGGACCTTGGTTTCAAGAGTGACCATGTGATTGCAAACACATCTGTTTAAACTAAAGTGCTGTCTCCTTTTCTGAACAAGTCAAGCTTTACTTGAGTAAATTTCTGAGTTGCAGCAAGGATTACTAGCAAGTGCAAATATGCATCTGACATACCAGAAGATGTAGAGACTGTATATTTCAGCAAATAGTATAAATGTTGCTGGTTTATATATGTTTATGATATCATCAATTGAAACATGAACCTGTCTGTATGTGGTAGGTTGAACTTAAGCAAGAAATAAAATAATTTTGATTCCAGTAACCACTTTCTATCCTAAGAGTTGATTGATATGGACTAAGTGTTTAGCTTGGGTATAAGATATTATAATGCCTTAGTATGTATACCTATTGTCACTATTAAGTGATATTAGGTTATATATTGGCTTGAATTTTTCAGTTATTGTAAATAGATATTCATATGATGGGGGTGTTTGATCCATGGGTATTAAATCACACATTCTAGATTCTGGAAATTTTTTAATAGTGATTGATAAAAGATTTATTGATTTATATGTGTGAAAAACATTGATTATGTGGAGTTCAAGACCATTACAAATTATTAATCTGCTCAGGTTTTTTAAAGAGATAGCACAGTCCTCTTCCATATTAATTTGTTATAGAGTGATAAAATTGCAGATATGAATGTTTGAGCAAATTTCAAAATAGGTATGTAGTAAGTAATTCTTATAACTGTAACATAATTATGTGCACATGTAAATCGATAGGTATGATTTTTCAAATGATGCTGCAATTTTTTTCAGCATCTTTTTTTAATTTATTTTGAATTTTTTGCCTCATTCCATTGGAACCAAGGTAGAAAGAAAAATCATAAAAACTATTTGGTTTGCTATTGTACATATCTGTACAATTCGTGCCTATATATATGTATATGGGCTATACAGCGATTTTGTGTTAATATTAACTTTAAAATTGGAAGTGTAATCCTGGATTATCTCTTGTAGTATAAAAAGATGCTTTTTAGAGGGGAGAAAAATATTATATCTAAATTTCATTTGTGATTTTTGATATATTGAATTCCAAATAAAAATTTTCTTGCTAATTTTTTTCATTTTCCCAGCTGTCCCATTACCATTATTAGAAAATTTGATAATTAAAATATATTTACTTATTCCACTTTCAAACTCTAGATATATACTCACATTAATAAAAAATTTAATAATTAAAATATATTTATGTATTCCTTTTTCAAAGTTTGATGTATTGAATACAAAATGAATTTTTTACTTGCTAATTCTCTCCTTTTCTGTCCCCTTGCATTAGTAGAAAGTTTGATAATTAAAATATATTTACATAATATTTATATTAAATAATTATCACCTGCCGTATTGCAAAAATATAACCTTTATTAAATACAATAAATAATAACTTTTAAATAAATTATTTTATATTTCTTATGTAATCAATTTTAAAATGGCTATAAAAGTTTTAAAAGTGTCATAATATATAAATGAAATCTAAATAATTTAAAATATATTTATACAATAAAATTTTACTTGGATTACCAAAACCTAATATCACTTCATTTCTCTAGTATCTATTTCTACATCTTACTTTATCACATTAAAATCTACTTAATAGCTTCAATTCATGCAAGTATTTATTATAGCTTTTCTTTCCAGTGCCTCAAAACACTTGTAATTTTGTTAGTGAGAAATGATAAAAGTTTAGCAGATTTAGTATTTCTTTTGCTACTTACAGCATTTTAAAATTTGCTTTTTCATTGTTAAATATGTTTAAATTGACATGCTAAACATTGTATAGTAAAAGTTTATCAAATTCAGTTTTATATCACTTGCTGTATGGGTGCCATTTTAAATTTTACTTTAACGTGCATTAAATTTAATATATACTTCAACTAAAATCCTAACAGTTTATCAAATTCATTATTATAACAGCTAAATTATTAGTATTCAAATGAGAAATTGACTAGATGGTTATAAATGCAATTAAATTAATTTGAAATATATTAAATTTTACCTGGCTTTACCAAAAATTATACTTTTTGTTTCAAAAATTTTTCACCCATAATCTTTTAATCAATGCTGCATTCTTTTTTTATGATTTCATTTGAAAACAATTACAATATTGACTTTCTACACATTTTTATAATGAAAATTAGAAAAGAAAATCATGCAAGATTCTTTAAAATTGGAGCAATATTTATTGAGTTATAAAGTATATTTTTCTTTGTCTAGCTGCTTCATAGTAAAAATCAACAATTAATGTTATATATAACACATTGACTTTGCTTAACGAGATGCAGATTAGCAGAAAGTATCCAATCTAAGAACATGAGTTTATATACTTTTTTTCTGATGATACCACATTTTAAGTCACTATTTTAGATATTGTTCCTATGGTTTTACTCAAATGTAATCCATTGCTATAGTCTCTGTCATGATGAGTTAAATTTCATTTAGTAAAAAATGATAAGATCAATCTACAAATTAAAATATATTCTAAAATCATAATTTAAACAAAATATGCACACATCTTATATATTTATTTAATATACAATATTTATATTTTTAAATACTTATCCAAATACTCATTCATAAAATTAGTACATTAACTATATAAAACTTAATACTGAATTAATTGTGTAAGCAGAAAATATGTATACATGCATCCATATTCTAAATTACAATTTACTATTTTGTGTATTTATGTTCATGTATTATTTGTTAAATGTATGTAGTAAATAAAAAATACTAATATACAAATCAATTAATATGTCTTTCAATCTATTCAATATTTATAATAATAAAATATTAATTTTATTATAATATACAATTTGCTATACAGTCTGTTAAGAAAGATTAAAATTTTAAAAAAATTCCTATTATGGATGTATTATTAATCACTGTTTATTAATAAGGTAAATTATTAAGCTTTCTTTTTTAAACTATTAAAAATAAAACAAACTAACAAAAATTTCATTTTTAGGAATATAATATCAAGTTTTAACATATTTAGTATTAAATTAATCTTTATCATTTTGTTAATATGTTCATTTTAAATAAACTTTACTCTCATAATGAATAAATATGATTTTGTGATATATTTTAATTCAATTTGGTTAAATATTATTTATTTATTTATTCAGGTGGTTTCATTGGTTTTAAATTTTAGTCATCGATGGTACCTTTATCATCTTTAAAAGTTTCTAAAGTTATGGGTCTTGAGTAGAACTTTATTTTAAGGCTTATAAATTTATTAACTATAAAAAATAGAGGTAAATCAACATTTAAATTACATCCTAAGTAGCAATATAACTAATACTTTCAGTAATTTTATGCATAAGTGAACTATTAGTAATTCAATGTATACAGTACATATTTAAATCCTTTTCAACTTAATGAGACATCTATGAAAAAATCCACTACCAAATTATAATAATTCTTTATACTGCTAATAATACATTTTATTTTTGGGTTACATAAAAATATCATGTCTCTATCCCAAGTAAAATTATTATTATGATCTTTATTATTATTAATTAATTTGTACTTTATGTTTTGTATTCTCATTTTGAATTTATAACTACATTTTCAACATCAATAAGATCAAATACATGCTTATTTTTACAAAATGACTTATTTTCTAAATTATAACTATATAATAAACAAGTATTATTATTCAATTTATTTTCAAAGGTCATCCATCTATTACATTTTCAACTGCATAAATCTCTTTCATCAGTAATAGGTTTACGATATTTTGAACTATCTTTCAGTGAAATATATAAATTCATTTTATTATAACTTTAGTCTACAATACTTTTCTCCTTGTGAATGAATATTACATGAAACTAATCCCTTTTCACAACTATCAAATATCTGTGGGTACTTACCATTAATAAATATTTCAAATCTATTCATTTTCAACTGAACTGAAAATTTATCAACTTTACTAGTCTTGTCTATATGCTTCACTTCTAATAATATTTTTCTTATTATTATTTAATATATTTCTTTTGACATAAGTATCATTGCACTAACTACTTTTTATAAATTCTTCAAGTTCTGGTTAAACTTTAACCTTTATTTCTTTTAATTTATTATCTAAGGTATTTAAATTGTACTTTTCCCAAATTCATCTTTCACATCATTGCTATTCATTTGAGATTCTTTAGTTTTATTAGTAAATCTTTCTTGCAATTTATCCAATTTATTCTCAAGTTTTCCTCTTTCACCTTTTAACTCATAAAAATTTTATATCCCATTTTTATCCAATTATTAGTTTAATATCTAACTCATATTTAATATTCTTTAAATTTAGCATTTGAAGCATTAAATTCTACATTAAATTGGTCAAATTTGTTATTAAAATTGTATCTCACTTCATCTTAATGTTGTATTTAACACCAATTGATTAAGCTATTATATTTAAAAGTGATATAAATTGGAGTTCAACATTATTTTGACTTTTATGACTTATATTTATTTAATCATTAGTTTATAAATACTTCATACTAGTATAATTTGATAATTCAACTAGATCTTATGAAAATCATGTATTTAATATTATATACCTTTTATATTACAATAAAATTTGATATTTGAAAGTGTTTAATAAATGATTATTGTGATATCTTGACACTGCTACAGAAATTGATACCTTAATACAAGATTTGAATTGAATCGGTTACCTGAGATAATAATAATTTATTAATTACCTTAGAAAATTGTCATCCAAACATGATGGATTATAATTTACCTAATAATAGTTGATTATATTCTAATTAATATTTTCACATTTAAATAGTAATCCAAAATTGGAGCTTAGGGAGAATACACACAATATTCTACTTCCAGGAATATTAATATTACTGTCTTTATTGCATTGAGCATGTGATAAATTGATAAATGAATAAAGAAAAATGCAAACAACCATCTTTAATTTGTAATCATATGTTTAACAGATTTATTCAATGAGAAAATGTAACAAGAGCAATTAATTCATTTAGATATCTATGACTATTCTTTGATCAGTTTGGTTGATATTTATTAATCCAATCCCTCTTTTTCCCTCAAAGAATAATCTTTCAGTATCAATATAAGAAAAATTTTAAAACTTGTTATTATTTACATATGCTTGCTTGCTAATTTAGAATTTAGTAATTCATAATTCTTTGTTTCCAACATATTTACAGATTGATTCATATTAGATAATGTGGGACTAATTTGGGATCCCCCTTTTTTATTTTGATTTATTTCTATAATGATAGGAAAGACTATTCATATTAGAAGCTTTTAATCATATATACTAAAAAAACAAGTAAATGACAAAATCATTAGTATCAATAAACAAACAACAAATAATAATATAATTGTATAAATGTTGGAATTTAATGTTGGAAAATATAAAGTCTTGCCTCTAACCCTAGTAATGATCAAATTTATCTGCAAGAGGGCTCATGTCTGACCTTATAATTTATTTCAATTTAAAATTAAGCTAGCAATATTTTCTCCCCTTTTAGTATATCAAGAATATATATTCCCATTATCCTATGCTAAAGGAAAGAAAAAAATAAAAAGGTACATAAAATTAATCATATGAGGTCAACCTAAGATAAATGAAAAGTCCATAAAGAAAAGGATTATGTGTGTTCTTATTTCCACAGTTAAATGGTTCAATTGATTGGGTTCAAATGTCTTAAAACAAACATGATGGTGATCCAAATTTTTTAATGTTTCAGCTCATATTTTCAGATCCAAGTAATGGGTGGTGCCTTCAGCATAAATGAATAGATGCTGTTTCAAGTTGAATTCATTTTGGTGGTTACAGCTGCATGGGTGATGAATCTCTTTCCATAAGGTAAATTTGTACTTAGCAGTGCATGGTTATATGTGTATCTGTCTAAGTAGTTGATAAGAGTCTTTGATTTTGTTGAACAGATAGATCTTGACTCTTTGGAATCTCAAGTTAAAGTTGGTATAATTCTCCAATTAAAGATTGAAAATCTTCTTGAATAATCAAATAAATGTAAAGCAAATTCTGGGATTTCTAATTTAAAATCACTTAGTTAACTGAATTTAAATCCATCCACTTTTATTTTGTCGTTTATCCAACTTCAATGAACTCTTTTAGTTTGAGGTTTTACTTTATGGCTGCTGACCTTTATCTTCAAACAACAAGGTCAATCAGAGCTTACAAACTATATGTATTATTTAGTCAACAAGAGTTTTTGATCTGATCTTTTAAAAGGGAGGTCATTTGTATATATATACTGCCAAATATCAAAATGAGGTTGTTCTTTTTAAGTGTTGAATCAACTCTTTTAAAATAGAGAATTTGATGTCATGCTTGGACTTGATTATTTATGTCATGTATTATGATTTATATAATATATGGTGGATTAATAATAATAAAAAATTTATTATTTCTTTCCTTTACATTTTTGTGATTTTATTGCTTGCATCTAAATGTGGTTTTTTTTTTTATATTGTTATAATATGTGTATATCAAACAATAGTTCTTGAAAGGTTTGATAAAAAGGTAAGTATAAATATTTACATTTTATACATTTAGTTTGGGTTATGAATTTTATCACCCATTTGTTTATTTTTTAGTTATATCAATAATTAATTATTTTCACATCTCAAATGCTTATAAGCATTTTTCTCACGTCAAATTCTTGTAATCATTTTTATTTTTCAGGAGTACATTTTTATTTGGGTTGTATTCTCTTTATACCTATAATGTTTGTTACATTATATGTAGAGAATGTAGTTATGGTGGGCACTGGTGTTGAAGTAGGTAAGGGTGTTTAATGGTTCTTGGTAGTGTGTAAGATCACATCTTACATATCCCCACAGTAAAAAGTGTTAAAGATTATAAATATATTTAATTCCTCGTTTTTCCCTTGTATCTTTGATGTTCACACCTGATGAGGTTGGATTGGAGATACCTATACTTATATGTCTTCTTATTATGAATAGGTAGCAACTCTTCTAGTGTCAGATAATCTGACCATCAATGTGACTAAGTTTCCCTTTGGGTAGCTTATACATTGATAAGTATATATGTATATTTAAAAATATCTATCCTGCTCCTTTTATATGAGACTTAATAATGGACTTTATCTGTGGTATTAGTTAAAAGAGTGAATGTCCCTTATTTCCCTAATGGATTGACTCATTGGGTTAGTCAGTCCTTGATTAAGATAGTACTGGTATTGTTTCTGTTTTGCTTAGGAGCATTTTCTCAAGCTATTTCCATGATTATAATTTCTCAAATGTGTTATAAAATGAAGTTTTATTAAGTATATCATTGTTTTTTTATTCTTTTTAACTTAATGTAGTTAGAACTAAAAAAAAAATTTTTTTTTAATTAAAATGGAAAAAAGAAATTTATTTCATTTTTTTATTATAGGGCTTCAATATTCTTGTGGTAAGTTCCTCTGATTCCATTTCCATTGTTTAGCCAATATGCATTTGGGCTGGCACATTTAATGATGGTAAATGGACCCATCTATATGGTACAGAATTTGTGGGAAATGAATTCCTTTGAATTACTAACATGTGGATTTTGATGAACACTTTATCTCCAATTTTAAATTGGCAATTTGATTTCTTTTTATTTTTGCCTCTTTTTCATTCATTTTTATCATTTTGTGATATGCCTCTATTAGATCTTTTTCTTGATCTTTTTCTTGAGCATAGGCATGGGTTTTTTAAATTGTATTGGGGTATGTTTACCCCATTGTAACTTGATGTGTGTGAATCCAATGGATTTGTTTACACTCCAATTTATGTAGTTGATTATGTGTGATGTATGCTTCACCCAGCCTTTGTGCTTAATTCTCCAAGTAGTCCTGAACAAACATCCAAGTTTCTGTATTACACATTCACATGGGTTTGATTCTGGATTTCTAATAGATGTTAGCACAGGTTTTATCTGATGTTTTTCTACCCATTTGATCCATTCTTTGGATAGGAAAGGGGTATGACAATTGGTTAAGATCATTCCTGATTTTCCTATCTCTTTAAAATGGAAGGTAGTACCTTTAGTATTAGCTTGAGTATTGGATAAGTTGACACAAATTTTGAAAAGAGATTGTACACTACTAGCAAATACTTTTGCTTATTAAATGGGGGTAGTGGACAATAAAAATCCACACCTAAGATCTCATTTAATCTTTCTGAAATGATAAAGTTTACTGAACTGATGTAACTTTTATTTACTGGCTTGGCTTTTATGCATAGGTGACAACTTTGAGTTTCATTCAATACATCTTTGTACATTCTAGACCAGTAAAACCAGGTTTTTTAATATTTGTTCAGTTTTATGAGTTTGACAATGCCCATATAAACAATATACACATTATATGTGCATTTTTTAATATTTTAGATATTATTACCCTCCACTTATCTTTGTTATAGTCTGCTTTATATTTTAAGAGCTGTTTGTCTAGTTTATAATATTTAAGATTATTGGCTTTATACAGAATTTCTTTTTTGTTTAACATATTAATAATTGGGATCAGATCTTTATCTAAGGTTTGGAGGCTCTTTGTTTTTAAATGTTAATTAAAAGATGCATATATTAATTTGTTTAAGATTAAATAAATATTAATGCTTGTTAAAACAATAGCCTTTAAACGACTCTTAGCATTATAAACATCTTCATACAAGACTGGTGAAGAAGAAAGAATTACTCATTTACATTTTTTGATGATGAAGGAAAATATTTTCCATTTAATTTTACTTTCTAGATAAGGTAAGAATCAATACTAGATGATTAATTGGGTTAGCTGTAAGCTGTCTGCATGAAAAAACATCTTAAGTCTGGTTACAGTCTAGGAATTTAATTTATCCAGCCTAGTTTCAGACCCATATTATAGATTATGATGTAAAGACTATACAGCCTTTATAACAATAATGATAATGTGATAAGTAAGTAAACTGTTATGCTTGATCTCCATGAGTGTTTTTCTCTTTGTAAATGTGTCACTTTGAATAATGGAAGAAAATCATCTAATAATCATCATATAACACTTACTAGTTTCCATTTTTATTATGCAAAGTAAAATTTGGAAATACTAATTTAAAAATTGAAAATATGTACCAACATTTGACATAATTGAAATTTAATTTTAAAAAAATTCGCATTTTCCATTTTATATTATCTTATAAAGCATTCATCAGTTAAAATTGATATGATTTATCAAAAGAAACTGGTAGTAAGACCAGATAGCTGAAAAAATTTAACTCTGAAAATTAAGATAATGTAATTCTAGTAAATAAAGTAGAAATAGTACCAATAATATAAACTCTAATAATGGTAGAAAGAGGTATGAACAAACTGAAAAAAAAACATTTAACAAAAAGTACTTCAAATGTATAATAGTTGATTAATTATCTAGGATATTACAATTAAACAACATGAGTTTAAATACTATTAAAGATAATATAATTAAACTTTGGAGAGTAAATTAGTCAAAAAAAAAAAATAGCCTGAAAAGTCAAGCTCATTTAAAACTAAGTATTATGAATAAAAAAATATCCCTTGTGTATTTAAAATTTTTGCTGATAAATTAATATAAGAATAAATTAAATTAACAATTTGTGACAATTGTTAATACAGAGTTTCTTTAATATAAATAAAATAATAACAAATAATATTTCCAAGCACTTTCAACTCTTATGAGTCCTTATGAAGGCAGTGTAAAAAAAATTCTATTTTTTCCTAGGTGATAAATTTAACATTTTTTGTATTGACCAGGAACAACTAATCGGAAAGCTGGTTAATTTCGAATTCATAGCACAAGATGAATTTTGTATAAGATATGATTCTTTAATCTTGCATTTTTTATCATGTGTTTCATGCATTAATATTGTAAAATTCTTTGGACTACATATATGGCCTGTATTATTTTGGTGAACATAAAAAGCTGAATAAACTGTATCATCTTCTCTTGCTCTATTATATGTATATTTATGTTGTTGAAGGCGATATTTAATATTTGTTTTGGTTTCTCCAACATATATTGCACTACAATTTATTTGTGGGCATCTAATAGAGTATACAACACTGTTTTTATTTTCCTTATTTATTATTTCCTTAGAATTATTTAATAATCTATTAAGGTTAGGTAGAGTTCTCCATGTTAATTGAAAATCTTGACTTAAAACTTTTATTATATTTTTATTAATATTGGAAATAAAAGCTAATGACATCCATGGTTTATTTTACAATATTAATGCATGAAACACATGATAAAAAACACAAGATTAAAGAATCATATCTTATACAAAGTTCATCTTGTGCTATGAATTCAAAATTAACCAGCTTTCTGATTAGTTGTTCCTGGCCAATACAATAAATGTTAAATTCATCACCTAGGAGAAAATAGAATTTTTTTTACACTGCCTTGATGATAAATATTATTTGTTATTATTTTATTTATATTAAAGATACTCTGTATTAACAATTGACACGAATTGTTATTTTATTTTATATTTATATTAAAACCCCCAAAAAAAAACACATAAAAATTTCCATAAATATAATTTAAACCATAAATAAATTATAATTATTATATTTCCTTTGTTTGGCTATTTGCCTTAGAATAGGAGACGAATACTGCCCGCTTGTGAGGGATTAAAGACTTTCGCCGAAAAATCAGGTTCTTCTTAATCTTGAAAGTTTTGGTGTATTTTGTCGGTTCCCGCCGGGGGGTACTCTTTTCATTTTTTTATATACAGAAATATTATTTATTTTTTATAAGAATAAAAATAGTCCTTGGAAAGTTAATACAATTTTATATAAGAGTTTGAAGTGTAATATATTAAATAATTAAACAATGATGGAATTGAATATAATCTGTGTATAATAAACTTGTTGTTTTATTTTAAAATAATATTCTTTGTGCACTTTATAGTTATAGTTATAGATCAGAGAGGTTCATAATATTCGACCTATGTCAGAAATAATGAAAGATGAGTGATAAAAAAATCTGAAAGAAGAAAAGAAAAGTAATATTATCATTATTTTATAAATAACTCCACCTAAACCCAAAACTATAAGGTACATTTTTACGGGAGATGTGTTTAAATTTTATCTCAATCATCTTCCACATTTTAGAAGAGCTTTGTGGTGTCCAACAAAATCAAAATAGCTCCTGAATAAGTTTTAAATTAATCTTGTCTTATAGCAGCTTATGGCACACACACACACCCTCATCTTTTCTCCAATTCCAATTAAGGCACAAAAAAACATTGTAATATATATACACAACAGTTACATAGATTAGTTTTAAGAGATTAGTTCAAAATACAAAATGTAATTTCTCATATATATGTATTTTTAACAATGTCATTATAGCTGTATATTCAATTTTAAATTTATTTGGGAGTTAGACAAAGAGAGCACACAGACTAAAATCTGATATATGAGGTATACTTTTTAAACTCTTAAGATGGAATGATAATAAATATAAATGTTCAAATTCACTTGTTAAGATCAAGACTTGTTTTATATTTTAATGAATATTTATCTTGAAATGCTATGCAACAACGTCAAATTCCTCCATGCTCTAAAATACTACTCAGAACTTGATATTCTTTATGATTTTATTTATTTATTTGAACATCAATGCATCAGTATTCAATAGACAAGCATTATATTTTGCTTTTATCATCATATTAATTAAATTATTTGCAATAAATGATACCAAAATGTTATAAATTATTGGAAATTTTATTTTTTAAGAGAAATTTTATTTAATACTAATATTATTTTATAACAACAATTATCAGATATTTTTTTATTTAAAAATTGTATGGCCTAAACAAATACAATATATTTTTTCTTTATAATCATTATTAAAAATATCAGTTAAAATTTAATTTGGAATATTTTGATAAATAATTTTAACTATTATTTCAAAAAAGAATTTGAAATTTGCATTTATAATAATATTCCTGAAAATTAATTTATAATTTAGAAATTTCATTTTCAATAACAAATTACAAAAAGCAAAGCAATATAATAAAATTACAGAAGTAGTGAATATAGTTTTTGCCGTTTTTAATAATTCATCAATAATAAATTATCATACAGCAGAAAGTTGAAGTACAAAACCCGGAAAATATTTTTTAGAAGTAGAATACTTCTTTAAAAAATGAAAATAGAATAGGTACGAAATTTACACTGAAGAAAAATATAGGAAAAATATTGATATTAGTAAGTACTATTAATAATAAGTTAATTTAACAGTTGGACACTTGCTGAACTCTCACTTGAATTATAAATGACCATGTTAAAAATATGACCACATCATAAGATTATCTAATGCATTAGAACATTGAATAATGCTTAAAAAGGCTGATGGTAAAAATAGAAAAAGATGCAAGCAATAGAACAGATGGAATTCATTATCATAATAATTTTGGTAATTGATACTCATTGGACTACAGCAAAGAGTTATTGGCATATAATAATAATTTTTATGCCATTTAATTCCAATAAATTTTGATTTCTGCTCACAATTTTTTATATAATAGTAAATATTTATTTTTAAACATAAAAATTAATAATTTTAATAAATAAAAAAACTATTAGAAGTTTGAAATCGTAAAGGTCAAATAAGTAGTTTCCTTTTGTTGATATTAATTACTAATTGTTTGTTATTGCATCGTTAAAGGATTATCACAAACTATTTTAGTATTTTTTTTGGTTGACAAAATTTATTAATATTTGAACAAATATCTATAATGAATACAAGTTTATTTTTCTGCTATTTTGTTTTCATTCATTTTTTGTGCTTGTTTTCTTGCTTGCTTTCAATTTATTCAGCATTATTTAATTCTAATTTTATTATAACAATTATATAATGTACGTAAACACACAACTCGTCCCAGTGATAAAAAAGAATTACTGATATATATTAATAAATTGTGAATATTGGTGTTGATAAAAAGAATTGATATTTAAAAAATTAAATATATATTAAACTACTGTTATTATTCTAATTATTGTTTTAATTTAAAATGTTTCTCATTTCAGAAATTATTAAATATTCATATATTATTTTTAAAATATTAAAAAAAAATTTTGAACTACTTATTTAGACTGATAAAGTGTTTTGATGATGATTATCCCAAAATAAATTTGAAATTTAGTGATTGATAAAATTTAAAATCAATTTATATAAACGTATATGACAACTTTAAGACGATAGATTATATCGGTTGTGTTTTTTTAAGAGGGGAGGGGGAGAAAGGAGACGGAGGGTATATTCCTCATGGGAATAGCAAATTTAAACGTCTAAAAAAAATCATAAAGCTTTATCAATGATTTTTTTTATCAAATTTGCATTTATATATGCTATATGTAATACTATGTTGGACTATTTCCATCATTTATCAATAAATGTTGAATGTATAAAAAAGTTTTATTTAAACTTTTCAAATACAGACAATTTGTTAGTAATAACACACAAATAGACAACACAGTTATTTGTGTTATTACTAACATGTTGTTTGTATTTGAAAAGTTTAAATAAAGTTTAAAATTTTCTACACATTCACACATCTAATACACCATCATCACAAACTTTCAGGCAAATATTAGCTATAATTTTAAAAGTCTTGTGATGCAGAGTACAGCATCAGCCTTTAATGTCTATGATTTAAGTTTGAATGATGACCAGATAAATTTTAAATTTTTTTAAAACTTAGGATTTTCGGGGGGTGGGAGTAATCTACAATCAACCCAATAAAACATCCAACATTGACCAGCAAATGAGTATTCATAGATAGATAATAAAACAAGGATAGAAAAACACATAAAAATTTTCATCACCTAACAATTATCATGTCTCTCGAATAATGGTTTCTCCACGGATTCTGTGGAAAGCCAATGAAGATGCCTTTGTCTTGTTTTACTTTTTAATTCTATTACACCGTAAAAAAAAAAAGTTTGCTATTAACTGAAAGCAAAAACTGTGATTTCTTTCTGATGCATAATGGAACTAAGAAAACTTTTTATGTCCATTTTATACAACTATATCTATTATTACATGTAAGTGCATATATTGGTCTCTATAATGAATTTACTGGTTTTCACTTGTAATTTAAAAACTGCAGTTATTTTTATTTCTGACATCAACTGTGTCTCTTAAAGACCCAGTAATTAAATACATGTGATTATAAAAATATATGAATATTTATTTGTTAAAAAACTGTCATTCATATTTTCCAAAAGCTTCAAAATTATAAAACTAAAACAGAAAATACTAAAAATGCCTAATTTTGAACTTAGACTGCCATTTGATGATGATTTTGTAATTTGAATATTAGATTACTGAAAAATGATTGCAGAAATTGGAATATAAACTAACTAATATTAAATGATATTAACAGTTGTATGAAACTAGGCATGTATTTTACTTATTTTTTTTAAGTAAAATTTATATAACTTTTACAAAACTAAAAAGAAATAGTGAATTTTAATGAGAAGTTTTGTGTTGAATATTTTTCTCTAAATACAAGGGACCTAAATAGGTACTGAAATACCCTATGATTAGCTAACATGGGAAAAGGAATGTATCCCAAATCCCAAATTGACTTCTTCTATTCTTACATTTTGTTTCAAAAACTTTGACATGAGCATATAATTCATGAATTAACTGGTTATTCTTTTGCAATTTTAAATTTAAGACCATTTAGATTGGTAATTATATATATATATATATATATATATCTTGTAACGGAATTAAAATTAGAAGCAATTATTAATTATTAAATATGTTTAGAATCTGCCCCATTTGTAACAGTATGAATAATATTGTAGTGATGAATGATAAAAAGACTGTTAAAAGACTGTTACCTTTATAACTGATTACAATTTATATATATTTATGAATGATAAAATGATAGTTGCTATAATTCAATAACTAAATATAACATTATAATCAGTTATAAAGGTAACAGTCTTTTAACAGTCTTTTTATCATTCATCATTACAATATTATTCATACTGTTACAAATGGGGCAGATTCTAAACATATTTAATAATTAATAATTGCTTCTAATTTTAATTCCGTTACAAATGTCGCACCAACTAGGGCTCGAAATAAGCCAAATAAGGGCTTGAAATACACCACATACCTGAGAGATGTGTAGTATATAATGATGACAGATGTATAGTTTAAAAAAAAAAGATTTTTTTTGTGTGTAATTTTTTTTTATTGTTATATACAAATATTTTGGCCTTATGTTTAGATGATGATGATTACTATTGTTGCATTTTTTTGATGATGATAAATAAAAAACAGCCATTAAATAGCTTAATTTCAATTTTAAAATATAAAGATATCACAACTTATAATAAGTGTTAAAGTTAATAGCACTGTTTTTTAAATATTTTGCTTATCAGTGAAATATAGCATTGCTGCTAGATAAGCATAGAAATATTAATAACCTTGAATTCTAGAATAATAATTTTGTTCATATTTGAAAAGTTTGTGTTATAGAAAATCTATGATTTTGGAGGTTGGATTGGATATTTGATTGTTGGAGTTTGGTTGGTTATTTTGCAATTTTTGATGATGAATGGAGAATTTTTGTCATTGCCTTGAGGATGTGATGTATTCATGCCACTGATGATTAATTTATCTCATTCACTGCTCCAACCCAGATTATAATATCAGTTATTATTTATCATGAAGCATTTAACAGTAGACCTGCGATGATTTCACCTCTAAGACTCCAAAGAGAGCAAGGCATAGTTTTTTCTGATACATAATATTTCATCTCTAAGACTCCAGAGAGAGCAAGGCA
Organism: Epiperipatus broadwayi; assembly: GCA_028023455.1. Lineage (NCBI taxonomy): Eukaryota > Metazoa > Onychophora > Udeonychophora > Euonychophora > Peripatidae > Epiperipatus > Epiperipatus broadwayi. The sequence continues at coordinate 5,570,004 of JAQFVV010012437.1, forward strand.
GTATTTTTTTTTTACTGATATATATAATAGTTACCTCTAAGACTTTAAAGAAAAGCAAGGCAGTATTTTATGAATTAAAGCCCCTAAGACTTGGAAGTAAGCAGGGCAATGCAACAGTGTTTGCAATAAACTATTATGGGTTGTAGTAGCTTAGAGTGATTAAATTGGGGTGATCATCTGAGTGTTCATGGAACATTGTATGCTTTAAGTGCGATGATTGAATTTTTTTTTATCTATCTCATGATTGTGAATTGCTAATCATTCTTTTGGCTGTCAGTATCTGTCAGATCTCTGGAAGGGTAGATGAGTATATATATATAGCTTGAGGTATGAACTTTATTATAAATATAGGCACATATGTTATATAAGTAATTTTTTTTATTGCTTAGTGTATTAAAATAGGGCATAGAGAGAGTTATATTTTATAAAAGCATTAAAAAACTAGATAAATGATGGCATAAAAAGGGCACACTTGTACAGATATAGCTTATTCTTAAATAAATGTTTTTTAAAAAGGGACTATGACCTCATAATTTGTCAATTAAACATAAGTAAAAATATGTGATGATGGAGGTTAAGTTAAATAAGGGCACTTAAGATATAAATAGATAAATAAAGGCACTTAAGATATAGATAGATGGATGGGGAGAATTATGGCTGAGAAAGAGTGGTTGGAAATTTTATATGGGTGGATAGATAAAAGTTTTTGACTCTGGATGTATAGGAAATCAGGGAGCAGAACAGAATAAATCAGAACAGAATAAAGCAGAACAGAATAAAAGCAGAACAGAAATAAGTAATATAAATATTTTATAAGTTTATAAATATGTATAAAAAAAGTAATATGGAAGAAGATAAAGAATTTGTCATGGAAGGAATGGAGGAAGTAGTAAAACAAGGCCCTCCAGAGTGTTTGCAAGTTATAATTAGTCAGATGAATCAGAGATTCGATCAGCAATCACAAGAGATGAAGGAAATGAAGTAGAGCATGAACCAAATGGATCAGAAAATGGATCAGTACTTCCAAACAATGCATGAATCTATCAAAGGACTGTCTCAGGGACTTGATAATAAGATGGATCAACCATTGCAAGAAATGAAGAATCAAGTAACTGATTTAGGTAAAGAAACTGATAATAGGATGACCAGTCCAAAACAGGAAATAGTGACAGAGAGTTATGTGACTGTAAACAAGCCATATAAAAGCGATGAGGTAGCTGCTGTTCAAGAACAGACCAATCCCAAAGAGAATATATACAGTGAGACCCATAATCTAGAAATAAAGGTAGCCACTGTACAGGAACAAATTGACCTCAGGAAAGATGTAATCAGTAAAACTAGTTTCTTAGAATTAAAGGTAGCTGCTGATGTATATGCTACAGTAAGTGTAGTAGACATATTCGAGACAATAGTAGCTTCAGAAAGTATGGCTGAAGATTATTTTAGAAGGGAGGAGAACTATAGTTATAAAGTTTCCAATATGAGAGGTGGAAGAAACCAGTTAGGCTGACAATTTCCCACAAAAACCCGTCAAACCAAACATAGGTATGCCTGGGAATATATATATGATAGCAGATGATGTGTACCCCCCCAATAAGAGTGGCAGACCTGTTGGATGCCCTGGGAGTTATAGAAAGTAAAGCTGAAGGTTATTCTAGGAGGGAGGAGAGATATAGTTATAAGATCTCCACCATTAGGATTATGAATAATCAGTTATGTTGACCCTATCCCACAAAACCAAGCAAACCGAATATAAGTAGGCCTGGAAATAACTTCAATAATCTAAGTGAAAATTGTAGACCCATGATCAAGGAAAATCCAATAGCAAGTTGTTCTGAATCAGTAAGTAATGATACATGAAGAACACTTGTTTAATAGTTCATGAGGATAGTCATCAATAATAGACCATAGTCAAATTTGTATTGAAAAAAAAAACCAACAAATATATATATATTAAGTAGTTGGTTGGTATTTTAAGGAAGATAGTGTCATGAGAGACTATCAAATTTTTTTTTTGTTTGGGAGTGAGGCAAATGTATGTATATGACTCATTTCAAACACACAGATATTATTTTTAAAAAAAAAATCTTTTATATATATGGATTCATGTGTGTATTTATTATTATATATAAATTTATAAATACTTAATAAATAAGCAGTTGTAAAGAGAATGTAATGAGAAATAATATTTAATATTGATTTATTACATTTTCTTATTAAATAAGGTGTTAAATTATTTAACATTAACTTTGTTAAAATAAAGCAGATCAGAAAGAAAGTATAAAATAAGGTAATAAGATTAGTAGATTAGGAGATTAAAAAATGTACACATGCAAAAGAGTGTGAAAGAATGAAAATGTCTGTATAAAAACAAAAATGCTTTTACACCTATTGCTAGTGACTATAGATTTCCAGCTTTATTGTTTGTTATCTGTATCTAAGATTATTTTTATAAAGGGGGTGCTTTGATGTAATGAAACATGATTATTAATTTTCTTGTAAAATCGTGATAGAACATCAACTTGTCAAACTGATTTTTTTTTTGATCTTTTATCTCAAGATAAGATATGCAGGTGGTCATTTTCTTTGACCAAGATTCGCAATAAAAAATGAATGAAACAATATTTAGTGATCAATCAGTGTTTCATTATTATTAAACAGAGATGTAGCGAGCAAGCAGTTTTTTTTTAAATGTTGGAAAAAGGAGAGTCAATTTTTTTTAATATTGGAAAAAGGCAGTCAGTTTTTTTTTAATGTTATGAAAAAAGAGTGAGCGATTTGATTTTTTTTTCACTCTTTAAAAGTTGAGGAAGAAAAAAAATGACTCTTGTTTTAAAGTCAGTATAGATGAAGATGTGCGTATATATAAGTAATTCCCAGCAAGATTAAGAAAAGAAGGAAAAATGGAACAAAATTGAATTTATTGGAAGAAGTTATTAACAATTCTATGAAATGATATTGATATATTTTGCTGTGTATGATATAATGAATTTGCATTGCTAAAACCATTTTTTCTGCTTCCCTGATTAATACAGAATGGGTTAAATCACTGGTCTACTGTGGACCCATATACTGGTCCATAGTAACCAAAAGAATGGACAAATTTAAAACCAGCCAAAAATGTCATCTCATTATCATCTTTGACAAGAGCCAAGAAGAAAGGAAAGATGAATAAAAGCCACATATATAGCCAGGTTTGAAGCTATGAACCAAATTTTTTGTTAAAGTTTTCCTCAGTCATCTAAAGTGTCTACAATAATTTTTTTTTATGGAAGAGACAAGCAAATCAACCAGTTCATACTTATCTAAAAGTATTTGTAATAACTCTTTTTGAAATGGTAGAAGCAAGCCAGTCAACAAATTCAGCGTTATCAAAAGTATCAACAATAAATAATTTTAAATTGAAGAAGTAAGCAAGTCAATTAATTCATGTTTATATTAAAAGTATCTGCAAGAACTTTCTTTTTCTTAAATGGAGCACCGACAAGCAGTCTGAAAATTCAAACTCAGGACATTTATAAGAAGTGAAAGTAATCAGGTAACTATGAACTTTCCTTAACAGATCTTTTATTATTCTTATTAAAAGTAAACCTTAATTTATTGGTTAAAGCATTATTTTTTTTCTTTGATACAGAAAAACATTGAAGGCTTGTTTATGGATAGTTATTCTCACTATCACATAACATAACACAAACACAGTTTAAATCTTTAAACTTAAATTTTCATTATTTTTTATTATTTTTTTTTATATTATATATTCTAATATTGAAATGTTTTTTTTATTGTTCTTCATTTGTTATGATAATGAGCAACCTATAAATATATGCATTTATAATGTGTTTTTTTTATATATTGTTGCATATTAAAATTGATATAATGTATTTTATTTTATTTTGCTAAAAGGTTGCAAGAATATTCTTTATATATGTAATTTATGTATTAATCTCTAATATAGGGGTATACATTTTAAATATATATGTTAACATTACCGAATGTGTGCATGTGTAACTGCTTATACAAATACGTCAAAAGAATAGGTTATACATAATTAGTTTAAATATGAGAAATTATAAAGCAAGGCTTACATATGAATGGAAGTGAAATAAAACATAGGTTACATATGAAATTTATTTTTGTAATAAGTTAGGAAAGTCTTAAATAAGCATTCCATGAAATATATATTTTTTTTAAATGTCATTTTTAAGCCAGCTTATTTTAAACTTATCCAAAATGACGAACTTGTATATAAAATTTTGTATTAGTTCTATATTGAATTAATGTAATAATAAGCCATTTATCTAATTAGTAAATTTGATTTTAAAGAAAGAAAGAGTAATAGTATTAATAAAATATAATTATATATCTTAATTGGTTTCCGAGTTCTTATTAAAAATATTGTTGTATTTTCTTGTCTTAATTCTATCATTTTAATTCATCATCATCGCTCGCAGATATTAAGAATTATCATTCGTAAATATTGAGCAATCACTTGCAAATATTAAGTGCTCACAAAATGTTAAGTAAACTAGAATGTTGATTTACCTTTAAGCATTTAGGGGTTAAGCTTGATAATAACCAAGTTTTAATAATTATAGGTGTATAATAAGAAGCTAAAATTATGTTGCCCATGAGTTTTAATCGTACTCATTAAAGATGGATATCGTATTATTGATTGAAGCACTGTTTCAAATAATACTATACAAGAGTTATGATCGCCATCATCATTGATTAAATAAAGTATAATCATTAAATCTAATGTTTAACATAATTAATATATTTATTAAATAAGGATTTATAGAAAGTTGAATATCATGCATAGAGATTCGTGATGATTATTCATCATCACTAGTATTATTAAATCCTAGTTTTAACTATTAAAGTATTTTAGTAAATAAACATAAACTTCTAAATGCTAGTGAATATAATATTTAAATCCCATTTTGACAAGGGATGTTTTTAATAAGTGCTTATGAGTTTATAAAATAAATTTATTGTTGTGAGTTTATTATAAAGCTATGGCTGGTATCATCACTATTACTATTATCATCATCACTATTATTATCATTATTATTATGATATTATTATCGTCATTATTATCATCATCATTATTAGCATTATATTGTGATAAATAATCTAGTTAAATGGCCATCAATATCAATAATGGTCTTCACGATGCTTGTTTAGAAGCCATTAATAGGATTATACTTGTCTGTTCATCAATATACATAAAATGAGCTAGCAATGTCTATAAGAGTTTTGATCTATAATATAATTTTTTGGTGATATGGGGACCTTGTAATTTTATTGATATAGATAAAATATAAGAGTGTCATTTTTTTTTTCATTAGTTATCCAAGTCATGTGTGATAAAAATGTACCGAATGAGTTTGAACTCAGTACACTCTAAACAGATATTTATCTAGATTTAAAACAATCTAGTGGCGTTCATGGGAAAACACATGTATTTAGCTAAACTGAATAAAGAGTGATTTCATCCCTTTCCAACTTAATGATATTAAGTTTATATGATAATTTTATACGTTGTTATAAATAGCATCAGTGTGTGCGTGTGACCATGAATGGTCGTATATACATGGAAAGAGGAATGAGAAGGATTCTTGGTTAAAAGAACTTAGTATTGGAGATAAGCATAATGCACTCCAGGGATCTCACAGTGGGTAATTTTATTTAGTTGCTATATTTAATATTATTTTATTTGATGACAATGGCCAGTATGTTTTATTGTTCAAATGACTTCCCCAACATTTAAATATCATTAAATCTTTAATGATGACAGTTTTAATTGTCATTTTATTATTTTATATGTTGAGAAATAAGATAATTTATTTATTTCATTATTAGCGTAACAGAATTAATGTTTAGGATGTTGCAATCGGGCTATAATGTTATATTTAGTTATTGAATTTATAGCAACTATCATTTTATCATTCATCAGTATATATAAATTGTAATCAGTTATAAAGGTAACAGTCTTTTAACAGTCTTTTTATCATTCATCATTACAATATTATTCATACTGTTACAAATGGGGCAGATTCTAAACATATTTAATAATTAATAATTGCTTCTAATTTTAATTCCGTTACAAAATATATATATATATGTAAAGAGAGAAAGAGAGAGAGTTTGAAGCATATATTTTCAAGTTTTACTGATTTCGCAGGTAAATTTTCTTTGATAATGATTTTAATAAAGAAATCTAAAAAAACCATTGCAGTTCTTTACACATTTTCACCTTTTAAAAAATATGATAAACAGCCGCCAATCCTGTCTCTTAGTACTGCATATATGAATGTATAAGAATATTTTGGCTGGCCTTTCAGAATTATCACAACAAGTTGTGTATAATTGATAAAAATGGAAAGTAAATATTTTAAAATAAAAATGGTTAGTTTTCATTGATTGATAATTTAGTAAATTTCTCATTTAGATCACTTTCAGATACAAAAAAACATGGATAAATATGAGAGAATAAGCAAAATACACAAAATTTTAATAAAAAATTTTATTCTGCTTTTAATGATAAATTAAGAATGTTATATAAAAAATCATAAAGGTCTGCATTGCTGACCTGAGTTACATGTTATATATTCTTCTTCTAATAAGTATGATTGTATTTAGATGTTCAGAGAAGTGGATGATATGTAATGATTTTTACTATTTTCTGAATATATATATATATATATGTGTGTGTGTGTGTGTCAGTGATTGTAGCACTTCTACAACCATCTTTCTACCTTTTATCACCCAGTGGATGAGTTGTGTGATCAAGTCGAAACGTCTCGGTATATCAATATTTAAATTTTTTAACACGGATGAACCGGCAAAATATGTCTTTTATATATATTCTAAATTAATAGGGTATTTGTGAACTAAAAACATAATATACTGTGATGTGTTAATTAAATTAATATAAAAGAGTAGGATTTTGTGAGTGGATCTATATACCTGGTGACATGCTGGTGGGTCAATATGTGACTGGCAGCATGTTGAAAACAATGATCATACAATTCCATATACTGATGATGATTAGATGACAATAAATCAATTAATATTTATAACTTGCTACATTATTATATATAAAAATATATTTATTTAAAAAAATAACAGAAATATAATGGTGCTTAATGGGTGGTGGTGGAAATGATTATGATTATGACAACCTATCATCCAAATTGCTAATAGAAATACTTATTTCAGTAATCAGAATAATATCAAAGAGAATAATGATTTAACTATCCAACAACATTATAATATTACATGGCAAATATTTATATATGTGTGTTTTTTTTATTATATTTCTATAATATTCTTAGTGATACAATATTATTAAGTCACTATGCCAACAATCAGAGAGGAAATAATAAATTCACTGCTTCTTAATTAAATGAAAGAAAACATTGTGTCACCAGACCCATTAATATGGCTTAATTTCTATATCTCATGTGCATGTGCAGAATTGACATAAGAGAACATAAAGTTCATGCATTAAAATAGATTATAATTTAATAAATTAACAATTAAGCAAAAAATCCTCCACATTTAACTACTTAACAAACATGTACACTATTAATAGAAATACAATTAATAATTCATAATATGATTACAGCATTTAAATAATAGTATTAATAATTATATTAAATAAATAATTCTGAAAGTTTAAATGAGTTTATGGGATTTCTGGATTTAAAATTATCTCTTGTTTGTTTTTTTTTGTTCAAGAATGAAAAGCCAAGTTGTTTTAAAACTTACTTTAAATTCATTTTTTCTGAAACTAATATACATGTGTGAAGTGCCTTATTTACATGTTTCTGGATTGAAAGATAAAAAGATTTTTACAAATGTCAATTATTAAATTTTTATGTAAAATAAATTAAATTATTCTCACATGTGTGCATATTGTAACGTTTATTTATATACGTTGCAAATATATTGGCATTTGGTAAAAGCTAAAAAAATAAAAGTAAATTTAGATTTTTTTTTTACTATAATTTTTTTTTAAAAAAAATAACATACAATGAAAGTTAAATTATTCTTTTGTATTTTTTTTAATTAATTAGAAATAAAAGTTAGAATTGGAGAGAACAAAAGACACAAATTACCAATCTAGATAAGAGAAAGTAAAAATATTTCAACTAATTAAAGATGGCAGAATTATGCTGAAAAAAATAAAGACTTTGTAACATAAATTTTATAAAGAATATATAAGATTATCAACTTATATTTTGACAAACAAAAGATATGCGCAGAAGTCTGAAAACTGGACCTCTAGTATAAAAAGAAGGGATTCAGTTGGAGGAACGTCTTGGTTTGCCTGATATTCTTTTGGTTGGTTTTGGATTAAAGAATCCAGACCACTCTATGATGAAAAAGTTCTTCATATGAGAGTAGACTGGAGCTTTAGCTGACATCGTTACCGATGGACACCAGAGAAGCTTATGCGACTAGCCTATGGAACCAGCACCAAGATCAACTAATAATCAAAGGCCGTGAGCTCATTTTAACCCTGAAAAACTATGCATAGTTATCTACAACCAGTGTGAATTCACTAAAACTTACCGGTAAGACTACTTATTCCTGATTGTGACAAAATTAAGCATTTGTAAACAAGTCTTAAAATAATCCTGATATAGACATTAATTTTCTTATTAAAGAGACTTTCGTTTAAATAATTTTATACAAGATCTTGGAAATGAATTGTAATAAGTGAACATTATTAAATTACTTTATCCAACTGTTTTTTATAAATTTATTCATGTTTTCTCCAGTTTAGTTAATTCGTAATTTAACTTACAAATATTTTTAGTCAGTTGGAATAAAAGATTTTACTATTATCAACCTTTTTCATTGTGCATTATTAATAATAGTTATTAATTATTATTAAATTTATTAATATTATTTTAGTGATGTTTAAATATATAATTTACCTTTGCCAATGTGTTTAATAAATTCCAGGAATAATAATATTTTAAAAAAATAATTCTCGTTATGGTATGATGCAATACCGATTAGTTTAAAAGTATTTTCTTTTTTTATTTGCGAGATGTGCTGGCGACAGATTTCAGTGGTCTCTTTAGAATAAAAGGACCTGGTGCCCATATTAAATAAATTAAAAGCTGATTTCGTCAATAGCATAATTCTCAACAATTAATAGGCAGAGTTTGATCAGGAAATATAGTTATGTTTTTAGAAATAGAAATACAACTTTCTTCTTTTCGACATAACTTGATCAACTCACGCGCAGTTTATATTAGCGTGTAGAGGCCTAGCAAAATGGAAAATGTTATAATATGTATATATACCACTTTTATAAATGTATTTGATATATAAAGATTTACAACAAAAAAATACTAAAATTGTAATCTAATTATTGGAAGTTAAATATTATTTATTTGTTTGAATTGGTAGACATAAATGATATATAAAATTATAACTGTAATTAAAGCAAATGTACTTACATTAATTGAATTCAAATGTCTGATAAACAAAGTTCATCAGCATTGTAAATTTTTGTTATTAGTAGTACAATTTTTTGACACAATTAAATTAAAATGAAGTTTCAGGAACTCATTCTGATGCAAGCAGTTAATTTTTAAAAAATAATGATGACTAGGAATGGCTATTTTTCCAGGGATACATAAACTATTGATTCAGAATCTTATTTGATTCTTTAGCTGAATGAAGATGGCTTTGACATAAAAATATGCTTAAAATTATGATGGCTTTTTGTAGATGTACTCTAACAGTAATTCCTAACATTGAACTAATTTTATAATTGTATAACTTTCTCCATGAATTTTAATCTGCAATTAATGCTATTAAATTTCACTTGCCTTTTTAATAAATTTTTCCTTATAAACACATTTGTGTTTCTACAAGAATTTATAATTATTTTTATAGTATTCAAACTCTTTAATTAGTTCACTCCCCTATAAACTGACTTTATCTTTATTTCCATATAAAGTTGTTTATACGTTCTTTATTTTTTAATTAATTAAAACTAAGAAGATATAACAAAAAATAAATTTAATTTTTTTTTCCAAAGCAATATCTTTTTCAGCTTATCTGAAGGTTTGCAATATGGAATTTTAAAAATAATTTAGTAATAATTATATATTGGACTATTTTCATATTCTACTATTAAATATTAAATATCTTTAAAAAAAATCAAACTTTGTTGAAACTTTTCAAATACATTCAATTGGCAGTAATAACACACAAGATAGTATGTAACACAATGGTTTGATTGATATTATTATCCTCTCTTCTTTAGATAAAGCTGAGCTAATCAGTGACAGTACTAGCATGAGAATAAAACCTAAATGATTATATTCATAAATAAGTGATGTTCTAATTACCTATACAATATATAACCTAATTTTCTTTGAAATTATTTTTATATATCTCTCTACAACTTTGTAACTCTCTCCATGAATTTTTAACTTCAATTAAAGTGATTAATTTTGTTAATTCTTTTATAAATTTTTTCTTGTGAAATATATGTGAATATAAAACCTTAGATGTAAATAAAATATTATTTATTTTATAAACGCATGGATTTCTTCACTTTAATAACATTCTCTTTTTTGGAGAAAATTACTCTAAAAATTTACTTGAGAAATTATCCCCATTATAAATTAAATTAAAATAGAATTTGTATACAAATAAAGCTAGTTGCAAATAAATTAGATCTTATATAAGATATCTCAACTGCAAATAAACAGAGGGAGGAAGCAGCTAAAATGGTTAGAGTGGATTAAAGTTAATGTAGATTTGAAACGATAACAAATCAGCTGTAAAAAATGGTCAATGATAGACTAGTAAATTAACTAGTAATGATTAAGTCTAAAGAGAGATAGCAGCAAGTGAGAAGCAATACATATTTGTGAATAGAAAAGGTTATTATTAGTAATGGGTAATTAAGTGAATTTATCTAAACCACAAGAGACAAGTTGGGAAAGGAAATGGTTAACACATAACATATAAATTCTGTGTGATGATGTAAACACTGAGATTATAAACTTTAATAGTTTATTGTATTTGTGAAGTTATATATGCTTAATTGTATTTCAAGAGAAAGGACAAATATAATAACTGGATTACTCCTGGTGTGAAAGAAGACTATTTTCACCTGATGAAAATAAATAGCGTATGAATATTAATGGATTATTACCTTTTATTGTTTTTATCTCATTATTAAATAAATCTTATTATATGTACATTTCAAAGTATATTGTTCATTTATTTAGTTCCCTGACTTGTCTTTAGAAGCCCTCAGGTCACAGCAGTGTTGATGGCGTTTGACACAATTTCTATAGGATTTAACAGGGATAGCTACAGGATTTGACATCAGAATAAATCTACTGTGATTAATAAAAATATGGTCACACACAATTCTGTATTTTGTGAGTTTTACATAGCAAAATAGACTCATGGAAAAGTTATGTAGAACACATGAAATACTATATATTTATAAATAAAGTGGAAGATGAGTGTCTCAAAGTGTTGAGCCTTGTCTATTTTGCAGGTCAAGATGTTGTACAGCTTGAAAATAGACTTACTGATCCCGAATGTCTGAAGGAACTTCCATATAATGAAGTTGTAGAAATTTTAAATGAATATTTCATTATAAAAATATTAAAATGGTAATGTGACCAAGATTGAGAAACTGGAAACAATTACCATAAAAAAAGTATGTAGCTTTTGATTTAGTTCTAAGGAAGCTAGCTAAACACTATGATTTTGGTCTGAAAATAAATGATATATTATTGGAACAACTCCTATATGGCATAGAGGATTAAAATTTCTGAAAAGTATTGGTAAGCAATGCTGAGCTTGTGGAGAAATGTGTCATACAAAAAGCTTTACAAAATAATGCATTGAAGTTTATAGAGCCACAATAGTTGAAAAAAAAATTTCTACTAAATCAAAAAATAATAAAACTTATTATAAGACCCTGTATTAATAGAAAGGAGTAAAAGTTGTATTATTATAGCAAACCCAAGTAATTTAAAAATAAGTTTAAACATAGGAATAAAAATTGTGGAAACTGTGACAAAAAGGGTCATTTAGCAGCTATCTGTCATTTAGGGGAAAGTAAAGATACTAAATTTGTAAAAGTGAACTATAAATCCAAAGAAAAATTAAATTATGATAATTTTCGTATAAAGAGGCTAAAAGACAGAGAAATGGATCACATATTTTTAGGTGCAGTTATTTGCAGTCAAACAGTAAAAAATGGAAGTGAACAGTGGAGATGGTTTTCAATGATATCTTTCAGAGATTGGATTAAAATTAACAGAAAATGTAAAAGATAGTATTTTAAAATACAGATGTGATGGTTCTAGATATAAATAGCAAAAGAAAAATGTTATTCAAGGGAAGATGGTAGTGCCTGTAAAATTAATTTCTAGTGTTAACATAGTAAATTAAAATTTCAGTTCATTATTAGCAAGAAATTAGTTCAGACCACTGGGTATCCATGCAAATGTGAATAATAATTTGTTAAATTCCAGAACATTAAATAGATAGCAAATTGAGTGTGTGGGGGGGGGGGAACTAGGAGGCCTTGGACTCAATTAACAAAGCTAGTACTACCTATTGGTAAAAATGATAAAGTTCAAAATTGGGACAAGTTCCTAGTAAGAGCAAAAATGAGGATACATGACTTAATTGTAAGTGGACACCTGAAAAAATAGTTTAAGTAATATTGAAGATTATAAGAATAGTAACATTACAGAATGTATGGAAGGTGAAAAAACATATTAAACAACTTCAATGTCATTATAGAAATACCTTGCCAGATATTAATCTAAATATAAAAAAAATTATTGGAGGATTTAATTATGGATGCAGACCAAGTTACTATAATTCATGATAAACAGGTGTTTGTGTGGGAGGTAATGAATGTGGAATTACTTCAAAAGAAGAAGAAAAGAAAGTTATTCCCAAAACTCCACATAACCATAAAAGTAAATCAACTGACAAGTTTAAAGATGAAGTAATAAATTAAGTCAGTATTTCTAATGTAGGGGAGGAGTGAAATGTCTGCAGATATAAAACCATATATATATAAATAAATTATTATTTATTTTTGTAAATACACATGATTTTCTTCATTTTAATAACATTCCCTTTTTTGGAGAAAAGTACTCTAGAAATTTGCTTAAGATAGTATTCCAAAAATAAATTAAATTAGAATAGAATTTGTATGCAAATAAAGCTAGTTGTATACAAATTAGATCTTATATAAGATATCTCAACTGTAAATGAAGAGAGAGAAGAAGAAGCTAAAATGGTTAGACTGGATTAAAATTAGTGTGGATTTGAAGTGATGAGATCAGCAATAAAAATGGGAAATGATATACCAGTAGATTGACTAGTAGTGACTATATCTAAAATGGAATAGCAGCAAGTGAAAAGCAATATATGTTCATGAATCCAAAATGTTATTACCAATGAAGGGTAATTAGCTGAAACATAATTAAACTGCAAAAGACAAGTTGGGAATGAAGATGATTAATACATAATGTATAAATTTTGTGTGCTGATGTAAGCACTGAGATTTGAAATCATAAATATAATAACTGGATTACACCTGCTGTGAAAGAAAACTATTTTCACCTGATAAATAGCCTATGAATATTAATGAACTATTACATTTTTATATTGTTTTTAGCACATTATTATTGCTATTAAATAAACCTCATTATATATATATTGAAGTATAATGTTTATTTGTTTAGCTTTTTGATTGGTCTTTAGTGACCCTCAGAACACAGTACCTTTAATTATTTTATTTATCTATAATCTGTCATTATGTTTATCTTCATACAGCTGTTAACATATTATTCCCTTTTCAATTAATTAAATTAAGAGTATTCAACAGAATAAAAGTCATAGATCAATTCATAGATCACATGACCCTATCTCTTAAGCTTGTAAGTTATAAACAGTGAGGATTGCCAATTCCTCTACAAGCTTTATGATAAATGCTTAGCCAGATCCAGCACTCAAAATATCTCTGTCAGGAACCCCTCCCCAAACCCCTGACCATGATTTCGTGCTTTGGCACTCCTCAGAGAGGTGTCAGGGTAGGTTCAGACACTAGATCTAAAAATACCAACCCAAAGCTAAGCACCAAGCTAAAAGTTATCTATTGAGTGGAAAATCTAAAATTTTCAGACATGTACATGTCTTCAAACCCAGCTATCCAACTCAAATAGCTATATGGAGCTGATAGATCTTCAGCCATGCCATATAGTAGTAGTCATAGCAATATAAAATTGCATAAGACTTTTTGGCAGAGACTATAAATAGTCAAAATAAAAGTCATAGATCAATTCATAGATCACATGACCCTATCTCTTAAGCTTGTAAGTTATAAACAGTGAGGATTGCCAATTCCTCTACAAGCTTTATGATAAATGCTTAGCCAGAGCCAGCACTTTGGGTTGGTATTTTTAGATCTAGTGTCTGAACCTACCCTGACACCTCTCTGAGGAGTGCCAAAGCACAAAACCATGGTCAGGGGTTTGGGGAGGGGTTCCTGACAGAGATATTTTAAGTGCTGGCTCTGGCTAAGCATTTATCATAAAGCTTGTAGAGGAATTGGCAATCCTCACTGTTTATAACTTACAAGCTTAAGAGATAGGGTCATGTGATCTATGAATTGATCTATGACTTTTATTTTGACTATTTATAGTCTCTGCCAAAAAGTCTTATGCAATTTTATATTGCTATGACTACTACTATATGGCATGGCTGAAGATCTATCAGCCCCATATAGCTATTTGAGTTGGATAGCTGAGTTTGAAGACATGTACATGTCTGAAAATTTCAGATTTTCCACTCAATAGATAACTTTTAGCTAGGTTCTTAGCTTTGGGTTGGTATTTTTAGATCTAGTGTCTGAACCTACCCTGACACCTCTCTGAGGAGTGCCAAAGCACGAAACCATGGTCAGGGATTTGGGGAGGGGTTCCTGACAGAGATATTTTAAGTGCTGGCTCTGGCTAAGCATTTATCATAAAGCTTGTAGAGGAATTGGCAATCCTCACTGCTTATTCAACAGAAACTAAAAAAAATTTTTTTTTTCAAAACAACCTACATTTTTTTAATTTCAAGTTAAAATGATATATGTATATTATTTAAAGTAATATAAAACCATAACATTATTTTACAATCTTTTGGTCTTGTTTTATAGAATTCTTTTAAATATTACAAAGGGGTGATGAAGTATGCTATATTTTGTTCCAAGTCCCCCTCATGTACAAATGTATATAGTATATAATAGCTCACATTTTGTTAGAATAGAATATGTATTGTTTAATGCACAGTACTTTTGAAGATGCATATACATAATATAAGAAATTTTATTAACATAAATATATAATTATGTAGAGCACTCTGAGATGGAAAAATAGATACTGGTGTACTGTAAAATTTATTTACATATTTTATGTTTTTTTTTTAAGTAATAGCATGCTGGGATGAGAGAAACAAAGTAACTGCTCAAATATTATAAAATTTGCAATCTTTAATCTTTTTTTGTTTATTTGTTTAAATTTTTCATGGATAGAGTGTAATTGAAATTGTATAAAATACAATATAATTTGCAGCTTTACTGTATTATCTTTTCTAAAAAATTATATAGACTCATATGAAAATTGTCACATTATATATATATTAATTAATAAAACAAGTTATAAATTTTGTAACTTGCTTTTAAGCTTGCATTTAAATTATCACTAGATGGAGCTTACCCACTTGTTTTATTAATTATTATAAGTGCACCTTTGATGTTTTTTGTGATGCTATATTGCAGAAGCTACTACTATATGGTGAAACTGAGCTGAATTCAGACCCATATAACTATCTGGTTTGCAAAGCTGGATTTGAAGACATTTATGTGTCCAATAATTTCAGACTTTCAAATTGATAGAAACATGTTTTATAAATGCTGACTTTCAAGTTAGTATTTTAGATCTAGTTTCTATAGACCCACACCTTCATTGAGGTGAGCCATAATCTCGAAATCAATTGGTCTGGAGGTAGGTTTAAAGATAGAGATTTTGAATTTTTTCTCTGTCAGCACTTAAAAAATAAAGCTTGTTTGAGCTATTGGTAAGCTCCATCTAGTGATCATTTAAATGCAAGCTTAAAAGCAAGTTACAAAATTTATAACTTGTTTTATTAATTATTATAAGTGTACCTTTGATGGATTTTGTGATGCTATATTGCAAAGGCTATTTCTATAGGGTGAAACTGAGCTGAATTCAGACCCATATAGCTATCTATTTTGCAAAGCTGGATTTGAAGACATTTATGTGTCCGATAATTTCAGACTTTCAAATTGATAGAAACATGCTTTATAAGTGCTGACTTTCAAGTTAGTATTTTAGATCTAGTTTTTATAGACCACCCCTTCACTGGGGTGAGCCATAAGCTCGAAACCAAATTGGTCTGGAGGTAGAGTTAATGATAGAGATTTTGATTTTTTTCTCTGTTGGCACTTATAAAAATAAAGCTTGTTTGAGCTATTGGTAAGATCCATCTAGTGATATATATATATATATAACAGAAAAATCAAGTCAGATGTCACACGACCTAATTTAATAAGCTTGTATTTTGTTTTGCGAGCTCTATATATATAATGGGTTAAATAAATAAACAAACCTTAATAATTAATAAAATAAAATAAAAAATCCTAAATACTGCAGCAAATTTCAGACAGATGCTAATGTTAATTAAATCTAATTAATAAATACAAATCAATTTTAAGTATTCATCAGTAAATTAGATAAGAAAAACAAAGTTCTTTCTCCCACAGAATATTGTTACCTGGAAATTACTATCACAGGAATTTAGAAATTTATAAAATACAAGCTGAAACAGAGCAGTGAGAGAGAAAACATTGCTAAAAGTGTTGCATAGAACTCAATAAATGAAATCTCAAGAAGAAAGTAAGCAAATAAATAGGAGAACTTAAAGCTTGGATCCTTATCTAATAACTTCTGCCATTACAGATATCATTCAGACCATAATGGTTTTATTATTATTTAGCAATTTTTAATATACACAAAATCAATGTAAGTATTATTCATGAGTATAATGAATAATTTTGTATTATTAAGTTATTCATTTTTGGGATAATAAATATCAGTTAAAATTTAACTGTGCTCTGTCTTATTTTTAATATTTATTTTTGTGCTTGATCATTATCACATATGATTGTTATCAAGACTGGCATAGTTTGATAGTCTAATAAGAAGACAGATAGGATGAATCTATTCACGAGTACTATAAATGATTTTACCATAAATAAATTTGATTCTTATACCTTGTGATTAGCAATTATATTTAAAGAGGATGAAGAAACTCTTCCTTATGAATTATAATTACAAATGATATCATCAAAATTTCTGCAGAAAGTCATCAAAATTGTAAATTATCTTTATAATAATAATGATTCTAAATACTATCTTGTTATAATTGATAGGCTGAGCAAAACTTTAATTCACAACCCTCAATGCATATGAAACTTTTGCATTTTTACAATGGTTGACAAACTATTAGAGAACTATTTAGAGAATAGGATTAACTACTGAGAGACAAACAAAATGTGATAAAGGTAGCTTCTTTGCAAAACTGTTATTAAATAATAGTATAAATATTCAATACATGAAATGTCTTTTTGACAACACTAAGAGTTTTTAAATAGATTTAACTGACTACCTGTGAGTATGGGAATGTTCCATTAATAAATTTAAATTTCGATAGCAATTCTGGCATCTTTGGCTACATTTTCTTCACAAGATATTTAATATTTTCTATTGGAAATAAATGTTAATTTGAGATATCATATATTTAAAATATCAGTCATATATGTTACCCCAATTTAGTCTATTATTTATAAAAAGCTGAGTTGTCATTTCACTAGAAAGAAAGTCTTTACAAATTTAATAAACTAACTATTTCAAACATTAATGTTAAAATGGCATTCTGGATTGTTTTTGAAAATGATGATGTACTAGTGAACTGGTGGAAGCATTTATTAAATCTGTTTACCAGTCCATGACTTTAATGATTCATATGTTAACAATTTGAAATGTGAAGACTAAATTTAATCAGGTTTTTGTGAGAACAATACCATCTGATTCTGCTGTTCAAATAGAATTATAACAAACTCCAACATTACTTTTTCATAAAATATGTTTTCTAAATACCTTTAAATCTTCATAGAAAATAGCTTAAAAATACTCCAAAACAAGAACCTAAAACTTTTCCAAAGACTTTATCATGTGTTTGAAGTGTTAGTATTCATTCATTTTATAGTTAAAATCTAAAGTGCATGTGCAACAGTTTAATGTTGTTTAAATATTACAGTTTATAAACATCATGCTATATAAAATAATTGACTTATTTAAATATCAGTTTATTGTTATGTGCTATAGTTACATTATGTAGAGAACTTCCATAGAATGGTCTCATTTCCATGAGAATAAATTTACTCTTTCTTTAATCTTTAAATTACATTAACCCAAATTAAATTATGATAATGCATTAAGGATGTTTATCTAATTCAATATTTTATTTGTTATTGTCATAGATGTATAGTATCATACTAAACTTCTGTGCATTCAATTAAATATTACCATGAAAAATAGCTTACTGTTCTTTCACACATCCTTCCACCAAATATCAGAAGAGAAATTGCTTCTCAAAAAATATATAAAATGTTGTTAAGCAGATTGCACTTGCTATTTAATAATTCAAGATAATTTCATTCCCTAAGACTCATCTCAAGACAAATCCTCTTTTCAATGTTCAACAAGAATCTACAATCAAAGAATTATGGTGTAAGTAATGAATGATGTTCCAAACAAATTTATTTTTTCTTGTCCAATAATAAAGCCAACTAGATTTGATATTGCTAGATGTAACTGAAATCTCATTTATAGATTCAATAGAATACATGATTGTTTTGCTCATCACTTCATATGTAGAATTTACCAGCCACTAGTCTATATAAATGTGGAAAAAGGCAAATTATGAATTAGAATTAATAATTGCCAAATCTATGACTATAGAGGCGGAATAAAAAGATGTAATAAATCTACAGTTTTCTAGTTGGAATCTTTTCAGATTCTTTTATAATATGTTGTTAATAAACAAACAGTAAACAAAACTCATATGCTAGATATAATAAATAGATGTACAGTAATGATAAGTCAATAAACACCTTAAAAATACAAAGGTGTATCTATTTTTAATCTTCCATGCTGAAAATTTATTTAATAAAACACACACACACACATACATATATATATATATTGTAATGAGAACAGACGACGTTACATTGTTTTTTTATTAGTAAACATGAAAAGAATAAAAGTTCGCAAATAAAACTGTCTTTTTAAGAATTAAAAATTGAAATTAAAAAAATCATCTTAAACTCGTATAGATATAAAATTGCACAGATAAAAAAAAAATTATTAAAATAAAACTTTATTAAAAATAGAAAAGGTATTTTAAAAACTTAAAAAGATTTAGAGATAAAAATATATCTTTAATTTTGGAAAACACGTTAATTAATCAGAAATAAAAATAATTGTTTTAATTAGCTAAATGTAAACTAGCCTTGGGCATTTAAATGTAAAAGCACTGGTCAGATAGGAAAACAATAGAAACTAATAGCCAATGAAAGAAATCCCTCAAATCGGACCTCAGCGAAAGGACTATCACCATCGTCGTGACGTAATGTTCACTAGATCTGAAAGGCTACTATAAAAAGTAAGAAAAGAAAATTATTTAAAGGAGTAGACAGATATGTGTTAGTGCGGAGGTGAAGGAAAAGGGATTGAAAAGACGCACTCTTCAATCCCTTCAGTTTTGCTAAGAAAGAAAGAGAAATGAACTATCATTTTCTACATTGAGGACCAGTTAAAGCAAAAACCTCCAGATGGATAAATAAATCATCCTACAGAACATCAACCCCTTTAGGACGGCATGGGAATTCACATTCATGGCAAGCAACGGATAAAGTTGGACATTTTAAAAATCATAAGAACTTTATATTCACTTGAAAAAATAAGAACTCTAAATTTTAAAACCTTTTAGTAAATAATGCAATAGAATCCTATCTGACCAAACTAAATTCATTATTAATAGTGTTATTTGATGTATTTTTTTTTTAAATCATTTCCATTTATATTTTTTGTTCTTTAAGATTTATTATGATTTTTGTTTTCTGATAAATTAAAATATATCAATGTTAAACTTAAGTTGGGCATGAATGGCTGTATAGATTTGTAAAGTTATATTAGGGGAGGGTAATCTTAGGTTATCTGTGCTGTTGTTGAATTGGGTCAATGGGTTGGATATATTGGTGTAGTTAGTAGATGTAATGCAAGATTCGCTACAGGCAGAATCGCTAGTATACGCCGCACACTTACGTTTGCCTATGGAAGGAATTATAAGATGGAGAACGCAGTTCCTTTCTATGGAGTTTTTTTTTATTGCTCTTCTTGTCAGATAGATGTAGTATTCCTATATGACGAGAGGCAATTTCTTTTCTTAACTTTTTGTGCTGCCATATTTTGTATTACATTGAATACATCGATATATCAGATGGATTGATGCCAGTTTGACTGTGAACTTTTAGCCTAAGGTTAAATAGGGATAGAATGTTTTATCTTCAAATGCAAATCTATGTAGTCTATTCATACTTGACATTAAATAAAAATGCAATAAATTTAAGTTGTTTATAGATGCTTGCATGGATTCGTTATCGGTTAATTATGTTTTGGGTTTTCATATTTGATCAAAATATATAGACATTCGATAAATAATGATACCTTATGGTGAGTATCTAAAATGTATTTATTCGGAGGTCTTTTAAGTTATTGGTGTCAATGCAAGCATCTTATGGTGAATGCTATTGGGTTACTTATAAATTTCTCTCTGCAATTGATGGTATCAATGATTTTGTATTTTGATCGTTTATGTTTATTTTGAAATGTTTTTGACCGTGGAATCTATGTAACCGATCTATACTCAACATTTTTAAACAAATCTGTGCAAACTAATAATAGTATAAAATTTAAAATGTAAATTAAAAATCTAAAATAAAAGTAAAAATAATGTTAAATGTTAAAGTAAACATATTAAAATAATAATGTTAAATCTTATATATATATATATATATATATGCGTAAATAAATTTTTGTATGTTAATTACTGGCAGTGGCTTATTTTATTTATTTTTTAATATTGAAATATAATTAGATAAGATATTATATTATTAAATCTCTGCTACTCCCTGAGCTAGTGACATGGGCTAACGACCGGATATCAAAATATATAAATAAAATAAAATAATTTTTTTTATTTATGTATCTGCCTACTTTATAAATTTTTCTAGGTTCAAATGCCTAGATGGCGCCCTCCAAATTGTTACAATATATATATATATATGTGACAATTTTGAAAATTTAATTGTACATGTGCAGCTAATAACAGATTGTTTTCCTTTATTATAATCAGGAAATGATCAATATTGGCCAATATAAATATCTTTTAATCAAGGACTGTGAATACATTAGACACAAAATCAAAAATATATTGCTGTAATAGCTTAATGTTAACCACAAACAAGGTAGGAGAAAGAGGCAAACCATAAGCTAAGAATAATTTTATGAATATTTTACAGCAATAATTTTAATTTTGAAATATGAACATGTGAATTGTTTCTTACATAATGGCTACAGTTTTAAATGGTAATGGTGCAGAAAAAAACTATTAGCTTAATTAAATTATAATCTGTAAAATCTATAAATGTGTTTATAGATATTGAGTATGATGCACTAATGTAAATTGCTCTTTGAAGTTTAGAACAATAACAGAGTTTCAGACTCTGGAATATAAGATTATCAAATCAATTCCAATTCTGGAATTTCTACAACTTGAGCTTATTAGAAACTTCCAAGCAAAAAAACCTTTTGATTGTTTATTCATTTTACTAATCTAAATTTTCAATGTTATTTGAAAACTGTCAGGCAACAGTTGAAACCACCTATTTTATATGTTCAATACATTCCGTATATCTTTTCTCTTTAAAAATGTAAGTGCATTTTCCAGTTTGAAACAGATTATGACATAAAAATGTTATTGTTAATAATTGAAATTGTTAATCCTTCAATGCTCTATTATTGAGATAGGTGTAAAACTAATACTATGATAATAATCTGAAAAAAAATTGGATTCGTTTTATAGTTAAATTTAGTTATTAATAGCAATTCTAATAATTTTAAATATGCGTACAAACTTCACTGAAATTTATAAAAACGAAATGTTTGAAACTATCATCTACTTTTTTTCAACTGTATTATCTTATTAAACTACTTTTTCTTTCTGTACTCTCAGTTTTAATGATATTTATCTTTAGGATAACTTTATTTTCTGATTATTATAAAATAATGATTTATTTAACTTTCCAATCTTGTCTGTGAAAAGTGATATGTACATTACTCAAAGAAATTAGTCTATAAAAGTCACTGTTTCAAAACAAAATGTAACCATTTTATTTAATAGTGATTTAATAACTACTGCATTTAAGTTACAAAAATAACTTTGCATCATAGTAATCTAAGAGAAAAGATATTTTGCTTCTCCTACATTACAGTATTCATCATATTCTAAAGCTTATTTTCAATGTTTATAAGGCTAAATATGTCAGTTTTATGCATTTCATATGAAATAATGGATTTGAGTTGATTTCTAATATTTTCCTTTTTTTTTTTTAACCCTTTCCCTACTGGCTACATGAAGGGCTTAGGTCAGAAGATAACCGTTGGCCAGAGAATGAGTTTATACCAGTGGAAGTAACCAATAAACTTATATTTCAAATGCATCATACAAGAAAATTAGTTAAGATAATGCATACAAACCATGTCTTATAACCTAGGTTTGAATCTGGACTTAAAGTAAATTTTAAACTTTTTCAGTAAGCTCGGATTTTTTTCAAATAGACAGCCTATAGAAAATCTGATAATCAATTAATGTTGATTGATAAATAGTCTAATATTCTGAGCTACAGTACATACAAGGATTGGAAAATTGTCAAATCCCCACTTTTGATAGTAGGCAAGACTAGTGAGTATTGTTTTTTTTTACTATTTTTTTATCATTACTTGATGGAATGACTTTTTCTGCAGGGGGTCATATAAAAACTGTTTTACTTTTAATCTTATCAATAGCTCTGCTTTGAACTAATTTTAAATAAAATCAATGGTATTTTATTGTTTTTGAACTTTTCCTCACATCTGATTATTAAGCAATTTAGTTATACAATTGTTGCATTGTTTTTTTTTTTTACAAAAATGACTATACAGATGTGTCAGCAAAGTAAATTTTGTTATAACTCAAGTTATATAGAGCCATATTATGGCATGATTGCCATCTTGCTAATCAAGATGGCAGTCATACAACAAGATGGCTATATCTTTTATTTATTTATAAATTGGTATATTGAAAATTGTAGAATTAACTTCAGTGTTTGTTTTATACCCACACCCCCATATATTTATAATGTATGATATTCTTATGGGTAACTCTTTATTAATAAAAAGGATGAGTGTCTAAGAAATTAACATTTGGGTGATTTTCAAAATGAAGAAATTAAATTCATCATGATAGTAAGTCAGTAATTTTTGCAGAGATTAGCAATGTAATTTCTTTTAAAACAGAATCTTTTTTTTATATAATTTATTTATTAAATATTGAGATCATTTAAAAAATAAACTTATTTACTAATTTTTATTTGATTTTTTTTTCATTAACTTGATCAATTTCTTTATTTTAATCGTCTTAACTTCATAGCTATTAGCCTTTTGTCAACATTTGTTTGACCAGATTTTCCAAGCATTTTATATAGGCAGATAAGAAAGTAAATAGTTTGTTGCTGTAGAGATAATATGATGTTCAAGCATCAAAAGGGACAATCGAGAAACTTCTAAATCTCAAGTGTAATATTCTACCGTTGCATTAAACCATGCACATCATTTTTATATACAAAATGACAGTAATAATTTTGTTACTAATTTTTTCATTATCATTAAGTAGATGATCTATCAAAATGTCAGTAATATACAAAGGCAAATGATATATTGGTGATATCATCGTGTGAAGAAAATTTTCTGATTTTGCGGTCTTTTAATTCCTATTTTTTAGGAAAGGAAATAGAATCTTTTGTAAATAATATAGTTTAAGAATATATTGGGAAAGCATGATTCTTTCAAAAGGTTTCTATTTCCTGAATTGGGTTTCATAGTAGATGCTTAGAATTTAGAGGTATTTTTAGCATTTTTATCTTGTTGCTCTTAGCTTCAGAAATCAGATGTGTTTTTGATTTAAGGTGTTAAACCATTAAGCATCACATGATCACATTTGCAGTGCTCTCAGATCCAAAGCTCCTCACTGACGAAGGCCACAAGCCAGAAACTAGTCTAGGGATATTGGATGAGTAGGCATTAGATAGGGATTTTATGCACAAGCCTTCTGGCATCCATTGATTACTCTGTTTAGCACAGGTGGCAATACTGTATGGAGAGTTTTGCTCTGATTTAAGGTGTTTTGAATGATTTATTGTCAGAAATAATTAATAATCATATGGGAAGTAAATTACAACTGTGAACACAGCTATGAATATAATTCAAATTCTTTAAAAAATGATTGCCAACAATTCAATAATTTTTTTAGGAAAAGAAGCCAATATAATGCAGCATTTACTTTGATATTATTTTATTGTTTTGATAATTGCTGAAAAAAAGTAAAGTCCATTTTTATCTTCAGATGACATTTTCTTTTGACTAATTTTATAATTAATTCTAAATAAATTAAGAAACATAATTGCATTACTTATACCAGTCTCAACTGTATATCTTCCTCTTTTTTTTAAAAAAAAAAAAAGTAATCTAAACATCCTTTCTTAATATAATAAACCATTTCCTAGTTTCATTCTTCATTAGAATTATTTTTTTACTATCTTGAAACACATCCCATATAAGCCTTTATTTCTAAATATTTTCTGCATGTGCACATGTTTTAGATTTGAGAAAATAATATTTTATTCAAAACCTGGCTAAATTTTTAATAAAATTTTATTTTACGTTTTTATATTAGTTTAATGTGATCATTATTGTTGATACAATAGTTATATTTTTGTGAATAAAATACTTATTTGTAATCTAGTAAGTTATTGGAAAGTTTAATACTCTACATTAGAACTATCTATTGTAATCTTGATTAATCAATGGAATAGATGTACATGTAATAAAGTATATTGTGAAATTGTTAACAATCTGTATGAGTGTCTGCTTTTTTAATACAGCTTAAAAATAATAGCCAACAGTATTATTGTGCCATTAATGATAAAAGTTATTCTGTGCAGTTTAGAGTGTCTGATTAAAAAGTTAAACATCAGTTTTTTAATCATAATTGACCAAAATAAAATGAATCTATTTGGACAGCAGAATGGAATTGTTGATTCCAAACTGTCATTAAGTTGTTTGCATTCACATAATCTTCTGAATATCTGACCATTAGATTATATTATATTTGCAGAAAAGGTTTCTTCATCCTACTTTGTTCAGTGTTGCATAAACATTAAAGTATTCTGCTTTATGTTTGAGGCCAGTTTTTAATCAAGATAATTGATAATGATTATATCATCAATTTATGACAAGATAAATGTTAAAATAAATTTGAAACTCCTTTTTGATGATCAAAGAAAAGTTTTTATTTTGGAAAAATTTAATATGTGGGTTTTTATTATGTGATTATGTTACATAGTATGATGTAAAATGCTACTTCTTAGATGAAATCAGAAGTTTCTATCTAAATATCCTATTAGCCAAGGTAAACATTTATTCTGCATGAAACTTTTTCATACTACTATAAATCTACTTTTTCCCACCATTATCCTTTTCAATGTATAAATTTCAAATCATTCTATCAATATTCAACCCTTTTTTCCTATTCTATTTCTTATAAAATTATATAAACATCAAAAAGTGTTTTTCCCATTCTCTATATAACTTATTCTGTACATTTTTAATATCCAAAATTTCAAAAATAAATGTTTACATTCTCTCCCCCATCTCACATACATAATTATTGCCCTTCCTTTTTTTATATTCAAAGCATCTGACATTGCATCCCAAAAAGTAATTATCATTCTCAGTGTTATTACATATTTTTTATGTTTTGTATTCTTTTTTATTTTTTAAAAACCAGTCAACACATAGACAATCTCAATATCAATAACAAACAACAATTTCAAACTGTTGTCAAGGCAACCTTCTTTTAACAATAACTTTGACAACAGTTTGAAATTGTTAATTATTATTGATATTGGGATTGTCTATGTGTTGACTGTTTTTTAATGATTACTTACAAAACCATTTATCCTTAACATTATTACACTTATTTTTTTATTTTTCTATAATATTAAAATACATTTATTCAAAATTTTTCATAACTCTACTTTTTTTCCATGACTAAATATTACCTGTTTTTCTCACCCCTCATAATTTCATACCTGTAATACATTTTCTATTCATCTACTGCATTTCTTATAAATCACAGTATTAAAGAGTCCTCTATTGAAATTAGATGAAATAATACATTAATTTTAAAATAGTGCTTAGTGATCAGAAATAACTTACATCCAATTACAAGTTACATTGAATTGTAAAAGATACAGGTTTAGATCATGTAATTTTTTTACCTCTAGAATTGAATGGTATAGATCAATACTTGAGTTAAGATATCACAAAGAATTAAAGATAAAAAAATTAGTATTATATGAGAGCAGTATTTATCAACTAAAAGAATTACAAAGATGTGATAGTAATCAAAATAAAAACATATAGTTAATCTATATCAATGATAACAAAGACCCAAACTTCAAATAGGTCCATAAATATGTGCAGGCATATGAGAATAGTTTCTATTTTTGATTTTTCTAAATTTATAGAAGAACAGAGATTTATATTTTCTCAATGTTGAATTGAGGATAGGAGCTACATCTTAGGATAAAAATTAAAATAATGATTCTAATGGAAAACAAAATCTTTGTGAATGCTCTTTATTAAACAATAAAATAAAAATTCTATTTTCATGACAACAAAGAGAATAATGGATTAAAATTTGAATTGGTCATTGGAAAGAAAAACACTAACGGAAAGGATTATAAGGATGTCTTTAATTAGGAAATTCAAATAACCAGATACCAAAACCTGAATTTACAAATGATCTATTTGCTAGTCATTGATACTATGAAAGTAAGATTACTTTTTAATCTACTTCCATTAATCATGTTACCAAAATCTGAATATTTGATTTTTTGTAAGATTAGGAATTGGGATCACTAAGCAAAATTGAAAATATAATCTAATATACCTTTACTAAATTTGGTCTCTAATTGTAAGTGATACAAAGGTAAGTTTGAATGTTAAGAAATAATATTACTAATATATACATCTCTTTAATCATGCTATGCACATGGATAATTCAATATTTTTTTAATTTTCAAAAATAGTTTGTTGTTGTTGTTTTTTTTGTTCATAAGTTTTATGCAGAGTGAGTTTATTTTTTTAAAGTAGTAAATGATGAATTTAGAGAATGGAAAGTTATTCTTTGAAAAAATAATTATATCCATAAATGAAATCTTGGTATGGAAGGAAAACTAAGTTCTGGAAAGTCATTTAATGATTTTAATGAGGTTAGATAATAAGTATAACTTTTGGATTGCAAACTATACCAATATAAGCCCTTTTAAAATTTCAAATATATTGAACATTATTTAAAAATAACAGTACAGTATTACCTTTTTTACTATGATTTATTGTTGCCAAATTTTATGACTTTTTTCATATTACTTTTTGTATTGTGTTGAAAACATCTCCATTATCTATTAAGGATTGAATCCTTGTCATGCTTAACTTATCATAATATGCTAAAAATGATCTAATATCAAATATCTAGAAGAAAATTAGAGATTTTTTCAGATAAGCAAGAACACATCAATCTATTTAGCTCATTACCATCTTGGTTAGAAAGTAGATATATACTGGGATATCCAAAAATAACCAGAATTTTATAATAAAAAATTGATTTTTAAGTGTTATAAATTTAATCTCTTTTAAATCACTGTCCATTTGATGCAATGCACTAGTCTAAATGTGTTTTTAATTTTTCAAAGCAGTCCAGAAATACTTGCAAATTGGTACATTTTAATATTTCTGTCATCCCCCCCCCCCCCAGTTCTAAATCCAAAAAATAAATAAATTAAAACATTTTTTTCATTTGAGAGATTTTAAAAAAAAAAATTGCAGGAAGTGAGATCCAGTGAATACATGCTGATAGATAAGTTGGTTCATGCTAAATTTAATTTAAAAGTGTTTCACACTCAAGGCTTTGAGAGATCACACTTTATGAGTGTGGAGTTTAAACTCTTTTCTTTGACACAAAACAGGATTTTTACATTTTACCACAATACATAAATGTTTCAGAACTTACAGATAAAATGCCTGACTGTTACTAACTGAATTTGAGAGAAAATGCCATTTGCATCAAAAATAAAACCTCGGCATTCTTTTTACTGTAGACTTCACTTGTGATGCTTGTTAGGAACATGGTAAATTTAGTATTTCAATTAAACCACTCATAAACTTGTGTTTTATGAGATCAACTTTTTTTCAAGCATTACAACTTTTTTCCCTGTCGTTTTCTGTAAAGAAAATCAGAATTTCACATTGTCAAACTTTTCAGCTATTACAAAAAAATAACAAAAATCATTTTACAAAACAATGTATTTCATCGCTCCACAATTTCACATGGCGATGTCATTTGACAGATTGGTACAGAAGGGTCTCTGCAAGAAGTATATCACAGCAGAAGCATATACTACAACAGATATGCAAGCCAGAGAACAATTCCAGTTATTTTTGTATCCCCCCTCATATACTTTATCCAGAAATGTAAAATTTTATATAATGAAGTGTGGTCTGATGAATAATAAGGCTTCTAAAAAAAAGAAAAGATTATAAAGTGGTGTAACTTTTACCATTAATGAAAAATATTTATTTTTGTAAATGCAGATATAAGATTTACCTGCATTTTTTTTCATTCGAGTAAATTATTTAAAGATTATTAAAGTTTATAATGTAGATTTTAACTTAAAATAATAGTACAAGTTGTGTTAAAAATATGGTATAGAATGGCAATCCATCACGTAAGATGATCAATTATTATCACTTGATCATAGCAAACGTGCATTAAATAACCCCTTTATCCCCATTTTTTATTTCAATATTTTAGACTGGGTTTTTTTCTTACGTTCAAGTACTACACTGTTTTAAATGTTATTAAAATTCTGGAGATGAAAGAATTAATTAATATTTAATTTTAACTAAAAGTACAGATATCACTATTAAGGAATTAATAGCATTACGAAAATCTTTTTATAGAAGTCCCTTGATATTGAAGATTAATATCAACCTTTTAATAATGTGTACAGTAAGAGTTAAAAATATTTAAGACCTTTTCCTGACTTATAGCAATCACTCAGAAAAAACAGTAAAAGTCTTATTCATATTCTTATTTGAATTAAATAATATCATCATTGACGTTTTTTTTTTCATAATTTGTGTTAATCGAGAAAAGTTTTGATATATCAAGAAAGCCAACAGCTAAGATAATATTTTCAAATCAATTTTCTAAGAGAGAAAAATTAATCCGGTGCTCTTAATTAAATTATATATGAAAAAATGTCAAAACAAATTCTAACTTATTTTACATCAAGGAATACAGGAAACAATTTTATAAACTGTCTAAAAGCTTACTATAAATAACTGTTGCCGAGAAAGGTGTGGTCGAGTACATCGCATGATGTTCAAAGATGTTATTCTTATCCATTTAAAATAGGTAGAGTAGTAATTAAATAATGTACTCATAGAATGTCTGCAATTTATGAAGTTACTCGTCGTAAATTTATGTATAGTTATGATAAAATAATAGCATTTAAAAATAAACTTCCCAATAATAACTATATATATATATATTAATCATGTTTAAAGGATAATAGTAATCCACAAATTTACCCAGTATAGAGATAGATGTATAGGCCTGTGCTAAGACATTTAGCTACTTTATTCAGACATATAAAATGTCGCCCTTCATAATCATATTGCTTTATAGTATTACAAATAAAATCAGAATAACAATTTATTTAAAAATAAAAAAATTTCTTTCTTGCCTTCATATTTACAAACATATAAATTATGGTGTGCAGCAGGAAAGCATCTACAACTTCAGATTCAGTTGCAATGAAAGCTAAATTTGACAGTTTTTATTATAAAATTGTCGATCCAAATACTTTTTGATAAGTTTTAATTTTAAAAATGGCTACTCACTCTTAACAACACTGACAGGAAACTTAAAAATAATCTAATGCTTAGAAACATTTGGGGAAATGTGACACGTATTGCAAATAGCATTTACGAAATAAAAAAATAAAAATAGAAAAGATATTGACCAAAAAATATAATATATATTTCTAAGATATAATAAAAATTTTAATTTATCATTACTTTCAAAATGCCACCCTATCTGAAATACTTTGTAAATATCACAATGTGAACATTTATTAGGCAGAGGTCTGGAAGTATGACATATCCCTCAGTAATGCTGAAAGATGCAATTCATACAATTCTACTCATTTGATATGGTCAATATATAATACATGTGAACATGTGACCAAATCTTTGCTACATAGCTAAGATTAGTTGTATGTCTATTAACCAACCATTCTGGCTATATAAAATATTCTAAGTTTGCTCAAAAGTTTTCACCTACTTGTAAATGTTTCCAAATTCCAACTGGATTCAAACCCCTTGATGCACAACTTAGGAAGCACTAACACATATTAATTCATAATATCTTTTGATTATATTTAATAATCCTGAGCTTAATTATAGTGACATTTTGTATTTGATTTGGTTGAAGTAAAAATATTCAATAAAAAAAATAATTTTAAAAGGAATTAAAAATACTATTTTTATTAATAGATAAAGTAATTTGCTCTATAAATAAATTATGCCGCATGAGGGTTAACAAAAAAATAGTGCATTATCTATTTTATAAATGAAACATTAGTCAATAATTTGTCTGAAGTTTTGTGAGGATTGCATTTTAGTTGTATGTATATGTTAAACCATTTCCATCATTTAATATTAAATACTGAATGTCTTTAAAAAAAGTTTAAACACTATTTTAAACCTTATAAATGCAATTAAATGTTTGCAATAGCATCCAGGTTAGTATATAACAATATTCTAACCTATGTACTATTACTAATAATTGACTGAAAAGTTTAAAATAAAGTTTAAATTTTTTTTAAAAACACTCAATATTAAATATTAGATGTTGGAAATAATGCAACATATAAATACAGTAGATGATAAATATTTATTACTGAATGACTTTTAAAACTTAAAGCTTATCATGCTTTATTTATTTATCACATACATTGACTGTCCTTTAAATTATTTACATATATGATAAAACATTTTTAATAAATGGGGATTCCATTTTTAAAAACTATCTAATTAAAGTGTCATTTTATGTTGTGTCCAAGACATTAACTAATCAAAATCTACTGCATAGGTTGAAATAATAGGATATTTTCTATGCTACTTTTTAAATAAAAGATAGTTTAAACCGTCTACTATTGTTTCAAACTGCATAGTAGATTTTGATCAGTTGTTTTGAAAATATTGTGACTTGAATTTTTTACTAGATTTTAAAAATAAAATTTCATCATTAGAAACATTATATTCATGTATATATATTTAAACTTGCCTGATACACTGGCTTTCATTTCATAATATTTGGCTGTCATTACCTAAGTAACTTAACATAGATGAAATAGAACAGGGTACAGCAAACTTTTTAACATGAAGAGCCATTTTTTTTAAATCTCCTACCCTTTCCCTATTAAAGAGCCTCAAGGAAAGGGGCACCCCCCCCACACACACACACTTCCATTAAAAAGCCACAATGAGAGAAGTGAAAATATGTTTCTGAAAAATGCAAATTTGTGAGTGGCAGTAGATATATTTGAACATTTATTTTAGTAATAATATCTGAATATATCACAGATAAAATAAAAATTATCTTAGAGATAAATGAATGAAAAAAATTATTTTGACAGTTTGATTTAATTACAAATTTTTAGTACATAAATGGGAATCATATACAATGACAAATAAAACATGGTGCTAAATAAATAAATAATTAGTTGTATATATTTTAACATTACATCTAATACTGATGTGCAGTAAATTTTAAAAATTTTGCAAATATCACTTATTAATGTATAATGAACTGAATTAATTGATTGATTAAGAACTTCACACTCTCATTTCTAAATGCTTAAGGTTGGCCTATATATATAAATTTAGGTAGAAAAGCTAAGATGGATTCATTCTTATCTTTTTGAAGACTTTAATTTGTGTTAAAGTATTCCTCAGCAATATAAAATCATACAGTGCATGTGTCAGGGATGATTCCCTTATGACTATTCAAATAAAGCAGAGTGCTAAATATGTATTTAATAATTACTACTAAGACTGAATTCAGGAAACAACATTGTAATGCATATGTTTTCTCTTTTAGAGTTATCAAGATATTTATTTACAAATTACAAGGGGAAATAAAAAGTGTGTTTATGTTTATCATAATAAAATGATCCAGGAAACTGGGATCAAAAATAGACATTTGACTCATGAGCCATAGTTTGCCAATCCCTGGTACAGAATAATGTCATAATTCATTAACAGAATAAATTTATAATATATTCATATTAAAAATTTTAAAGTTTGCAGCTTGAAGATTAAGATTGTTGCTATTGTTTATATGTTGTTTTCCTGCATTTACATTTATATACTAATCTACCCTTGAGATTTATTAGTGTTTTTATATAAGTAATATATTTAAGAGTAGATTGAAAAATAAAATTGACTGTTTGTTAGACTGCTTTCAAAAAGACAAGTTATATTGGCTTGTTTAATGAGATTTATTCAAGCTTATTTATTTTGATAAATAAATAACTCGTTATATATATTTAAACTTTTTTGAATTAATTTCAATCTTTTTCAGTCAAATAGTAAATATTAGTGTCTCTATAAATATATATACATATCATAGATAAAGGTGAATATCCACTTTTATCACAATAAAAAAAATGAATTGATAATAATAAGGACATTGGATTCCTGGTATTGTTTAGTATTGTTTAGGTTTGGACTGCTCTCGTGTATTTATTTATATATAATAAATCATTATGTCAATTTTATATATTATCTAAAATAATTTAAACATGTCAAATACTGATAAGATATTATCTCAAATTTTATTAAAAATTCATAATAATAATTTAAATAAAATCCTTGTTTTTTTTTACTTCACCTTTGAGTGGTAAGTTTTAAATTGCACTTTACGCAAAAAAGTGAAGCTTATTATTATTAGAAAAGAATTATACGGCTGAGCACTTTCCAAGAACTTAAGACTCCATATTCATAGCCTACTTTAAGCTAAGTTTAGTGGTAATTTATGCAAAATTTATGCAAAGTTTTCTTTCATAAAGACCATTTTCTGGAGATTGTAAAGCACAATTATTTTTGGTTTATTGCATAGTTGGAAAGAATAGTGCTTTACAATCTCCAGAAAATGGTCTTTATGAAAGAAAACTTTGCATAAATTTTGCATAAATTACTGCTAAACTTCACTTAAAGTAGGCTATGAATATGGAGACTTAAGTTCTCTGAAAGTGCTCAGCCATATAATTCTTTTCTAATAATAATAAGCTTCACTTTTTTGTGTAAAGCACAATTAAAAAATAATAATTTAAGTTCATCACCCAAGAAATAATATTTAAGCAGTGGAAATGACAAACATGAGATGTAGTCTATGGACCTTTAATTGTTATGCACCATTCTACTACTGCATTAAACTGCATAGAACAAAAGAATTCTTAAGCATATACAAAGATCATATAAGTATCTAAAAGATTAAATCAAAAAAAAAAGTATTAGAAAATTTACTAATCACTAATTAGTACAGTATACTGCAGTTTTTCTTCATAGATCCTTAAGACTAAAATGGAGATTAAATAGATCTTTATCTTGCAGTGGGTTATTAAATAAATAATCAATGCATAGTTCTTTGCTTGGAAAGTTCAAGTATCAATTGGCAAGTTGAGCTGAAAATTGATGCAAATAGTTTTGGCTTTGAGTCTGACATATGACAATTACATTATTGTATCATGACAGTGGAATATTTATGCTGCTTGCATTTACTTATAAATATTACATACAAAAAATAAAAATGAGTAAAGTCTTCAAAAAGAATAAAATAATAATGAGCTCTAATGTAAGAAGATAAATACTATATAAATCAAGTCACCTGCCAAATTACAAAAATTTAGTATTTAGGTGTCCAATATTACAGACTGGTTATGAGCCAGCTAATAAATAGTTTAAGCTTGTTTAGAATTCTCAACTGCTGAAGGACATTTTTAAGTTATAAACAAATTTAGAAGGGAAACTATACTGAAATTTAAATGTGATGCAGCATCTCATGTTATAGTCTGGGCTTAATGAGCTAATAAGCACATATCACAACATACTGTGTCATATTTAATTTTTCAGTATAATTTCAATATCTAAAGAAGTAGTATGAAAATGTATGATGATCTTTTTTTAAAAAGTTTTTATTGAAATTGGAAAATTGGCTTATTGGTTGGTATGTGTGTTTGTAAACTTCTAATATTTTAACGTTAGAATGAAATTTTAAAATTGGGGTTTAATAGATTTAAATTCAATAGAATTGCTTGAAATTTAATATATAATTGATTAATACCAGGCTAATCCATATAGAATACCAATCTTTTTAGTAGGTCACCTAGTTTCTTAGATATAAATATGGAAAAGAGAATAAAAAATATTGAATTGTTTGATATTTTAAATTTAAAAATTCTTAAAACTTGCCCTTTGTTTTAAGCATAACTCATGAGAGGTTGATATAGAAAAAATTTTTTTTCAATCTATTACCATTTTAATTACATTTAAAATCAAGATTTAATACAGTTAAGTTCAATATAATTTGTGAAATTTTGTACAATTTTTTAAATCTGTGAAGGTGATAGGACAAATTAATATTTTTAATAAGAGACTTAGTTTCTTAAATATGGAAAATTGGGGGGGGGGGCAACTTCAGAATTTTAAATAATGCTTACCATTGTCTTGGTTGCAATTTTAAGCTTCATTTAAGTAATTTGAAAGTTTGTGTATGATATAGTTTTGTTAAGTTTTAAAACATTTTTTTTTTCAAATAAAAAAAAAGTCAAACAATTTTAAACAGAAAAGTTATTGATTTCTTATACATATATAATTATTTGCACATACTACATATGATATATACATAAAGAATATGCATATTAACTTAATCCAGAAATATCTAGTTATATATATATATTGTACCGGGTTCAAATTGTAGATGATCCCACATATTATACTTGCTGGGTTTAACTGGGTTTAAACCTTATTTATAATGAATTTATAATCTTATGTTATAAATATTACATGAACAAACTGGTCCATCCAAGCAGAGTGGAGGATATTATTAGAAATAAGGTTTAAACCCAGCTAAACCCACAAGTAGAGTAAGTGGAATCTCTAGATGGTTTGAACCTGGTACAATATATATATTAAAGTTCATTTATAACATGGCTTTGATAAGCTTTTTTTTTTAAAAAAAAAGTAAATTTCCAATCAATGTAAAACACTTTTCACTTAAAAAAATATTTAATATTTTTAATCACTTATAGAACATACATTTTTATGTACACATACTAAATATGATTATATATATGTGTGAAATACACATTTTAACTTATAGAAAAAAATATCTAGTGATATGCATTGTAACCTTAGGTTCTAACTGTAGAACTTAATATTCAGTTTTTTGCAATACTGCATTTAAAAAATGTTTGCACAGTTTATTTTTCAGTAAATAAATGTTATTACTATAACAGTCATTAAAATACAACTATAAGATTATTTAATTAATTAAGTTATAGTTGCTATTATAAGTTATTACTAGTTTAAAACAGACTTATATAAGTGAATTTCAATAATTTTTAAAATTATTAATTTAACTTTTTGTAATTATAATTGCATAAATGTAAATCATTATTTATTTGAAGTATACCTTAGTTTTACACATGTCATAATGGAAGAGTTAAAATTATTTTTAATTATTGTATTTTTATTGAATTAAATTATCAATAAAATGAGTTTAAATGTCTAAACTAATTATTAAACTAAATTTACCATAAGATGAATTGAAAATATCTAAGGTAGTTTATATAAAATACTGTTCATAAATGTTAGTTTGGTTATATTATAATTTAGTTTTTATTCTAGAAAATCTTAAAGTTTAGCCAATAATTTTAAATTAATTGTAAAATAGTTATCTTGTTCTGTGTGTGAGCCTGCATGTGAATTATTAATTATTTAATTTACTTCCTTGTTGAAAATTTAATGTTTTAAAGTGATTTAACACTTTACAACTAAATAATATTATGGGAAAATTTTAGGAAATATGTTTAAATAATGTAATTGTTTTTATTACTGCAATAATTTTATTTTTATTAAATAATTTTAAATGTACAATAATTTATTTCTAAATAACAGTGATGTAATATCTAATTCACTTCATCTACTCTCAAGACAATATAGGTTAAGCAAAGTTCATTTTAAAATTTCTGGAATTTTCTAGACATTTTAATTAGTTATTTTTAGATATCAATTATAATCTATCAACATAATTAGGATGCATATATTAAATAATGGTTGATACCCAGTTGTCAATTATATCTGAAATTAGCTATCACATGATTCAATCTATTTAAGTCTTAATCATCACCCTTATACACACATCAATTTCTTTAGTGCATTCAAGTGGTATTTTTAATAACTATTTATTATTTGTTAGTTTAAATAAATTTATGTATTGCTAAAATAATCATCTGTTCAAGCTAATAGCTTAGCCTCACTATCACACTTAAAATTTCTCCTAGTTTTCACAATGGCAAATCTCCATGTTGTCTCACTGTTTTATGAAAACAGTAAATTTATACCAAAGGTATATTGCATTGAAAATAATAATTCTTTTATTGAATGACAGAAATTTAAAATTATTTTTCATTAACTTTAAAAGGAATTTATGTGTTTATTCTAAAAGATCTTATAAATGTTATACATTTTTTTAAAAATGTTGAAAATTGCTATCATGTTTATAGAGTGTGCTCTTTTAACTTAATTTAATTTTATTATTAAATTAGAACTGTCTGCTAAAATTGTAAGATCTTATAAATAATAAAGGAACTCGTAAATAATTATTATCAATGTACAAATGCTTATTTAATATCAATTAGTGAATTTTGAAACACTATTTTTAAAATTATTAACACATTTGCATTATCTTAAAAAAATGAAATATTTACTTCTTTATTTAGAAAAATTGGATTCATGTCATATTTTAATTATTATTAATTATTTTTGCTATAAGAATGTTTTATGAATAAAATAGATATTATTTATGCATTTTTATGAAGGCTGTCTGCATTTCAACACTAATAATGAATATTTGCTTTGTGTTAGGATATGAAATGTAATTGCTATGTTTAATTAACTTTATTATGTTAATCGGTATTTTATCTGTTTTAAAAGGTAAATAAAAGTTAGCATTGCTGCTGCTGATTTGTTTGAAATTAAAATTTCTTTTTTTTTAATTTTTTTAGGAAAACCAAATAAATTATGCATGTGTCAATACCATCATTCTCTATGGCTCAAGCTCCTTTTTAAAATAGTATATGGCATGTTAAAATCAAATAAAATATCATTTTTATTAATACTTTTATTAATACGTTCATTTATCTTTTTATTATCCAGAGTGATTAATAAAATGGATTCAACATGCTTCAATGATTTTGCAATTTCAAGGTCTGCATTCTGAAAATAAATGTAATATATGTAAATATTTAATTTTAGAATTTTTTTATTATTTGATAAATGTACAATTTATTAATGTGTTTGTACTAGTGTGTCTGTGTAGTATATAAATTATACTTGAATTCAAATATAAAAAAGTAGTGATATATATACACAATGTAATTTTGGGGCTCTGATCCAAGTTTGAGGCAACATTATTTCATAGCCCTAATGATTCTCAAAAGGTTTAATAATTTATTAGTATGTTTATATTTGTAGTAATATGTTTGTGTTTGTACATGCATGTCTGTGTATGTGTAACAAGTAATATATATATATATATATATATTATATTATCTATAATAGCCTATATATATATATATATATATATATATATATATATAGAGGCTATTATAGAGCAGTGTAATGTGAATTTTAAAACATTATCAGATGAACAGAAAGAATACAGTTGATGAAGTAATTACAAAATTTACTGGACATAGTACCATATAAAAATATAAACTCTTAAAACCAATAAAGAGAGGTTTAAAATAGTGTGTGTGTGATGATAACCACAATGATTATGTATACCATATGGAATTGTATGCAGTCAAAAAATCAAATCCTGATTCTTGCCTATGTCTTGGTACTCATGCTTTGGAGTCAATAGTTTTGCCACATCTTGCATCACATTTTTTTCAAGTCTATAAGTAGAAAATGAGCTATATGCCTATAAATTATATCTCTATGATGCAATAAATATAACATTATAGCATCTCTGGGATGCACAAAAAATATAAAGATTACTGATATGGACAAAAAATATAAAATGAAGAGAAGAGACTCATTTTATCATTGATACAGATAGTAGCCTTCGATTTCTAGATTTGGATAGACAAGAAGACAATTTCTATGATTGCAAATGCATATACATCTTCTGGAAATGATTTATTTTGTATCTTTTATTAAAATGAATCTTTTTCTTATAGATGCCTTGAGATTTTTTAACTTTTGGGGTATAATATAAAATGAAAAATTCTTATGCTACTACTTTTGTAAGTTCTGAAGATATAGATTATCTCAGATAAGATGTAATGAAGATGTAATTTCAAACTTACTTAATAATAAATTAGAAATTATGAACAAACAATAAAGTAATACTTTTTTTGGATATTGAAAATTTTTTATTATTTTTTAATGGTAGTCATTACTTGTCTTAATCTTATTTTTTTCTTTAGTTTTTCTAGTTATTATCAATTTAAAGCTTTTACTCTAGCATTATTAAAACTGAAATTATTGTGAAAACTGATCTCAAATCAATTTTGCCAAAATTCCATAAGGCTCCAAATCCCTTAAAATAGATAAATCTGTTTTGACAATAAATACTTTTTTATATGTTAAGCATGCTTCCTTATGATTTAAAAATATTTTATTATCAAGAAAATATAAAGATTATATATCATTAACTCATGAAACCTGCTCTTTCTTTTACCACATATATTATTTACAAAAAGATAATTTTCTGCTCTTAATAAAAATTTATTATAGCTCTTCAACAGTTTATTTAAAATATGTTGGGTCTTTATAAATATTTTATTACAGCTTCTCAATATATTATTCATAATATGTTGGTTCTTAATTAATATTTACTTCATAAAATTACAAATTATTTTACAAAATGAAATATTACTATTACTTATTCAATGTACTATTTAAAGTGTCTACTCTGTTAGGTATTATTCAACATATTATATTTAAAAATATAGGCAATATTTATGCTATGAACTTCATTGTTTTATTTTATTTGCTATTGTAATGTTATTAAATACTTAGAATGCCTATTTATTTTAGTTATGTCAGCATTTAAATTCTAGTTACTTCATATTTATTTGCCTATTAATTAATATTAATTTTCAGTAGTAGACAAATATTCTGAAAAATCTTCAGCATGTCCAAGGACTCCTTATTTGACTTATCCTGCTTAATGGTATGGAATGTCAAGACTTTAGGAGTGTTAATTTAAATTGGTAAAATGGATCTAAATATTTAGTGTTAAGGTTTATTTATACATGCATTCTGTTTATTGTTTTTATGTATTATTTATATATGATTTTAAAATATGTATTTCATGTTAAGTTCTCAGAATATTAGTTATAGGAAATATTTTAGTGAGTATCATATTTGTCTCTTATGGAGTTATTTGAAATGTATTTAAACATGTGGAATAATTCATGAAACTGATGTATATTTTTATTATTAAATTGATTTCTCACAAACATATATGTAAAGCTATATTTTGCTATAGCCCACCTCTTACGAGACCTCTTGTTGACAATTGACATCACTCTAATTCCGTTATTTTTAATGCTAGGATAGCCGTTGTGTGCTTATTAGTTAGGTTTTTAAAAGTTCTGTAAAATGCTGCCCTCTTCTGAATTATTTTACAAGTAAAAAATCAATAAACGGCCTCTAAAGCTAAACAAAAAAGTAAGGTTGTCATCGGTGATTGGCTCTCAGCCGATAAAGACATTCTGATTGGCTGGAAAGAACAAAGAAACCACCTGTTCAAAGAAAATAAAGAAAAACGCTGAGATTTTCATTTCAAATATGATTTATAGTATTATAAAAGTATATTTGGAGAAATTACAAATTATTTTCATAAATATGCTAAAAAAACAAAATTATTTTAAAAAAATATTGAAGATTTTAGCAAAAAAAATATTAATTTTTCCATAACGTAAAACTGAAAAAAAAGCATTTACGTCAGTAACTCTTTGTTTGCATGTTTGCTTTTAAATTTGCCGAAATTGAATATTTTATAATAAATAAATAGCAACTTATTTTTGAAAGAACTTTCGTTCACTTTCATAACCTGACAAATTATTAATATACTTTTTATAAATGAATCTGAAGTGAATTTAATATTATAAGTGAATATATTTTGACAATTGGCTTTGTCTTCAGTTTGTGAGTTGGCCAATTAAAAGCTTTGATTTTTAACTCACACAACCAATAATATAATTAGCAGTTTATGGGTTAATGCCATATTTTATCAGATTTAACCATCTGTCTGTTGTTATTATAGGAGATGGTAATGCTATCTTTATTTTATAGATCACTTTATCATGTCAGGAGTTTTTGTTGTCTTAAATGATAATTAGCACCTAGTGGTTTATTTTGGCAACCCTCTCTTTTTGATAGTTTATTCTTAGATTTTAAGATTAGAGACAAGGTCCTAATTCTTTATTGCCCTCTTATATAAGTTCTTATAGAAAGTTTATTCCATCATCTCATTTTTGCCTTGCTTTTCAATCTTTTGATGTTTATCTAGGTGTTTTTTATTAAAGTCATGTGTGATACCAACCATGGCTTTATACTGGCTATTTTGATATATTTTGAAAGTTATGCATATGCTAATCATTCCTTTACTTGTGTTCTGGATAATATCAGAGTGGTTTGATAT
Organism: Epiperipatus broadwayi; assembly: GCA_028023455.1. Taxonomy (NCBI): domain Eukaryota; kingdom Metazoa; phylum Onychophora; class Udeonychophora; order Euonychophora; family Peripatidae; genus Epiperipatus; species Epiperipatus broadwayi. Next base: position 5,611,605 of record JAQFVV010012437.1, read on the forward strand.
GTTAATATGCCCAGCTTGCATAATTGATGTATTTTAAAATCTGATAAAATTTTTATTATTAAATTGTAATTATTTATGTTGTCAAATGTATACACCTTCTTCTAAATTCATCAAGCTCCAAAAAATGGTAACCTTTATTTCATTTAGAATTATTAATATATATGTGTGTGTGCGCGCGCTCTGCACACAGATAATGAAGCTATTCAATGTACGTAATTATCAAAAGTTACCACTAAGCGCTTTCAGGACAGTTTATAGTCCCATATTCATGGTGACTTGTATTTGGTTAGGCCTGTAATATTAATGCAAATTTTATGCAAATTCATATGCAGATATTACATAGACCATTTTTGAGACAGAAAAAAGCAGACCTCTCTTCTACTAATTGCTGCAGGGTCACTTACAATGTAGTAAGCTTCCCTGACTTTGCATTTAATATCGTTTATTTAAGTCAGGGAAGCTTACTACATTGTAAGTGACCCAGCAACAATTAATAGTAGAGAGGCCTGCTTTTCTCTGTCTCGAAAATGGTCCTATGTAACATCTGCATATAAATTTGCATAAAATTTGCATTAATATTACAGGTCTTAACCAAATACAAGTCACCATGAATATGGAACTACAAACTGTCCCGAAAGTGCTTGCTGGTAACTTTTGATAATTTTATGTACATTGAATAGCTTCGTTATCTGCGCACAGAGCACATATATATATATTAATTGATTACAAACACTAATGAAGTAAAGCCTTAACTATTAGAATTATTAAATATTGTTTATAGAGACTTATATAAACAAAAATGAGATCACATATATATATATAATATTAATTGTTGTTAAAAGGTTTGGCAGAAAATAGTGATTTTTTTATCACCTGTTCCTTTTTGTTTAAAAATAATTTAGTTTAATGCATGTTTGTATTTTCTGCAGACTGTGGATCTTTTGGCTGATGATTCATTAATTATATAGTTCTGTTTTTGTTGCAAGCCATAGAGATTTTGAGATTTCCTTTTTATTTATTGTATTAAAGATTAAGAAGTTATAGTTTTGTTTCTTTTCTTGTAAGGGATAACCTTAAGAGTTGTATAGTAAACATGAGCCATTATGAGTGTTTAAAAAGCATATGACATCCTTGTTTTGGTCCCAATGTTTTTACTGGGTTAAGGAACAATCCTTCTGTACTGTTTGTTAACCTTTTGAACGATGATTATATAATTGGCCGAATGAGTTAAAAATCAAAACTTGTAATTGGCCAACTCACAACTTTAACAAAATCTATTGTTAAAATAGATCACTTTTAATAATATAAATACGTTAGTTTCGTTTGTAAAAAGTATATTACTGAATTTTCAGATTCTTAAAGCAAACGAAAATCTTTTCAAAAATAAAATTTGATTTATAATTTAAAAGATATTCAATTGTGGTGAAATAAAAGTAACCGCTATTCAACTAACCAAAAAAGATTGCTGACGCAATTTTTTTTTTTCACTTTATGTTACAATCAATATGTAGCAATAAATAAATAATTCTTATTAATATCTTAACTATTTTTCTAAAATAATTTGATTTTTAGTATTATTTTATCAATAATAATTTGTAATTCAATTCAAATATTGTTTAAAATGTTGTAAACATTCGTTTATCATTTTCGTAATAAAAATCAAAACGAACATAACTTTTTACTTTTTGGCAGCCATTACCCTTTCGGACAGAAGTGGGACAGCCAATAAGATTCAAGAAAAGTTGGTGAGGAGGCGGTGGTCATTTTTATTGATTTTTTACTTGTAAAATAACTCTGAAGAGGGCACCATCTTACAGAACTTTTGATTTTCTTTCTAATGACGTATCATATGTATACGTGGGATAAAAAGTAGCCGATTTAGAGTGATGTCAAATCTTCTCATTTTTAGACGAGTCATGCATTATAAGAGTTAACTTCCATTCAAGATCCTCTTTACTAAAATCTCTAAGAAAGGAAGATGAAAGTTGAAGGGATAAATCACTGGCTGGAATACAAAGCCATAGTATAAACTTAGGTGAGAAGGCCAAACTTCGTCTTCTAAAGTGTTTGATACCCCATATTGTCAATTGCACTCTCAGACAAATAAGGTTGGAGAATTTGAATCAAACTTTTATTTTTTTTATTAATATTTTTGAATTTAATAAAACTTAAAAATTATTAATTATATTTGTTTTTAATTGATATTTATTTCTGCACTCTGTCATTCAATTGTCTGAACAATGTTCAAGATCTCTTTCTCTCCTTGTGTCTAAATGGCACCATTTATTTAAAAGAACATTAATTATAACTTAATTTTTTGATACACCATAAAACAAATTTTCTAGTTCAACAGTGGCCTAGTGGAACCTCGGTGATTAAAAAAATGGAGTGTCCAGTACAATATATATATATATATTATACCGGACAAAAGCTTTAGACTCGCATATACTGACCGCCAGGGCGCCACTAGTCTGAAATTTGGAACTAGACATTTATTTTTAAGGGGTTACAGGATATGCGAATCGAATGCACTGGAATAAACCCAGGGAGAGCAAAAGCTAATGAATGTGGTTCAGACAATTGAGAAAACACTGAGACAAACGTCAGCCAAAATACTTATAAGAACTTTTTAAATTTATTAAACATAATAACAAAATAACATGAAACTTGCTCTACATTTGCTTAGCAGATCTTAACATGGAGTGTATGCGAGCAGAACTACGTTAAATACCCAGGCAGACAAGTTCATTTTTTATCTATAACACAATAATGGCTTATATCTTCTTGCTAGCAGTTCGCCCAACCAATTCCCTTTTCCCTATAGAGACTTAGTAAGATGGATGTTTGTGGAGAATAACAGGACAGCGCAGACGAGCTTTTCTTAGTCCAGATAAAAAATGTTGGAACCAAGAATGTCATAATTCTGCAAAATGCTCATGGACAAGTACATTGAAATGATCCAATGTTAGTCTCACACAAGAAAGAAACATGAACTACATAATCTGAATTATAGCAAATAAATCTCTACCAAAAAAATAAATAAATCATATATCCTAGAAATCACTAGCCAAAGCCAAGTTTGATTTAGTTTAATGCTGAAGCAAACAAACAAACAAGAATAAAAGAAACTACTAAGGTCAGTCTGAGCATTTAACAAGGGTTAATCATAAAACTGAGAAATTATTAAGCATATAAAATATTACTCGCCCTACACTCTCGAAAAAGCAACATTTTTAGATTGAAAAGCTTGCTACTAAGATTATAATGTAAAATAAACAAAAAATTGATAAATTATACATCATAAATATACTTTCTTTTTAAGATTAAACTGAGATTTGCGAGAGACTTAATTAGAGATTTAGCCCTGATTTTGATATGGAAAGGTAAGTTACCTTGAGATAATATTAATTTCTGTTGTTCACACAAAGTTCAGTTTATAGAGTCCTCTACAATGGATGTCATTTACTACAAGTTCAGAAGTCTGGAGGCATTATCGGGATCCACTCTGGACTTGACAGTTAGGTCATGATTGAAGTCACAATTTGGAGCTCTGGAGGTTCATCTTTGGAAAGGCTCAGCCCATCATGTTGTGGAGATTCTTTGTGGCGTATATTACAGGCATGGCGTCTGAATGACTGCTAGTATCACGGCAAATAGAGTTATTGTCAGTCAATGGAAATTCAACTTGGTGATTCCCGTGGCACCAATATCAAAAAAAATAATTTAGTCACTTTCACAATGCAACAGTTCAATAACAGCTAAAATCTGGATCGATCCTCAATAAGAAGAAGCTGAATAAGCTGAGCAATAAAAACTGAATGAACAGAATGAATCCTCCTCTCTCTTAAAAAAAAAAAATTACCCAGCTATTTATGTCCTTTGTTATCTCCCGCGCAATCTTTTTTTTTGCAACTTTCAACCAAGGTAAATCTCTATCTCCCACTCAATCTTAATTAGAAAAACAATATCTTACAGGGCTTTATCTTACAAAAATGATTATTATTTTTTTATATAAAAAAAAATACAAAACTAAATCTCAGCTTTAAAATACATCAACATTATTTTTTTTTTTTTTTTAGTTTAAATAAAGCCCTGTTGCTGAATCCACTTTTTCCAGTGGTGAGATTTAAAGGGTGTCTTATGATCTGTAAGAATCATCTGGGGCCTACCAATCTTAGGAAATTGATGCTCCTGTAAGATCCGGATAGTACTTTGTGTATCCGCCTTTCTTAACGGATATGCAGTTACATACTTAGAAAATATGTTGTACATTACGATTAAATATTGGTATCATTTATAGGCAGGTAAAGGCCCATAAAAATCTATGGCCAACATTTCATTAGGGTTGTGTGCTAAAATAGGCTGCAAGATCCCAGTAAATCTCTTATTTACATATTTAGTTTGTGAACACACATGACATTTTTCCAAAACTGATACATTAGAATATAAACTTGGCCAGTAAAATACTTCCCTGAGCACATGTTCTACTTTACGTGGTCCATAGTGTACATAAAGGCAATGTATATACTTTATAAGTTTGTTCCTGAGTGTTTGGGGTATAAGAATTCACCATGAGTCTTCTTCTGTGGCAACTCTGTATTGCAATACACCATCTTTTATTCTATAGGCATCATATTTTTCCAATGTTGCTGTGTATGGACTCATCTATTGTCAATGTGAATGCTGCAATACTTAGATTGTTGGGCTCAAGATGATGTGGGGTCAGATCTATGGGATGGTGACTCAAAATATCTGCCACAATATTTTCCTTTTCTTTGCAATATAGAACTTTAATTTCTGTAGCGTAAGACTCCAACGTATCAATTGATCATTTGATAAATAACTGCTATTTAAGAAATTCCAAGCTCTTATAATTTGTAATTACAACAATCTCTGACCCAAGCAGGAATTGTTTGAATTTACTGAAAGCCCAAACAATGGCCAAAGCTTTCTTTTCTGTCATCATGTAATTATTTTCCGCCCCTTTTAGCTTGCGGCTACGAAAATACAACACTCTGTGATGTTTTTGTTTGTCAATTTGAAATAACATGAATCCAAGCCCTTGCCCACTGCTGTCAGTCTGAACATAAAAAGTTTGTGAAAAGTCAGGGTAGGCTAGAACCACCTGTTCCATGAACTTGTTTTTAATGTGTTGAAATTCCTGCTCCTGTTTGTACTCCCATATCCATTTTTGGTCTTTTGTCAATAACTGAACCAAATTTGCAGTATCTAATGCAAAATTTTCATAGAATTTATGATAAAAATTGCATAATCCCAGAAAAGACCTTACCTGATGCCTATTAGTGGGTGTGGGAAAATGATGTATCACTGTTAGTTTCTCGGGATGAGATTTAATACCCTCTTTCCCAATTAAAAAGCCTAAAAATGTAACCTCCTCCTGGACCAGGCAACTTTTTTGTAAATTGATGGTAATGTTTTTCTGGTAACATTCCATTAAGAACATTTTCAAGTGTTCCATATGTTCTTCCATATTTTTAGATGCGGTGACTATGTCATTCATATATATCACAATCAGACTCTTGGTTTTGTCTTATAACACTTGATCCAAACACTTTAGAAGTCCTGAACCACTATTGATTAATCCAAAAGGCATACGCTTAAATGCATATGTATGCCCTTCATAGTGGAAGGCAGTATATTTGCGGTCAAATAGATGTAGAGGGATCTGCCAATAACTGGATGTCAAGTCCAATGTAGAATAAATGGTTTTCCCTTGAAATTTTGAGAGAAGTTCTGTTATTGTAGGTGGAATGTTTCTTTCAGGAACGGTAATGGCATTTAACCACCAGGCATCCAAACATATTCTGACAGATCAATCTTTTTTCTTTACCACTACTAATGCGTTATCATATGGAGATGTGTGCTTTTCAATAACTCCCCACTCAATCATTTTCTGTATTTGAAGATCTACTTTAGCCATATATTGAAACGGAATGGGATATGAACGACTCTGGAAATGGCTTTCATCTTTAACTTGAATGTGATGCACATACCCCTCAATGATCTTAGGCCTATTCAAAAAAACTGAATAGAACTCCGTCAACAGTTCCATTAGAGGGTGTTGTTCTTCCATTCCTTTCAACATGGATTGCGACACTTTATTTTGCATTTCCACAGTATCCCTCACTTGCTGAACACACTGTACCTGAAGTGGCTGATAACTCTTTCACCTTTCAAATTGCATCAAAACTTCTTGGCAAAGAAATAAACATTTGTCATAATCCAAAACACATTTATGCCTGTACAAAAAATCAGTCCCAATTATAACATCTTGTATGAGACCAGGCATTATCAAAAAGACATGGTCTAACTCTATGTTACCCAGATGCAAATGTAACCACACCTGTTTGGTTTCAATATTTGCCTTCTTGCCATTGGCCAGTGTCACCTGCATTCTTTTTATTGGCAGTGTACATAAACATGGCTGGTCTTTCTTTATTTTTACATAAAACTTACTAGAGAGCAATGACATTTGACTTCCAGAATCAACCAATGCTTCTGTAATGATGTCTCCAGTCTTTATACTGACAATTGGGCAAGTCTGCATAGCTCCATTTCATGCTGGTTCTTCTTGATCCACCATCACATTAGCTACAGTCCTATGGCTTTCTTTACTTTTTTTAATTTGAGCTGATAATTGACTATTTTGACCTTTTTCTATCGAAATTATCTGATCGCCCTGCATTGTTCTTTTCGCCACTTCTTCTTGGGCCTGATTATGTTCAATTTCATTTAGCAGTTTAATCATTTCTTCCAAGTGAATGTTGCTACTGCACAACATGATCTGCTGTATATCCCTTGGCATATTGCCCAATACTATTCAGCATATCAGCCTCTCAGTCAATGAGAAAGCTATCAATGACTTCAGCCTTGCTGCTTGTTTGCAGAAAAACTGGGTGTAAGTTTCTCCATTACCCCTAATATATCTTTCTTGTGATATATTAATGAAGATATGATACTGCTTTTCTTCACTCCAAAAAGTGTGCAATAATTTGCATCTGTAATCCCAAAAAGTCTGTGGCTTGATCTTTAAGATATGCCACCAATCCTCAGCCATTCCTTGTAAATAGTGGCGTGCAATTGCCACTTGTTCAGTCTCCTGCCAATTATGACATCAAAACATCTCTTGCAGGCTCTCCAAATGCTCTAATGGGCTTTCCCAAATATCAGCCATAAAAGATTTTATTTGCCAATCTATTTTGGCCATGATGCTAGCTAGTCTATCTTCAGCCTCTTCTCTAACTTTATTTAAATTCCCAATGCAACTTCTGTCTATTTATGAAATTTATTTTTTTTAACCTTCAACTGCTATTTATTATATATATATATTTAAAGCACATAAGTTAAACTGTTTAGTTTTTTCTTTAAACGCGAACCTAAACTCTTTGCTTGCTTTTTTTTTTTTTTTATGAATGTAAGGAGCTAATTTTTAACTTTAAAAAAATATTTTATATTTTGTTATTTCTAAAATGCGAACTGAAACTCTTTGTTTTTTTTATTATTATTATTTTACGAACGTATAACTAAAAACTTTTTTTTTTTAATAAACAAAGAAACAAAATAAATATATAACTTCTCAATATCTTTTTGTCTGGCCCATCCATTCAGTAATAACTTTAAAGAACGCTGTTTAATTAACTATTTATATTAATTATTCATATTGAAAAGATGAACCCCCTACTCCAGACTACTTTCTACCATTTAGCACAAACTGATCCCTACCTACTGAATGTTGCCTCTAACACTGAAATATTCCTCAATTGTCCAAACAAAATCTCACGTGGGATTTAAAATCGAAGGCCCACATTGGTTGCGCTAAAATTACTATCCTTTATACCGGACAAAAGCTTTAGACTCACATATACTGACCGCCAAGGCGCCACTAGTCTGAAATTTGGAACTAGACATTTATTTTTAAGGGGTTACAGTATATGTGAATTGAATGCACCAGACTAAACCCAGGGAGAGCAAAAGCTAATGAATGTGGTTCAGACAATTGAGAAAACACTGAGACAAATGTCAGCCAAAATACTTATAAGAACTTTTTAAATTTATTAAACATAATAACAAAATAAACATGAAACTTGCTCTATATTTGCTTAGCAGATCTTAACATTGAGTGTATGCAAGCAGAACTATGTTAAATACCCAGGCAGACAAGTTCATTTCTTATCTATAACACAATAATGGCTTATATCTTTTTGCTAGCAGATCGCCCAGCCAATTAATTGCCTTTTCCCTATAGAGACTTAGTAAGATGGATGTTTGTGGAGAATAATGGGACAGTGCAGACGAGCTTTTCTTAGTCCAGATAAAAAATGTTGGAACCAAGAATGTCATAATTCTGCAAAATGCTCATGGACAAGTACATTGAAATGAGCCAAGGTTAGTCTCACACAAGAAAGAAATATGAACTACGTATTCTGAATTATAGCAAATAAATCTCTACCAAAAAAATAAATAAATCATATATCCTAGAAATTGCTAGCCAAAGCCAAGTTTGATTTAGTTTAATGCCGACACAAACAAACAAACAAGAATAAAAGAAAACTACTAAGGTCAGTCTGAGCATTTAACAAGGGTTAATCATAAAACTGAGAAATTATCACTCGCCCTACACTCTCGAACAAGCAACATTTTAAGATTCAAAATCTTGCTACTAAGATTATAATGTAAAATAAACAAAAATACATTAATATTTAAATTGATAAATTATACATCATAAATATACTTTCTTTTTAAGATTAAGCTGAGATTTGCAAGAGACGTAATTAGAGATTTAGCCCTGATTTTGATATGGAAAGGTAAGTTACCTCGAGATAATATTAATTTCTGTTGTTCACACAAAGTTCAGTTTATAGAGTCCTCTACAACAGATGTCATTTACTACAGGTTCAGAAGTCTGGAGGCATTATTGGGATCCACTCTAGACTTGACAGTTAGGTCATGATTGAAGTCACAATTTGGAGCTCCGGAGGTTCATCTTTGGAAAGGTTCAGCCCATCATGTTGTGGAGATTCTTCGTGGCATATATTACAGGCATGCCATCTGAATGACTGCTAGTATCGCGGCAAATAGAGTTATTGTTGGTCAACCGAAATTCAACTTGGTGATTCCCGTGGCACCAATATCAAAAAAATAATTTAGTCACTTTCACAATGCAACAGTTCAATAACAGCTAAAATCTGGATCGATCCTCAATAAGAAGAAGCTGAATAAGCTGAGCAATAAAAAACTGAATGAACAGAATAGTCTCTTTGAATCCTCCTCTCTCTTAAAAAATATATAAATTACCCAGTTATTTATGTCCTTTGTTATCTCCCATGCAATCTTTTTTTTTGCAACTTTCAACCAAGGTAAATCTCTATCTCCTGCTCAATCTTAATTAGAAAAACAATATCTTACAGGGCTTTATCTTACAAAAATGATTATTATTTTTTTATATAAAAATAAAAATAAATATCACCTTAAAAATACATCAACATTAATTTTTTTTTTTTTTAGTTTAAATAAAATATATATAAGAGCACTAATTAAACTTTGTTTGCTTTTAATTATTTTAAAAGAAAACAAGTGTCATAAAAAAAAATATTTTATATTAAAATCAACTTAGAATTGAAAATATAAGATTTCAAAATAAATAAGTATATGTGTTATTGCATATATAAAACTTGGTTTTTCTTTTTTCCAATTTACATGATAGAACCCTTGAATCGGATAAAGTATCCAGTTCAATATATATCAACTATAAGTATCAAGTCAATTAAAGTACTATATAGTTTTGTGCCAATACTAAAAAATTAAAAACAGAGATTTGTTTATTGTGCACTAAAAAAAAAATATTTCTTCAACCACAATTGGGGCTTTTAGATTTTATTAAAAATAAAAGCATGGGGGATCCATAAATTAATTAAGTCACTCCCTTGTTATAAATAATGGGTATTGACTTAATTAATTTTTGGACCAACCCATGCTAATTATTTTAATATAAATCCAAAAATCACAATTTTAATTTAAGAAACTTTTTTTTCATTTTAAGTATATGGTAAGTAAAAACATTTAATATAAAAAAAATTTTTTTATCTCTATTATTACTCATAAGGCCAATGGATTGTTTTAATTGGTGGCTTTAACAAATTTTTTTATAAGATTTAATATAAATTAAACAAAACATTTTAATATTATATAAATAAATTTTTGAATTTTAATAAAGCTAAATTAAAATTTATATTTTTAAATATACCTGTTATATTTAACAATGTTATGGTGCAAATATATATTAACTGGAATGACTTCTGAATAAAAAAAATTAATTTTTTCTTATGATTTTTTTAATAGCATCATAATTGTATTAGTTTTTTTAGGTTTATTAATAGTTACCATTTATTTATGTCAGAATACAAAAATGTCAGTCATTTTTGTAATATTTTTTTAATTAAAGGGTATTTGAACACATACTTTTAAACTCCTTTCAGCCATCCACTTTATCTTTTATAACCAATACATGTGAAAAAGATAAATGATCTCCAATATACATATTTTGTGTGGGAGATGATCATCAGGACCAAATGATGAGTATTAGTTTAACATGAAATACATAGATTGGAGATCATTTATCTTTTTTACATGTGTATCAGTTATATAAGATAGAGTGAATAACTAAAGAAAACTTGAAAGTCTGTGTTCAAATCTTCTTTAATTACATCTAGCTTAAATATATTCACTATACTTGAATTTAAATTTTAATATTTTTTATTAAATATTTGTAATTTTTTTAATAAGTTGCTTTAACAATTTTTAAGATTTAATCTAAATGTGCTCTTTTTTATTAAACATTGCTGAGTATTTTATTTATCTGAATTATATTAGGGGATTGACAGACCATGAAAGCATGGAATGCCCTAATGCCAAATTATGAATTGATGTTTACGGCTGGTTTTGCAACTGGCTGGGAACCATTACCATGAAATATAAATGATATCTCTGTGGTTATAAGCATACATACTCTGATTTTTTCCCAGCATTTTTTATTTAATGGTGCAATTACTTACCTTCACATAAACATAGTGGTTGTAAAATTAACATGTGACATCGGACAAACATTCATATATTTACCAATCAGACAACAGAGAAAATACAGATTTCATATATATAATGATTGATTTTACTTGTTATATCAAAAGAGTTTAGTAACATTAACCCTTTTCCCGCCTCTTATGAGGCTCCTCGTCGACATCTGATGTCACTCTAACTCTCCCAGTTCTTATGCTAAAATATTCGTTTGACAGGTATTGAATAGGTTTTTAAAAGTTCTGTAAGATGGTGCCCTCTTCCGAATTATTTTACAAGTAAAAAATAAAAAAAACGCATTTAAACCTAAACAAAGAAAAAACATAATTTGTGATTGGTTGTTAGCGTCCTCTCAGCCAAAAAAGACATTCTGATTGGCTGGAAAGAACAAAGAAACCACCTGATCAAAGAAAATAAAGAAAAACGCTGAGATTTTCATTTTGAATATGATTTAAAGTATTATAAAAGTATATTTTGAGATCATACAAATTATTTTCAGAGAGAATACTAAAAAAACAAAATTATTTTCGAAAAATATTGAAGATTTTAGTAAAAATATTTAAGATTTAGTAAAAAGAAATATTTACTTTTCTATAATGTAAAAGTCGACCTTTTTGTTTATATTATAGCTTTTATGTTGCCGAAATTGAATATTTTAGAATAAATAAATAGCAATTTATTTTTGAAAGAACTTCGTTCTCTTCATAACCTGAAAAATTAGTAATATACTTTTTATAAACGTATCTGAGTTGAATTTAATATTATTGGTGAATATGTTTTAACAATAGGCTTTGTCTTCAGTTTGTGAGTTGGCCAATTAAAAGATTTGATTTTTACCTCATACAACCAATAATATAATTAGCGGTTAAAAGGTTAAAAGATGATGTTTTTTTTTATCAGAGTTCAAGTTCTTTGATTACCTGAGAATATCAGTTATAAATTTTACTAATAAAAAAATTATTTTGTCTATTTATTTTTGAAGAGAACATTGATAACCTAATCGGGCTTGGCTACTTGATGGCGTTCTGGCTCGCCAAAACACCTAACAAATGCCTTTTACAAGGCCTGACTTGCGGCTATAGAAAACATCTAATGTTTGTCTTAGCCATTAGAAAGCTGTTGATGATGACATAACACAGAAATAATATGGCCTATTTCTGCTTCGCAACAGTTACAGTGAATCCACACACTTATCTTTCGTGTACAGTTTGATATATATGTGTGTGTAGTTTGATTAGTCAAATTTTATAATATACATTACATAATCTTTGTATTTGTAATGAATTTTAAAAAACTGACTTTATAATAATTTTACAAATGGCCACACCCTTATTTAGAGAAGGTGTAATGTGTAAAAGCTTGCCGAGGGTACGTCAACAGTATTCGGCTGAGTTCGCATGCAAAATCCCATTTTCACGTGAATGGTTGGTGATTGCGTAACTTTTTCCACAGTTGCCAAAAACAGAAGCCGAGTATTTCTGCTGTCCAATAAAAATATACACGATTTTTTGTAAATTTCATAGAAAGCACATATTATAAACATGTTTAATAAGTAATGAAGACATTTATATGTGTTTGTTGTTGTTTAAAAAAGTTTGAGTGTCTTTCTTTTGTCCGACTACGGTTACGATTTTAATATTTTTTTTATTTTAGCATTACAAACAACAAAACACTAACCCTAAACCTAATTACTAACCCTAAAACTAACCCTAAAACTAATCCTAAACTAACTCTAAAATTAACCCTAAAACTAACCCTAAACATAACCCTAACCCTACACAGTTGTTTTATTATGTAGAAAGCAATAATTAAGTGAAAGACATCGCTAAATAGACATCGCAAAAAAAGTTCTAGCAATCAATAAATTAATAACTAAAAAGGAGGAATGATGATAATTTGTCCAAAAACAGCAATTTAAAAATTAAAAAAAAGGTTGTCGTTTACTAAATACAAAATTAAAAAGGCATGAAAAAAAAGTTATAGCAATCAATAAATTAATAACCAAAAAAAAAAAACAGTGATTTAAAAATCACATGGCCCCGTAAACCATACATTGTATTGTTTTTGACTACCAACAGTGCCATCAAGTGGCCAAGCCCAATTACATTATAATTACCATTTTCTTTTTTAAAAAATGATAAGTATACTGTAAGCTGCATGGATGGATAGTGCTATAACATCTTTAGTATAATTAAATGATAAGGAAGAGAAAACAACACCACATACATCTTTAAAACTATATTTTTTTATAGTTAATACTATCCAAAACAAATTGATATTATGTGAAAGAGTATTAAATTCTCTTTTATACCTATATTAGAAACAATAATCTACTTTATTTACTTTACTTCATAATAATCATTGTAAGCTTGAGTAATCATTTACCATAGTAATAATATCTTCTAAAATTTCTGATAGTTTCTAGACATTTGTTTTCATCAATAAGAACCAGTAAATTATTATGATATTCAAGCTGATGACCTGAGATTCAAATACTCTAAAAATTTGAACCTAAGTCATCTAACTTTTAAAGCTACATAGTTTTGGCACTATAGTTAAAATATACTAAAGGTCGATAAACAGAGCAAAACTCTCCATACAGTATTGCCACCTGTGCTAAACAGAGTAATCAATGGATGCCAGAATGCTTGTGCATAAAATCCCTATCTAATGCCTACTCATCCAATATCCCCAGACTAGTTTCTGGCTTGTGGCCTTCGTCAGTGAGAAGCTTTGGATCTGAGAGCACTGCATCTAGATCTTAGGATCTAATGCAACCCTCTAGCAACCACCTTTTATCTCTACTTAACTACAAAACTATGAGAATGAAATTGAAAACATAAAAAATATTTTCAATCTAAGCTCAATAGCTTATATAGTCATATGGGTCTGAACTCAGTTCAGCACCCATAGATTTTGGTGTCTTTGGCTCTTTTACAACCATAGCCACCACTATCCTATTAGGCAGGATTGGTGTTAAACTATTAAGCATCACATGATCACATCTCCTATACTAGCACATTAATTGTTGATAAACAGAGCAAAACTCTCCATACAGTATTGCCACCTGTGCTAAACAGAGTAATCAATGGATGCCAGAAAGCTTGTGCTCCCTTATGCACAAGCTTTCTGGCATCCATTGATTACTCTGTTTAGCACAGGTGGCAATACTGTATGGAGAGTTTTGCTCTGTTTATCAACAATTAATGTGCTAGTATAGGAGATGTGATCATGTGATATACTAAAGGTCATTAAAATACACAATTACTATTCTTTGATGATTCTTTACTTTTTTTTTTATTTAAATGTAATTCTATATTTAAACAATATTTTGCACATTTAAGAAGTAGAGATTATAAATTTATAAAGTGTTTAACATGCTGAGCATGCTTTTGTCATAATCTGACTGTAAACATCAAAAGCATGCTTAGTAAGTTAAATGCTTTATAAATTCTTGTTAAATGCGCTAAATGCTGTTTAAATATAGTTAAGCATTGGTGCCTAGTGGTTAGCACAGCTGCTTTCCAAGAAGCTGGGCCAGGTTCGCTTCCCAATCAACAGCGCTTTGACATTAATATATATATAGTATTGCTATTCTATATTTAAACTATGTCATGGCTTTTTCATCTCAAAGTGTGATCTAATGTACTTTCACTAATAACATCTAATATTTAATAACTAGCTTTTAATTTGGCTGTAACATTACCATTATGTGTTCACTAGTTAATTGAGCTTTTAAAAACTGAGTAGAATGTATAAAATAGACCACTCTTTTTAAATTAAACATAGAAATTAAATTGTGAAAATAAAGAAATGTTTTTTTATTACATTCACCTATTAAATATAACGTGGTGTGCAATCTAAATACTCTGATTATTTTTTATTTATCGTCATTAAGTCTATATATCAATATTATTTTATGAGGCAATTATAAAAATGGGATATGGTGAAGAGAGTAATTTATCAATACTTGAATGTAGGTCCAATATATAAGGTATTCAAATTTTTGACAATGAATTTGTGTAAGTTAAGTTCACTACCCAACGGAACTGTAATCAAATTAATAATGCTTGACATAATTTATTCTAAAAACTCAATTTTTACAGCTGCACCACAAACTTTAATGAACTCTTAAATAAGTATTGCGTAAATATTGAAGAGATATTGTTGTTTTTAAGTAATAACATTAAACAAAGGTTAATCTTTAAAATATTTATTTCACTCATTGATTTTCTTCTAATAAGTTGTCATTAGTAAAACAAAACAATTTTTGTAATCTTTTTTTTTTAAAGAAAAAAGCAAATGTTTTAATTTGAATGTTTTTTTAAATTTATATGTTAATACTCACAAACCATAAAGTAATTGATTGTGTTGAAGAAAATGAAAAGTCAATAATCATTGATAATGCTAAATGTTGTCATTTGATCAAAAATAATCAAACCATTGTTTAGAATAGTTAAAACATTGCTCAATTTTAATACTTCCGTTATCTATAACAATGAGTTTTGGAAAATGTCGCACTTACACAAATTTGTCTAATTTGTTTTTGATAATGAACGTGTGTGTGTAATAAATTCTCTTTTCAAAGACAGTTAAAAGTAAATGAATAATAGAGCATTATAATTAAGCACTAAGACTTGATTGATAATGTGAATACTTTCACATTCCAGTGCCTTAATGTTTATACCTATATCACACATTTTAATGACCTCGTGTCTTTAAAATACATAAATGTTCATACATAAAACCATCAAAAGGAAAACAAACATAGCAATGATTTCTTTGATAGTTGTCTCAGTCAGAAAAGTAGAATATTCAGCTATCAATGTTGGTATTAAAAACATTTTGATTGCAATTGATTAATATCAATAACCACGTCACATTTTGAACGACATTGTATATATTCATTGTCTATAACAACTTATTAAGAATCTACATTGTAATTTAAAGTTATTCATAATAACTAATAGAGAATAAAGCAATCAATTTATGTGTCTTTTAAAAAATTTGATGAAAGTGCAAAACAAACTGAATAACTTATATAAATGCAGGATATTCCCAAAGGTTAATTGACCAGATGAGACTAAGTATCAAAGTGCACTACTCTCTGTAGCCTAATCTGAAATAATTGTTCTCTTGAACTATTTCTATTATTTAGAATTAATTGTTAAGTGTCTTCATAAAAATTCAAATTTTAATTTTTTTAAATACATTCAACTGTGAGTAATAGCACACAGGTTAGTATAGAACACAATATTTTAGAAGTATTTTTTTTTTACTTCAGGTGTTTCTTACCTGACCAGTAACAATACTAGCAAGAGATTCAAATCTGTAACTTATATTTATGAATATTGAATTTAATGTAATGCTTTAACCAAACATACAATTGTGGCAAAGACAACAGTCGATAGAAATTTGACATTTTTATACACGGTGATACTCTAATTTCTCCACTTTTTCTTAAAAACAAGGTTAATAAGTGACTTCCAAATTTTATGAATTATCACATTGTGTAGAGTTATAGGATTATTTGCAATTATCATATGAGCAGACTCATTTCATCTTTATACTTTTTCTTTTTTATCCAGTATTCTGATCTTTTTTCAGCAAATATATGTTTATTAATACATATATAGTCTGCTATTTTAGAAATATATTTTTTTTCTTTCTAGTATTACTCTGTGCTCTTATATACTTTTACATCTTCACATAGAATTTTATAAATGCAGTTTTTGTTTTTCAGTATTTCCAGTTTGAATTTTGATGAGCATCATAGTGTACTGTGGCTTGAGAAAGATGTTCTAATATTATGCTGATTGTAGATTTTCTTTGGTTTGTCTGCTATCCCTGATATATATGGATACTCTGTAATACTTATAATTGTTTTTTTTTATTTTGGTGTTTCTTTTTGTTATCTATTCAAACTTTCTTTAATGTTAGCTGATGGATAATTATTTTCATGAAAGTTTGTTTTATGTATGATTTTTCTGGTATTTGAACAATCTTCCTTTGTTTTCTTTCATAATGCTGATATAATTTCAGTTTCTGTATTTCTATCATGATTGGATATATATGTTAAGTATTTTCTGCATGTGGAGATTTTCTGTAGACAGTAATTTTGATTTTGACATAAGGAAGTCTTGTCACAAGAACATCTAAGAATGCTAATTTTAGTTTTATTCTAATTCTATTGTGAATTGAATTACATGAAGATATATTTATTATCCATGCATATTCGGCATGTTTGTAATAGTACTTCACTGGCCATATAACAAATATATCATCAACATAATAATCCTAAACTTTAGACAGAGTAATATTTTTTATGACTGTGTTTTAAAGCTCTTCCATATAAAATGTTGCTGATCAAATGTGACAATAATGAACCTATAACCATCCCTTGATGTACTAAAAGTAGTCTATTACTATGCAGAATGTTGAAAGTTTCATTATGCTAAAAAAAGAAAGAATTGTGCTTATTTGGAAGCTTTTATTCTCATTTAATGATTACTTATAATATATTAAAGGATACATTTGTGAATAAATTTTCCACATCAAAGGTAGGGGTGTGTCTCATAAGCCAAAGGACTAAGAATATTAAGAAAAGTATTGACAAATTTTGACATGGTGAATTTCTAGAACAAATAATAGAACTTAATGGAATTTAATCCTTATGGATTTTAGATAGACCATAAATATGTGGATTTATCTAAAATATATTTATCTAAAATATATTTTAATCTACTTTCTTTTAAATCAGTGAAGTATTTGTGATACTTTCTGAGTAATGTTTATATCTTTGTTTTTATAGCTGATATATAATTTTTTGTCATTTCCTTCTATTGTCTTTGAATATTTGCAAAAATTATTTTGTTTAAGCAATACTTAAGTAAAAGTTATCATGAAGTACATTGAATAACATTTTATTAATAGATTCTGTTTTGTTTTGTTTTTGTTCTTTAAGTTTAATAAGCTTTTTAAATTAATGAATTTTGAGACATTGAATTAGATTAATATAAATATATCTTACTTTTAAAAACCGTGACTATAATTGCGTAAATTATATAAAATTGATTGTAGCACTTTTAATTAAACTGTTATTCAAATATTATGTTAGCTGCCAAATGTTATAAATTTATAGAAGTGAAAGTGTTTGAAAGTTAGAAAATTATTAAGTTTAAAAGAAAATCTTAAAATAGAATACATTGTGGTTGTTTGAAAACAGTTTAAACATTTTCTAAAACAATAAAAATCATAATAAAAAAAAGAATTTCGCTAGTGTTTGTTTTGTTTTAAAAAATGTTGATAGATAGTATACTTTTAAAAAGAAGAATATATAAATGGAGTATTTCCGTAAATGTGTTTGTGGAATATAAATTATCTCACCACATAATGAATGATATGAGGCTTTGAAAATGTAAGATTTTTTTATTATTAAACCATACAAATTTAATAACTTTCATCTATGTTATAAATATTAATCTTTAACTGAGGTTTAAAGTTTATATCTGTGCTAGAGATAATCTCTAGTTTTGATAATGATTAATAATCATCATTATTGTATTTATATGAAATGGATGGCAACAAAGTTGTGAGTGGAGAAAGTTTGACTATGGTAGATAAAAATGTAACAATTTTTAAAAAATCTGTATTATCAATCTAATTTTTTGACATGCCAGACAACACATGTTCTTGCTTAAATAAAGCAATTTGAACATCTTGAAATCAATGTCTGCAATGACATTAAAGTATGAAGTGCCACATGAAGGTCAATGGATTCAAAAAAATGCTGTAGATATAGGATATTGATTTATGCAATGTGGAAGTCTTTTATTGTTATTCATCTTATTATATTAGACCTTTACATCATTTTAGTATTTCTATTTATTTACATTTAATTTAGAAGCCAATTATATGCTTCTCTGTTACAAATTCAAGTTCATTATATTTACCTGTATTTTTATAGATTTTTTTTTATTAGAGAGCGCTATTATCCTCTAGTGACATTGCTGTAGAAATTTACACTTCCAAGGTAGATATATTGTTTTTCTCTTTAAAGTTATATCATCAAAAATTGTAGATGATTTTTATATTTTTTATTTCTTTTTAAATAAATAAAGTTCTTTTTTGAATAAGTAAGTTTATAATTTAATAAAAATGTTGGTTTACTGTTGGCTGATTCTGAATTGTTTATTTGAGCATTTACCAAATAAGTTATTACATAATTTTTTTAATTTACTTTGAATATCTGCATTAAAAGCAATAATTTAGTCTATACTCTAAAGCAGTCATTTTTGATATCTGAGTCAAAAATTTCTGCTCCTTGATTTAAGAAAAATATGTATATTATCATAAAATTTTATATTTAATTTATTTAAGTTTAATTTTTAAATTTTGGATCATCAAATACATTTATAACGTCTTCAACCTAAAAGAAATTTAACAATTATTATTATTTTAAATAAAATCTTTGTTAACAAAAAACAATAATTATATACATTTTTATAATAATTATTTGCATATAAGTTTTAAATTATAGATCCTTCTATTTATTTTTTATTTTTTTATAAATTTCTTTTTTAATTAAATAATACTTATTAACTCATAAAGATAGACTTTCTATATATTTTCAGTATATTATATCCTGAAATCACATAATCTAGTTTGGCTCATAGAACTTGTTTAATAACTTTCTATCCTTAAAAAAAAATATTCAACGCCTTATAGAATCAATGAATAGTCAAAAAGAATATTATTCCATTGCAAATTTTATTAAATAAGAATTTTATTTAATAATTTTTATTACTATTAATTCTAATAGATTTTCATATTCCATGAAATAATTTTCTTATTAAATATATAATCCAATGAATATAATTATAAAATAATACTATATTTTATAGAAAAAATTTTACTTATTTAATTTATTCATCTTTATCTTTAAAAAATTAACATTTTAGTCAAGCGTTGGTGGCCGAGTGGTCAGCACAGTCACCCTACAAGCAGTTGCCGTAGGTTCGCTTCCCGGCCGATGCTTTGACACATGAGGGAAAAAATAATAACATTTTTAAAAATATAAAAGAAAATGTATTAACTATTTTTTAATCCTTTGAAATGATTGTTAATTTAGTATATAATTGTATATATCATATGCATCCTTCATTTTATTTGCATTCATATCATTTAAAAACTTTTGATATAGCTAGTTATGCTTCAAAAACGTTTATTGTAAGGTTATATAATCAATAGACAGTAGATAATGGTGTGATCTTTAATGCTATTTATTGTTAAAGTCAATAATCAGAAATTAAACTTAAGATTTAGATATTGTGCTGCCATCTACTCAATCTTACAATAGATGACTTTTTTAAAAAAAAGTAAAAACTTTAAAAAAAAGCGAGGAAAAAAAACCTCAAAAGAGGCCCCTGTAACTTTTTAAAACACACACTCCCTATATAAAGAAAAAAAAAAATCCCCTTCTCTTTTTTTCCCTCCTTTTTAATAAAAAAAAGGAAAAGGAAAAGTGTTTTGATATAAGAGTGAGAAGGTAAAAAATACTCCACTAATTAAGTCCACAATTCTTATAATACATTAATACTCGCGAAATCTTACGATTTACTACGAGTTAATGAAAAGATCTTATAGTAAGAAATTGAAAAAGGGTAAATAAAATGAATTAATATAATATTATTATTATTTTTAACAATTTAAGTTTATTTGCAATAATAATTAATGTTTGATTTTTTAAAATTGTAAACATTAAATGACCTTGTGGAATAATGGTTAGCCGATTTTACGCATATCTTTGTTCTTTGTTCAAATTCACTTATTCTTTTATTTTAAGAAGTTGATAATTTCTAAGCAATATAATTTTTTGTTACAATAATGGGTGCCTAGTTAACCCAATGGCTCATTTTATTATTTGTCAATAAATGAAAATCTATTCTTAACTGAATAGTAAATGTTTCCAATTAATCTAAATTAATCAAATAAATATAAATGTGCTAATTATCAAATAAAAATGTCATATGATATATGCTTTATCATTGAAAAGAAGAATGTCATATTCCTGCAAGCAATAATTCTTTGGTTATTTTTATCTTACTTTTTATTGTAGATTTAATTGTAAGTGCTTCACCAACACCAAGACTGTTTCTCAAGAACCAGAAATGTCTTTTTGGAGGGAGGGGAGGAGAAGATATTTTTATGCTTTCTATATTTCTCTGGAAAATATATCAGTTATGTTACTGAGATTTAAATTATTTGATTAAATTTATGATAAGTTAAATTTATTTTCTACTGCTATTTTTATATTAAAATTTTTTATTGTTACCCAAACTTCAAATGGTTTTATGACTGATAAGAAAAGAATTGAATAAAGAAATTTATAATTTATTTGTATTTAAATCCACCTGGAAATTTACATATCTTTGAATACATAATTCATGCATTGTATTTTTAATATTGTTTATAAGTAAATATGAATAAGTCAATTAAAAAAGAATATGATGAAAAGCTTTTAGATATAATATTAGTGTATTTATCTGCTATTCCTATAATCTGGCATTCAAATCCTAATAAAACTTGAAAAAAATTGCAATAGATAATTTTCAGACAAACTTAATTTTTTTCTCTTAACAATGCTACTAGTCACTCAATTATTATTGATAAGTAAATACATAGGGTAAAACAAAAAACACACAAACAAAGCACTAATCAGTACTCAAACTAACTAAGTGAGTAATGCCTTCTTCTTTACTATTCTACTACATAGATTATCTAAAAAGCTCTTTATCTTGCATGGTTTTATTTAAAATAATTTTACTATTTACCTATAAATAATACTTGTATATGTACCAGTTATAACAGATGATATATATAGTAAAACAAAATTAAGTTCTGCTATATATTCAAAAATAATTATTCATAAAAATTTTATTATATTTTCCCCAAGTTCATCCTATTTGCATCAAGTATTTATTATGAGTTGTAAATCTAAATTTTAATTTTATGTAAGCTACTGAAAATAATCACATTACATATCAACAATACTGTTTTTCCTTTTTTATAATAGGAATAAATCAAAGCATATTTTTTAATATTATAAAAATTAAAATAATGAATACATTATTTTTATGAAAATAAAATAGTAAAAAAGATTAACTTAAAAAATAAAAGAAATTCATAAACTCTCCCAGAAATCTTCATATTTTTAATTATTTAATCATTTTTAATGTCTACGTTCTATAAATTAGAATATTTATTTATATATTGGTTTGTTAAAATCTCTGCCCAACACCAGATGAGGGTAACCAGGCAACAAGATTCTACAATTAAGAGATAATATTTGAGCATCATCATTAATAGCTTTTTTATTATTTTTGCTGTCTTAACAATTTATCCTGAATCTCAGGATAAGATACATCATAAACTTTCATTATTTATTATATATTGAAATTTACTTTATTTTATATGTGTTATTATTTCTTCTATTTAATTTTTTTTTTTTTTTTGATGACTTTCATTTTATTTTCAGTTGTTTTTTTTTTCTTTGCATATTTATCCTCAAAATTTTTTGACCTCATGTTGTTTATTAGTTAATCTTCTAAAGTATATTTTTATTCATCTATTTATAACTTTAATTATCCACTAATTATTTCATAAACCTATCAACTATTTTAAAATTTGTCTAAAGCCCTTATTGATTCAATCTTTTTCATATTCCAAATCTTCAGACAATCATATCATTGAAAATCCAAGGATGGAACAGTTAAAGCCCTTATTGATGCCAATATTATTGTCATATTTATGTTGACTTTAAGTCACTCTGACCCTCACCTATAGCACCTTAATATATCCATTTAAATATACAGAAGAGGGGTGGATAAAATACAGGCTGACTATGTAATATTTAAATACATGTATATTATCTGTACTAAATTTAATGTAAGTATAAGAAGCTTGAATTCTCCCTACAACTATGCACTCCATCTTATACAACTGATACACTTGACACATATATGTGAAAAAGATAAATGATCTTAATATAAATTGAGTAATATATATATATATATATATATATATATATATATATATATATATTGTTGATACAAAGATTTACATGGGTTCCATATATAAAAGACATATTTTGCGGGTTCATCCGTGTTAAAATATTTTAAAATACTGATGTTTCGACTTGGTAACACAAGTCATCCACTCAGTAATAAAAAATAGAAAGATGGTTGTAGAGGCACTACAAGCACTGATTTAAAAAACGTTAAAGTTCCACCAATAGCAAAAATGTTAAATTAAGAATGTTTTTTTAAAAAAATCTTTCCAAATAGGAGGAAGTTTGCTTGTATCATCTCGCTTATTGATACAATCTGGCCTTTTAAGTATCTCAATGGCTTCTCTAATTTTGCACTGGTATAGATTATCACATCTGGATATGATCCTGGTACTAGAAAAATTAATTTTATGACCTGAATCCATAGTATGGAGTGAGAGTGCTGCTGATGATAAATGTTGTTTAACTGCATTAGCATGCTCATCTCTTCTAACACTGATGCGACAATTACTCATACCTATGTAAGAAGCCTTACAATTTTCACATGAGATTCAAGAGGGATTGAATCCTTAGGGTTGGTTATTATATTGCTGATCTTTTGATGAGTAGAAAACACTGTATTTATTTATAGCATTTTAATATACGTCTAATACTGTCTGTAGTTTCTTTTACATATGGAACACAAATCCTAATAGCTAATTTATCATCTTTTTGTTTCCTATTTTGTCCATTTTGGGCTTGAAATAAGGCTTTTTTAATAAATTTATAATTGTAACTATTTGCTAATAAAACACTATTAATATGATTTATTTCTTCTTTCAGATATGACTTATCTGAAAGGTTAATTGCTCTATTTAAAAGAATTTTGGCTACAGAAACGATCTGAATTGGGTGATGATGAGAATGGAAATGTAAATATCTGTCCATGTGTGTATTATTTTTATAAATTGAAAAAGATAAACTATTCAGTGTTCTGGTGACTAAAACATCAAGAAAAGGGAGTTTTCCATCAGACTCTGTCTCCATTGTAAATCTAATATGAGAATGCATATTATTTAAATGTAAGAAAAAATCATCTAATTTATTTTTACCATGTTGCCATATGACAAAAATGTCATCTATGTATCTGAGCCAAATGAGGGGTTTTAAAGATGATGATTCTAAAACACGAGTTTCTATATTTTCTATGAATAAATCAGCTATTATTCCTGAGATGGGTGAGCCCATAGAAGTACCAAAAACTTGTCTGTAATGCTGTCCATTATATACAAAATATGTGTTCAAGAGACAATGTTTAATCAAAGCAATAATATGGTTTGGCAAATTGCAACGTTGTGAAATTACATTTAAAGCTTCATCAATTGGAATGTTTGTAAACAAAGATACGACATCAAAACTGACCAGAATGTCATTAGCATTAATTTTTAAATTTTTTAAAACAGAAATAAAATGAAAAGAGTTTTTAATATATGATTTAATAGATGAAATTGTAGGTTTAATGAAATCCGATAAATATCTAGCTAAAATATAAGTCAGAGATCCTATTGCACTTACTATTGGATGAAGGGGGGTATCTGGTTTGTGAATTTTTGGAAGTCAATAAAATTTTGGAAAGAAACATGATTTTTCACGAGGGATTATTTTATTTTTTATCTCTGTTTTAATAGACGATTTATTAATAATGGCTTTTGTTGTTTTTTTCCAAATACGTAGTATGATCTCTTTTTGATGGTTTATAAATTTTATCATCAACCAAATCTAAAATTTTATTATGATAAATGTCCCGATCCATAACAATAGTGGCATTACCTTTATCATCTGAAAGTACAACAATTGATTTATCCGATTTTATATTATTTAATGCTAGTCTTTCTTTCTTTGAAATATTATTTTTAGGAAGCTTAGCTTTTTTTAAAATATTACAAATCTCAGCTTTAGCCAAATCAGCTGATGAAGAATCTATTGAGAGCTGATTCAACATTACAAACAATTTTTTTCAAAAGGTATCCGAGAAGGTGTTAAAGCAAAATTAAAACCTTTTTCTAAAACCGAAACTTCATCTGTAGAGAGGGCTTTCTTAGATAAATTATAAACGGTTTTTTGATTTGGATACATAATGACTGGTGATTGTGTTCTAATTAGCATTTGTAGTTTTTTCTTTTGCTTTGCTGTTACAAATTCTGAATCTTTAATCGATCTAAAACTTGCAATACGATCAAAACTAGTCCACAGTAAAGGATGTATTATATTACTAAGGAATAAACGTAAATCTAGCAATACTCTATCAATTTGGTCTAGATTTTTCCGAGTTTCTTTAATAAAAGAGTTTAAAATAATATTGCTAGTTTTCCTTAGAATTTTACTAATATTATAATTGTTCTTGTGAAACACAATTTTAAAGCAAGTGGGTATAACGTTGTGATTTTTGCACGCTAACAAAAAAGATAAATTACAAAGTAACTTACATTTCTTAATCCATGTTCTTTCAAAAACTCAAAGCTGTTTAAAAAAATTTTAAAGAAGAAATAAATCATATTAATAGTGTTTTATTAGCAAATAGTTACAATTATAAATTTATTAAAAGAGCCTTATTTCAAGCCCAAAATGGACAAAATAGGAAACAAAAAGATGATAAATCAGCTATTAGGATTTGTGTTCTATATGTAAAAGGAACTACAGACAGTAAAGGACGTATATTAAAACCCTATAATATAAATACAGCATTTTCTACTCATCAAAAGATCAGCAATATAATAACTAAGCCTAAGGATTCAATCCCTCTTGAATCTCATGGTGTTTATCAAATCTCATGTGAAAATTGTAAGGCTTCTTACATAGGTATGAGTAATCATCGCATCCATGTTAGGAGATATGAGCATGCTAATGCAATTAAACAACATTCATCATCATCAGCACTCTCACTCCATACTATGGATTCAGGTCATAAAATTAATTTTTCTAGCACCAGGATCATATCCAGATGTGATAATCTATACCAGTGCAAAATTAGAGAAGCCATTGAGATACTTAAAAGGCCAGATTGTATCAATAAGCGAGATGATGCAAGCAAACTTCCTCCTATTTGAAAAGATTTTTTTTAAAAACATTCTTAATTTACCATTTTTGCTATTGGTGGAACTTTAACATTTTTTAAATCAGTGATTGTAGCACTTCTACAACCATCTTTCTACTTTTTATTACTCAGTGGATGACTTGTGTTACCAAGTCAAAACATCAGTATTTTAAAATATTTTAACACGGATGAACCTGCATAATATATCTTATATGTGTGTGTGTGAGGGAGATGGTGATCTGGACCAATTGATGAGTGCTAGTTTAGCCCAAAATATATATATATATTCTACCGTCCCCTTATATCCCCTCTGCATCGGCTCCCTATTAAACCGTTCCTAAAAGGGATTGTGAGCTCCAAAACAAACATGATACAGCGTAAAGATTTATTTATTTTTCTTATATCAATAGTTGTTCATTATCAACACAAGAGGGCGCCAGATACGATGATTTGATTCATAATTTAATTTCTCGCATCACCTTACATCATATCAAAATGATTTTGAAGTCTAATCCCTGCCCATAAGCTCAAACTCCCAGCATGGACCAATAGGGGTCACTCAGGGTCGCGATGTGATTGCCTTCAAGACTCTTATTCTGGCAAATGACACAATATTAACCAATGGATAAGAAGATCGGTTGATTAACAGATCGGTCCAAGCATTGGACGGGATCATTGGTTATTTATAACTAATACGAATGTTCGATTGAGGCATCATTAGAATAAACAACTAGACGCTTATAACATTATCCCCCCCTTTATCATACAATCCAATAGAATTATTTATACTAGCTCTATTGACATTTACTTATATTTATTAATAGTAGGCCCTCCCAATTCTTAAACCTATGTTAACTACATAATAAGCAAACATCATGACTTACGGCACGATGTTTATGAATGAAACTTAAAAGAGATAAAAAAAAACAAAAAAAAAATATAAGAAAGACAAATTTAAAAGTAAAATAATTAATTGCATGAATAAATGCTAACAATAATAATAACTTCAAAATATATATATATATTTAATTATAGAAAATGATTTGAGGAATGCTTGACTAGTTTAAATAAATAAAAAAAAATTTATTGATTATAACAAATGAAACATTGATTAATAGCTTTATTTGCACGCACATACGCGCATTCTCGCACTCGCACAGAAAAGGATATATTATGCATAATAAACATGGCTGATAAAATATATTTCCTCTTATTACATTTTGAAAGTAGGTGTGTGTTATAGTTTATCCACGACAGAAAATAATAATTCGGATCAAAGTTCATAACTGGAAAAGTCCTAAGATTTAAATATGATGGACTATGTAGCATCTGATATTTTTTTATTTACGAAAGTTGAGATTAAAATAATAAGATTTAATATATGAGAGATTACGGATCATTTTATATTTGATTTACGAAAATCGAATTTAATTAATTATGAGATTGCCTTTTAAGTTTACGTAAAGAATGAATGGAAGCATTATAAAAAAAATGTTTACCTAGGATTTTGCTTAGTCTTCTGCTGCTTCTAGTTTGGTGAGGGTTCGAACCTGATAGATGAGGTTTCCATAATACATGGTTATTCATTTCACATAAGTTCAGCATAGTATGTTTGGATGATTCTTGTATATTAAATGGAACAACGTCCTTAGACTGATTGGAGCACTATGTTCGGATGGTATTGTTGTTGATCATTCATAGCTGTGGAGATGTTCTGGCGGCGGAGTGTCGATCAATCACTGAAGGGTTTCTAGCCCATCATGACGATCGACGCTCTAAATGTTAATTTCACAGTGATCATATTGGATAAACCGGATAGCAAAAAAAAAGGAAAAGTTCTAGTTGTAGCTTCCGGAGGAATTTAAAAAAAACTATAAGCAGAAAAAAGTGTAAAAAGAAAATGTAAAAGGAACTCTCTCTTTAGATTTAGATTCATATTTATATGGGTTGGTTATTATCTGAGGATCGAATCTCCACCCAGAGTTCAATATTCTTTGAGTTGTCATTGGGGTCCGTGTCCTACGTAATGTCCACTCAATCCATATGCTTGAGGCAATCTTAGGTTTATGCAATCTCATATTACAATCTCAGTTAGAAAAAATTCATACTTATTCACACCTTTTATGCATACATGTGTGCGTGTTTTAAGAGAACAATTTAACTTACATTAGTTTAAAAGTCGAGCATTTAATCTGTCTCAAAATCACTTCTATAAGCTTTTAACTTTCACTACAGTTATAATCTAAAACAAACCCCTTTTAATTACCCCCGCGGCATATACAAGTAGAAATCACTTATTGAGATTTAAAATGGCATATTAATAGTACTTTATATTTTATTATATTTTCCCTTTGTTTTCTTTTTAGAGAATATTATTATAATAGATTATATGAAAGCCTTAACTATTTAATCAGAAATATTAACATTTTATTTTACAGTGTATTTTATAACGCATTGAAAGAAAACTACATTTATTTTTTATCATAAGTTGAAAGTGAAAGAAGAGAAAAAAATATAGAGTGTTTACATTGCTCGTGTGTGTGCGTATATACCTGTACCGACTTTGTCTCGGTACAATATATATATATATATGAGAGACCATTTATCTTTTTCACATGCAGTCAGGTGTGATAGTTGTATAAGATGGAGTGGATAGTTGTGGGAAGCTTGAAAGTCTGAACTCAAGTTCCTTATAATTATATTAAGTTTAGTATAAATAATATACATGAACCTAAATATTATATATATATGTTTTTTAAAAACTTTTCTGTTTAAAAAAAATTAGTGATTACATGGAATTGTTAGTATTAAGTTTGCACAAAAATAATAGTCAAACAATGTAATATCTGTCATTTTTGGATGATCTTCACAATTTAAAAGTACTTTAATTTTTTTTTTTCAATTATATCATATTTTTTGATATTGATATGAATTGAATTTGGTTGTTTTATATGTTTCAAATTTTCCTTTCAATTTCTTTTATTTTTCACTTTCATCCATATTTCATCTGATTTACCATCAAATGTCCAAACCTCAAATTGATTTCTGGTATTATTCCTGAAGCAATCATAATATATTCACTAGTTTGCATGTAGGATATCAGGCTAAGCTTTTAGTTTGTTTGTTTTTATTAACTTCATTTAACATTTACACATGAATTGTATATAATTTGTTCCACAGTTTTATTGTGTTCTCATTTTGTTCATTATTAAAACTGAAATCTTCCATAATTTTGTGCTAATAATATAATCAATGTGATTTCTATAAACATTTAGTGATTTCTATGTTTATAGTTTGTGCTTTGAGAGCATAAAAATGTAATCATGATGAAAAAATCAGACTTCATAAAATCTTATGACTCATGTTCTTGATTCAGTTATGTTTGTAAACCTTTCTTTTCTTTCTATTTATGGCTTATAATTCCAGTGCTTAAAAATATAACTTGCTTACAAGTTTGTATATTTTTTTATACCAATTTTTTTTTAATTTTTATTTACTTGCTTAGGTTATCATAACAGAGGTTTTACATCCCAATAGTGACTGAACATGTACCCATAAGATTAATGTTAGTTGACCATTATTGGATTATATCCAATGACAAATGAGTCTTTTTTCTTGATATCAAATCTTCCCACTAAAATCCTCCTTACTTTTTTAATTCCATTTTTTTTTAAATCTAAACTTATACATTTTAAGGTTTCTAATGCTGATATTTTTATTGCAGCTTCAAATTTTTCTTTCCCATAATATCAATTAAACATTCAATGTTTTTAATCTAGCTATGTCATAGAATCAAGTAATAAATGAATGTAAACCAATGCTAAAATATTTTAACAATGATATCTATATTTAAATACACGGTCTGAATCAATCATCATAGATAAAAATTAATCAAAAGGTAACCTTTTACCTATTAAGCTGAAAATTGATAGATATATTGATTACAAGACTATTCTAAATATGAAATGTTCCATATACAAAACACAATAAATAAATAATAGATTTATGCTTTGAAAAAACTCCTTTCATAACTGCATAAGAATAATTCAATGATTTTACATCACTAATTTTTCTATGCTGTTTGATTCAGACTTTGTGTTTTTAAATTCAGATAGCATGTTTGAAATATTCTAGCCATTAGTTTGTATTCATTTGTTATGTTTTATTATTAATAAGAGAAATGCAATCATTGATTTAGTCTTATGCAGTTATGTTTGGATGTCTTTCAAAGCATAAATTGATTATTTATTAACTATGTTTTCTATATGAAACATCAAATGTGTTTGCTTATTAGCTTTTAAGATCTAATATTATTTAAATTTATACTTTATATTTAGAGTAGTCTTGAAATCAATATACTTATCAACTTGAAGCATAGTAGGTAAGAGGTTACCTTTTGGTTAGCTTTTACTTATGCTGTTTGATTCACACTTTTGTGTTTCTAAATTCAGGTAATGCTAATGAAATACTCTGACATTAGTTTGTATTCATTTACTATACTTGAGTTTTACATAGTGATACACAATCATTGATTTAATCAAGAAATACTATGAAATATCCTTATCTTATCATTAATATCATGCTAAGGCTTTCAGACCTGAGAAAAATATCTTATAGAACAATGGATCCAATCTCTTTTGCCTGAATATTTTCAGTATAGTATATAAATATTATAAATGTAATTTACCACATACACACCACACGCACACACACAAACACACACACACACACATATATATATATTTTAGATCCAACTATTATAAACAAAGATGTTTATGAGTAAAAGATGTGAACATACACTGCAGATCCATTCATATATATATATATTTATTTTCAATATTAGCATATGGATATTTTTAGATTGGAACATACATACCTGTTTGGAATAATAGAGATCATTCAATGGCATTGTAGAAATGCTTGAAAACTAGAAAACTGATTATTTTAAAATGTTCAGCAATTTGTGAATATGGTTTTATTATACATGAGGTGCTATTATTACATGATATTATTTCTCATTTGTTATGCTGAAATCTATACTGAATTTCACTTTTTCTTCTCTATCAAACTTCTTAGAAAGTGCCTTTACTTTTTTTTTGTCTTTATTATCTTATTTCATTTTGTCTTCTCCTTATAGATGTATTATGTTTTAAATCCCAGATAAACAATAGAAATGACTATGATAATTAATGACAATTTTAATAATTGTTAAATATCATTTTAAATTAAATTTAACAGCTTTAATTCAATTAAAATTACCAGTTTTTCTGATTTTAATAATTATCCCTTTCCCAACTTTTTTTTTTTTTGGAGGGGGGGGGGTAAAATATCTAAGTCGTATCCCTGACAAATTTAAAATCAGATATTTAAAACACCTTTAATTTAAACAATCAGTTTTCTGATTTCTGAATGTTTGTGTAATATCTCTGAATAACTTTCACTATATGAAAGATAGTTACAAGGCCTACTCAAACTAATATAATATTAATATGGACAACAAGCAAACGCATAAACATATAGATGAATCCATAATATATCTTCATATACATATATAAACAAAAGTCTTTAAAATCGACAATAATAATTACAATAAAATTATGTTTAACTTTTACAATTGGATAATTTTAAAATTATTCATTTAATAGTTCAACTTTTTTTAAATTATAAGTATATGTAAAATATTATTGAATAATAAATACGTATTGAAATATTAAATATATAAGAATAATTTTAATTGCAATAAGCAAAAAAGAATTACCAGAAGATTTATGCATATAAAAGTGATGAAAGAGAGAAAACTTTAAATAGCCAGTGAAAGAAAAATATTTACTATACCAAGATTGCCAGTTATTGAGACATATGTCTTTGAACAGGTTTTTGTCTTTGTTTTATCCTATAAATTGAAATAGCTAAATATTTATTAATAATTAATATTGGATAGTTAAATACTTTAGAGATATGCTTTAATCTATATCATATGCTCATTGAATGTTTATAATATGTAAACAATATCTTTATTTGCCGATAGAGGGACTTTTCAAACCTTGACATATGATAGCGACTTATATAAAGATAAGGATAGCCGTCTTATCTTTAACCTAATTTTCCACTTATATAGTCCAATCTGAAGCATCTTGATTTAGTAGCGTGAAGTTGGTTATTCTCTTCACTTTACACACAGTATGCGCTTTACAAATTTAATTATTATTGTCTTCACTCTTTAAGTCTACTATTTCTTTTACAAATTAACCTTCTCGAAATTTTGCGATTTATGAATTAAAATTACGATCTATTGGAAATATATAAAGTATAGTCAAGTGAATGGTCTATAGGACATCTACTTTAAAGAAAATCTAAGTCTTATTGAAATTGAAAAAAAAAATCTAAATTTTATCTGGCTTGGATTTTAATTTCAAGTTATAATAATGGAAGGCGAATGCATTTTGCCACAAAATCCTGGTGTGTTTAAAAATATTGCAACGAATAAATCATTTTTAATTATTTTGCATTCTTTAAATAAGACGTTTAAAAAAATCAAACAATTCAGCTAACAGAGTTCTATTGAATTTGCAATTATTTTTATAAAATAAAATTACACTTATATTTTTATATGTATCTAAAAATAATTGAATCATTTTTTTTTTTTCTCATGTGTCATAGCATCAGCCGGTAAGCGAACCTGCTAACCCGAGACAACTACCTGTAAAGCAGCTGTCGCTGACCTTAACGGGTGTTTATTGCTATTTTTCAATGGAATGCATATTTGCATCTTAGTTATAATGGAGACTTTTTTATTAATCCATTATAACAGGGTTATTTGTATCATATAATTCGGAAAATGATCTCCCTCTTCATTTTTTTTTTTTTTTATATATAAAAAGAAAAAAATGGAAAATGGTAAAGAAATTTATAAAGAGAATTTTTTTTTAAAAAAAAAAAAATACATTAAATAAGATAAAATGAAAAAATGCCGTTCAAAACAAAAATCTATAACCATTTTTAAAAATAGAGAATTGACACTTATTTTGTTTTTTGTAAAAAAATATTTCCAGTTATTTATTCTCAATATACTTTAATTCAATTTCTATTTGTATGAGTTTAAATAAAAAATAAAAGGATATCCACCCCCCCTCCTTTTATTTTCTGTTATAAAACTTTGACAAGATAGGAAGAAAAATTAATGTTGATAAAGTGAAAATGGAGAAAAATAAAGGTTGAAGAACTAAATTTCAAATTCTATTCTATTTTATCAAAACATTATATAAAATTTTAGAATGACCACAGACTTACTTTAGATATCATCATACAAACGCAAAACAAGACTTTCATGGGATAACATTGTAATGGAATAATCTATTCTATATCCATACTCCAACTGAAGTAGTCAATATACTACTGTATTTTATAATGAACATACTTTAGGACGCTAAATGAATAAATACTATTATTGATAATATTTAGCTCATACAACAACATTCCCTGATGATTATAGGATATATATGTACATATATATAAACATTAAAAGCCTAAAGCTAAATTAGTCAATAAAATCATCAAATTTATCCCCAAATTCACAACTCACCTAGACTATCCAAAGAGAATTAAGCTCTAAAACACAACCAATAGATTCACTGCTACAAGCAGACTTCTTAAGTTACACTATTAATTTTGATGAAGCTAAATTTGTCTTTGAGAAAAATGAAATAAAAAGAAGCATTAAAGAATCTTTATTATTAAAAATTTATTATTCTGGAGCAATTAACTTATTTAAAAGTTCTTTTAATATTAAGGGTGTTTATGTAAATGGAATTGTGGGTAATGTTTAGTATAAATAAGTTGTTATCTTGTAGTCCTTTATACCCGAGAGACTGCTGAGCAATAAAACCATTGTTCATGTTTTAGAGTTTATTTTCTTTGGCTAGTCTTATTGAGTTGTGAATTTAGTGTAATATATATATATAAGACCTGAGGTCACTAAAAATTTAATTGTTTTGAATAGATAAAGCCCCAAAATTGTGCCATTAATAACCAGGTTCAAATTATTATCTTTTATGACTGATATCCAGTTAATTCCAACATATCTCAGGAAGCAATAAGAATTAGGAGATATATTGTATAACTAACATTTCTGGATGGAATGCATGAATAGAAAAATATGCACAGAAACATATAGTTAATAGTAGTGGTTTGTTTTACCATAACAATATGTGATGTGCATCAACATTATATACAACAATAACATAAAAAATAAGAAAGTAATATACCTCTCAATAAGACATTAGATATTCAACTGTAATGGTTATTGCATTGCAGTTTATTAAAATTTATTTGGACTTAAAAGTGATATCTCCCTTTAATCCAAAAGCCTGACCAATTATATTATACTCACTCATATGATTATATTAAATATAAATCCTTAGCTATTTATAATCATCAAATAAATTTCATTTTTTAACTAAGTGATGTATAGGTTAATCATTATTAACTAAAAATAAACTAAAATAATTCTTATAGTTCTTATTTTGTTTTCATTTGTTTACCTGTAATTGATTTCTTTGTTCCTTAGGCTGTTTTAGTTCTTAGTCCATGCTTTTTTCTTTTTAGAAAATGATGCTTGTGTCCATTTGTAAAGTGCATTTTTAATTATTATAAATTTATAGTTCATGAAATGGTTGTCCTTCATTGGTAATACTTCTTTTGAAATATGAACCTACAAGTTTACAAAATCCATAAAATTTTAACTTCTGTGAATGTAAAGTTTAAAGTGTTATTTCAGGAATATGAAAGTTATAATTTGCCACATTTAAATTCTGGAATTATAAAAATTTCATTCTTAAAGTCCACTTTTAAAATTTGTTAAGTTATAAATTTGCAAGCTCACTTTTAAAAGAATAATGTTGTCATTCGTTACTATTATAAAAATTACAGTTTATAATTCATACAACCCATTTTGACAAAACTAAATCTTCAGTTGTATAAGTTATGTGATTTCCGTTTTTAAAAAAAAATCCTTTACTTTTGATACAGGAAAATTTGTTTGTTGTTAAGCTTATAAATCTTACAGTTTTTAAAATCTGTTTGTACTTTATAATCTTCTTGTACTTTATTAAACATTATACTATTTCAATTTTGAATCATTTTTACTTCAAAGTTATATAATGGTAGAAGAAGAAAAATGAGTTAGAGAATTGAGCAATGTGCATTTAAAATTTAATTTAAGACATTATTTTCAGATTGGCTCTCAAAAACACCACTTCACCTTTTAGAGTGATTGTTCTAATCAACAGAGACTACAAGCTCTCTTAGCCTTCCATTTGATTGAAAACTGCTTCTAAATTATCTATAACCAGCATGTATGTTAAAATAAATATTATATATACATAAACTATTCAGTGCTGTGTGTGTTGACATGCTATCTCTGACAGTTTTATTTGAAAGTCCATATTTCTTGATACTCTCTTCTTGAAAATGTTAAAGTAACTACTTAACAGCAACTGGAAAAGTTGATAACTGATGACTGGAACTGATTTGACTTTTTAATTTTGAGCTCTATTATATCTAAGATGATGCTTTTCAAAAAACATAATTACTGCAATTGAATCCCCCCTTTGTGGCAAGTACCAAACTAATTAATTATGCAGATCATGCCTATGTATTTTTTTACATATGCCAATCTAATTAACCATATAACTCAAGGCTATAAGTATATTTTTTGACTGCATAGCTAATTGTGATGTTGTTTAAATACTTTACTTGATTACAAAAATGATTAAAGATGGGACATTTGTTTTTAATTTCACACATATAATATCTTTCATTGAATAAATGATTCCAGAAATATTTATAAGAATATTAATTTGCCCTTTCATTTTTTCTTATATATATATATATATATATATATATATATATATATATATATATATATATATATGATAACAGATGGCATTCTACCAAAAACACCGTCAAGTGTAGTTTTCTGTTTACATAAACATCAGAGCGAGTATTCACTATCTCTAACTTTAATTCCACTTTCAGATCATGATTTCAAGCTATTTGCTATCGTCAGTGAAAGACAGGAATAAGAAACTAGATCTAAACACAAACTCTGAGCATTTATGAAACAGTTTCTATTCAGCTTGCAAGCGTGAATCTTTTAGACATGTTAATGTCTTCAAACTCAGCACAGCAAGCCAGATAGCTACATGGGTCTGATCTCAGTTCAGCATCACCACATAGTAGAAGCCTCTGCAATATACATCATTGCAAGAAAGACCTCAAAGGTACATTTATGAAAAACAAAAAAACACAAGTTAAAAAACTTGCTAACGCTTGCATTTATGATAACAGATGGCATTCTACCAAAAACACCGTCAAGCATAGTTTTCTGTTTACATAAACGTCAGAGTGAGTATTTACTATCTCTAACTTTAAATCCACTTTCAGATCATGATTTCAAGCTATTTGCTATCGTCATTGAAAGACAGGAATAAGAAACTAGATCTAAACACAAACTCTGAGCATTTATGAAACAGTTTCTATTCAAATATATATATATATATATATATATTTATGAAACAGTTTCTATTCAAATATATATATATATATATATATTTGCGAATTAAAATATGCTTCACAAATGACAAAATTATCACTTTGTCCTTCTTACTCTCTTTTCTTTACAAAATTTCTTATTTGATTAGTTAATAATAAAAAGTTGTCGTTATATTAATATTAATGCATGCACACCCATGCACCCACACACACAAATTGGTAAAATAAATTTTAACAAACAAGATAATTTTAGTATTACGGTTACTTAATTATTTATATATATAATACTCAAAAACTTAAGATATTCAAGTTAATATGAAAAGGTATAAGAAAAACCAAATTTATATTTAATAGCACTAAGCTGGTTTTTGACTGATTCTCACCAGAATCAAAGTACAAAATAAAACTTTGCAATTGAGAGTCTGAATGTATTGTCCTCAGTATGCAAATTATATATTCCATTTCTTTGATAGTGTGGTGCAAAAGTTTTTTCTGTTAATTGAATGTCGATCCCATGCAATCACTCTTGCCTCTTTAAATTTTTGTATATCTCATGTTTTTGAGTGTTACATAGCTATATGAAAAGAGTTTAAGGTTTGACATTTATTTATTTATATAGAGAGAGTAGGATACTAGGTTATATTTCCCCCATATAACTTAAGGAATGAAATTCAGTTGAACCTCTTTTTGATACATTGGTTTAACTCTATCTATCTTATTTCACAATTAAAAAGAAAAAAATTTTAAATATTAATCAAGCTTTGCTGTGTATTATTATTTCCATAAACTTATAAGCTGGGATACTATTTACTGGACCACTTTGGACTATTTAGTCAAAAATAGTTTTACTTATCTGATTTTGCAGATATAATTTTCATCATAAAACTTTTGTAGCAAAATATCATAGTATTCTAACTTTACAGATGTAATAATTTGCCTAAAATGTAATAACTATTTGATTTTTTTAGATATAGATTTTGCTATAAACTAATATAAAGTATCTATATGACACTGAAGACATGAATTTCTTTTCTTGAGATAGAGGTGACTATTGACCCAAACATCATGATGGACAGAAATCTCATCACAGAATGCAAGTATGCAATGTAGTAAGAATACCAGAAAAGCTATGTCAAAGTTATTTCACTTTAAGCACAAATGCAACTTACAGCTCCGAAGGCATATTGAAGAAAAAAACCAAATGAATATTTTGTAAAATGAAAAATCTTGTTTATGTACTTTATGAATCTTGGAGGCTCTTGACCTAAACAACACAGTATTTCACTGATAAAAAGCCCTGTACATTTGAGACTTAGGGGTTACCTTTAAAGATTTTGGGTCTAAGATATGTGCAGTTCCAAGATAACAATTTTTGGAGTATCATGAACATACCACATCCTTACAAGAAAATCACCCATCCACCACCAGCATTGAAAGCAAAGCTATTATATTTTACAAAAATTTATCCTCAATCACTACAAAATAACTTTTCCTCTTTTTAATTTTTGAATTATTTCATTTTGTGTGTGTGTGTGTGTGTGTGTGTGTCAGAAGCATAATTGCACCCTGTTTTAGAAGATTGAGGTTCATGATCATATCCATCATAATAACTCCATTTGCTAAGATGTGATTAACTTCTGAATTTTCTAACTATTCATATCTTGATAAAACTATTAGGGCTATTAGTTGATATGTTTTCTGTTCAACCATGATGACATTTCTTCTTGCCTGACATTTCTTCTTGCCTTTTTTTATACTATGGTGGTGGATTGATCTTGCACTTCCATATTGAATGGTCTTCATACACAGATTATTGTTACCCCTGAATGCTGTTTTAGTTGGAGGTTTAAATCCCTTTCTTTTTCAGCAGATGCAGGTTTGCTGCTGCCAAATGCATTCAACAATTCAGCCACCTGTTCAATTGTACACATGTCTGTGGCAGACAGCATTTTCTCAATATGACTTGGAAAGCTGTGCCTTAAAATCCTAATAATTTGAAGTTCTGATATAGGATCTGCAGTGAGCACTCTCAATTTTGCCACCTGCTTGCTAAAAAAAGGAAATGCAGAGCTCACCAGTTGAACACTTTCCTTAGAATATTTTGTAATGAATCAAATTTGTTTGTAAAAAAAAATTCCATTACTTTTTTTGACTATGAGAAGAAGTGTGATATGACATGAACAAAAACATTGCCAATACATCCAATCACAAATAGTAAAACGGGATTTTACATTAATCCAGGAAAAATCTGTGAATTTATTTCTAAGTCATCATTAGTCATTAGTTTAAATATATTAATAATAAATTAGCTTCAAAATTAATAAAATGTTTTTTTTTAAATGCATAAACCCATAAAAAATGTGTTATCTACATTAAGCATCATGTCCATTGTTATAATTTATAAAATAAATGGGATAAAATCAGCTATAGAAAAAGTATTTACAAATATTTCATTATATAAGTTACTTTAATTAAGTCACGGTGATTTTAAAATCAAGAAGCTTTATTAATATGAGTTTTATTTCCAAAAAATACAAGAAAGCTATTTGAGTAGAGATATGATTTACATATTGTTTTGACTCATCTAATTGAAAATATTGTGAAAATGTTTGAAAACAGCTAATTCTAAGAATTTGATTATTGTATGGTATCTTATATCTTAAAAAATTATGAGATAATAAAGAAAATGTAAATGCACTTATTTATAGAAGTGAAAAAACATTGATGGTGGACTATCTGAGATATTTAAAGTGTAAACTGGAATTATATAATGATATTTGCTAGCTACAATTAGTTAAGTTTTTTTTAAAAAAAAACAGTTCTCTTTAAAATACTTTAAAAATGATTTTATGCGGATATATTATAGATTTTATGGTAGGGTTTTAAATTTGGAATAATTAAATTGAAAACATGAAATTTATCTTTTTGGCTCCTAGAATGACCTTAACTTATGATTGGGCTTTTTTTCAATGCTTTTAATATTTTAAATATAATCTTTAATGAACTTGATTTAATAATTAATGTCCAACATTATTCAATGCATTGGCAACAATAAACAAAAAAAATAAAAATTTATTACTATAGTAGAATTTCTCATAGCAAGATGCAGGTCAGATTAATTTAAATTTTCTGCTATTTATAATGAAGATTATTAAAACAGGCAAAACTCTCCATACAGTAGTACCACTCAGTGCAAAGCAGAGTAATCAATGGATTCCAAAAGGCTTGGGCATAAAATCCCTATCTAGTGCTTACTCATCCAATATTCCCAGACTAGTTTCTAACTTGTGGCTTTCATCAGTAAGGTTGCCTTAGATCCTAAGATTTAGGTGCAGCGCTCTCAGATCCAAGGTTCCTCACTGACAAAAGCCACAAGCTAGAAACTAGTCTGGGGATATTGGATGAGTAGGCACTATATAAGGATTTTATGCATAAGCCTTCTAGCATCCATTGATGACTCTGGCTTGCATTGAGTGGTACTAGTGTATGGAGAATTTTTCCTGTTTTAATAACAGTTATGAAGAAGCATAAGAAATGGTGACCATGTGATGTTTAGTGGTGTAATGAAGATAAAAGATAGAGAACTTTATTATAATGATATAACTATTTCACCTAAATTAGTTGTTTATATAAAAAAAAATAGTTTTTTATGGAGATTTTGGGCAAAATATTTGTGTGAGAAAAACCATATTTATATTATAAAGATTATCTTAACACTTCAGAAAGTTTCAATAGTAGTTGCTTTCATTGGAAAAAGAATATCACCTATAGATAAACAAGAATAGTTAATGCTGCAGAAGAGATCAATAACAACATTACGATAACACATGGACTAAAAATTAAATGTTGATATATATACGAATGTATTTGTGATTCACGCACAGATTGGTTTATAATCATTTTTAATAGATCTTTAATCTTGTGTGTGTGTGTGTGTCTACTTTTTCTGGAAATAACATAAACATACTTATTTTTGATAGCTGGTAATGATATATCCTAGAAACAAAGAAATATAAATGTATTTATGAAGTGATGGTGAGAAGTACTTTCTATAATTCAATTTAAATTGAGAAATTAAATATTTTTATATTGTTTGAATGTGCATTAATTATTAAAAGATACTTTCAGTAGATTGGATGTGATATGTTAGACTATTTCCATCATCTATGAGTGAATGTTGAATATATAGAAAAATTTTTAAACTTTACTTAAACTTTCCAAATACAAACAACTTGTTAGTAATAACACACAAATAGACATCACAGGCTAGTTTTAAAAAATTTCTATACATTCAACATTCACTCATATGATGATAGAAATAGTCCAACATATCGCATCTAATAATATACCATCATCACAAACCTTCAGACAAATACCAGTAGATATTTATGATTAATCTCTTCACACTTCGAATAAATCAATATCTACTGCTATGTGTGTATATATATATTATAGGTTTGGAAAATATTGTAGTATCACATGAATTCCCATCTCACTATATTCTCACCAGATTTATTTATATATGTCGCAGAAACCTTAATTGTTGGTGATTGATCATTTCGGGTAGATAATCGACCACACACTCACATTTGTATTGCTAATATTTTGTTATTCAAAAACAGAAGACGTGAAGGTTTATATATTGATATAGTATGCTCAGAATGGTATTCTGAAATTAAAGATAGCGGAGAATATCAGAATCTTTATTTGCCAGTTTATAATGAAAGAAACAAATTTTGATTCTTTTAATCAAGAAAGTCATTAGTGCAAATAATTTCAGCACTAAACAAAATTTATTGAACGTTAAATAATAACGCAGTGCAAATAAAGAGAATTGTCCAGCATGAAATAAATATATCTCTTCCCACAAATGATCAACTAATTAACATTTAAGTAAATAAACAAACAAAATTACATCAATCTTAAATAGGGAGGGGGGTGTAACAGTAAAAAAATCTCTAAATCTGTTTACCTGATTAATATTAAATAATGATTTTCTTGGGTTTACAAAATTTTTTTTTCATATTTTTAGATTGGTTGCTGCTTCTCTGTCTTTGCATCTGAAATGTAACTAAATTACTTTAGATTTTATTATATAGAATTATAGCAATGTATGAATAGTTGTTAAATATTGTTGCAAGACACAATGATACATTTAATACAAATATTCCATTTATACAGTGCATTTTTAAACTGTAGGATAAATATTAGAACAGAATATAAATATGACTTAATTATCATCTGATAGTATAAATATTAAAAGATAAATTGAACTATTATTTAATATTAAATAATCTGAATAATAATGACCATCCATAAAATAAATATCATATGCCCTAATAAAAAATGATTCCTCATATGGTGGAATAAATTTTATGTTCTCATCTCCAATTGTCAATAATCTTTTAGTGTAATTTTGTTTATAGTATCTGATAAAAATGAAGTCCATGTATTGTCCATCATAATGTTTAGTGTATAATACTTCTTGGTTACCTCAACTAACTACAACATTAAATCTGGGCAATAGTAATGTTTCATTTCTTATCATGCCTTAAAATGATCATTCATATCCATTCTTCAAAAACTCATAAATAAAGTTTGCATTTATTTTACTCTAACCATTATCTCTGATCCTGCTTTTAAAAAATATTTGTTATCATCACACTTGTGTTTATCCTAGTTCTATAAGAAATTCTATTGATCTACTCTTTATATCCCATTCAATTATTTATTACTTCATTAAAGTTAAATTTTGGCTTTTATTTCTTTATTAAATCTAAATAAATTAATTTTATTCCAACAGATTCTATTAAACTGACTATAACAGAAAAGTCTTTTGTGTTCCACTATCAAAAAAATGGAACATGTAATTTGCATTACATATTTTCCAACAACTATATATTCAAACTACCAAATGGATGATGCTACTCTGCACTATGATTCTGGTGAAAATTCACCAAAAGTTAGCTTAATGTTATTAATCAAATTTTGTTTTGGTATATCTTTTCATATTAACTTGCTAACTCAAGTTTTTTGAGTATTACATAATTATAGAAAAAGAGTAATCTTTATGATTTTCAAATTATTTTACCAATTATTCTAAATAATTAATCTTATGAGTCTCTATTACTTGTCCTTTCTCACTCATGTGCAGAAACATATATTAATAATGCCTACATTAAATTATATAGTTTGTTTAACCTATTTTTAAATGAATGTTTTCTAACCATTAAATTAACTAAATGTTCTCTTTCAT
Source organism: Epiperipatus broadwayi (assembly GCA_028023455.1). Classification (NCBI taxonomy): domain Eukaryota; kingdom Metazoa; phylum Onychophora; class Udeonychophora; order Euonychophora; family Peripatidae; genus Epiperipatus; species Epiperipatus broadwayi. The sequence continues at coordinate 5,654,643 of JAQFVV010012437.1, forward strand.
TGATTACTTTTAACTTTTCTTACTAATTAAACCATAAATTTTGATTTCAGTTAAAACAAAATATCAAATTAATTCATATATTTATCTATATAATTAGTAGTTACGATATGATTTAAAATTGACAGGGCTCACAAAAACTTATTATATAAGTGTACCTATTATTTTAACTTAGTTAAAAACAATTTCATATCATTAAATTTATATATTTTATTGAGATCTTATTTAACATAAACAAGTTAAATACAAATATTATGAAGAAAAATGGTTTAAACTGATTAGTCATTTGGATGGACAATAAAATAAGTGAATTAGTGTCTATTGCCCTAATCAGAAATTCATATCTATAATGGCTAGCAAATTAATTATTTTATATAATGATATATTCGAAACTGGATCAATTATTAACTTCCTGAAGTGAACTTGTTGAAAGTTCTGTACATATTTATGCATTTTAATAACTATGATTTATTAATAAAGAAATAAATGAGAAATAATCATTCCACTGGTATTATCCTGATATTTCTGCAGATTATTAAATAATGTTTTATATTCAGCAATGTGAAAAAAAGATGAAAAGATTGATATTACCATTACTAACACTCTTTGACACTGGACATTTTACTCTGTGTTAGTTTCATTTATTTGAATCGTATTGTTATCACATTCATTTGTTTTAAAATTAAAGCATTTATATTTGCTTTCCATTTTAAAATTTAAAGGAAAAATTTGATGAAGACTTCAGCCCTTCATCCCACTTCTAATAATTTCAATAGTTACATCATTTCATTTATCAAAAAAATTAAATAAACTAATATGAAATAGATTTGAAATATTAGGAATTATATTTTAAAAACATCTCTATTGAAAAAAAATTTAAAAAAATATATATACATATATCTGTATTTTTATATTGGACTATTTCCATCATCTAATATGTGTGTTGAATGTCTTTAGAAAAGTTTAATTTTTAGTTAAATATTCCAAATGCATTCAACTGTTAGCAATATCATAGCAAACAGGTTAGTATATGCACCATCTGTTAGTAATATCACAGCAAACAGGTTAGTATATGCACTAACTGTTAGTAATATTACAGAAAACAGGTTAGTATATACACAATGTTTCGAGAGGTATTTTTCTCTCCTCTTCTTCAGGTATTGCTGGCCTGATCAGTGACAGTACTAGCATGGGATTCAAACCTGGGCCCTTAGAATCTTGATAATTGAATTTTAAGGTAACGCTCTAACCAACTGAGACATCCTGCCAAAGGCAACAGTATGTAGTAATTTCATATCCTTATCTATGAGGTTCCTCATGATTTCTCCACTTTTTCCTCAGAGCAAAGTTGATTAGTGGTTTCCATACATTATGTATAGTCACACTGGGTTGTCTAATGGGATTTTGCCATTGTCATGTGAGCAGCTTTTTTAAATTTTCATCTTTTTACCTTTTCTTCTTTGTCCAATATTTTTGTATTTTCCCAATCAAACATATGTTCATTGGTCCATACATGGTCTGCTACCTTAGACACATCTGTTTTTTCTCTTCTAATCATCAGTTTATGTTCTTGCAAGCACTTTTGAATGGGACAGCTGGTTTCACTAATATATGTTCTTCCACATTCACATGGTATTTCATAGATGCAGTTTTTTCTTTGCAGCATTTCAAGTTTAGGCTTTGTAGATGTTAGAATTCCTTGTAGTGTGATATGGCTCTGGAAAGCTGTTCTGATGTTATACTGATTGCAGATTTTCCTTAATTTGTCTGCTATTTTTGGAATGTATGGATATAATAGCAGACAAATTAAGGAAAATCTGCAATCTGTATAACATCAGAACAGCTTTCCAGAGCCATACCACACTATGAGGAATTCTAACATCTACAAAGCCAAACTTAAAATGCTGCAAAGAAAAAACTGCATCTATGAAATATCATGTGAATGTGGAGGAACATATATTGGTGAAACCAGCCATCCCATTCAAAAGCGCTTGCAAGAACATAAACTGATGATTAGAAGAGAAAAACAGATGTGTCTAAGGTAGCAGACCATGTATGGACCAATGAACATATGTTCAATTGGGAAATACAAAAATATTGAACAAAGAAGAAAAGGCACAAAGAAGAAAATTTAAAGAAGCTGCTCACATGACAATGGCAAAAAATCCCATTAGCCAACCTAGTGTGACTGTACATAATGTATGGAAACCACTAATCAACTTTGCTCTGAGAAAAAAGTGGAGAAATCAGGAGGAACCTCATAGATAAGTATATGAAATTACTACATACTGTTGCCTTTGGAAGGATGGCTCAGTTGGTTAGAGTGTTATCTTAAAATTCAATTATCAAGATTCTAAGGGCACAGGTTCGAATCCCATACTAGTACTGTCACTGGTCAGGCCAGCAACACTTGAAGAAGAGGGGAGAAAAATACCTCTTGAAATGTTGTGTATATACTAACCTGTTTGCTGTGATATTACTAACAGTTAGTGCATATACTAAACTGTTTGCTGTGATATTACTAACAGTTGGTGCATATACTAACCTGTTTGCTGTGATATTACTAACAGTTGAATGCATTTGGAATATTTAACTAAAAATTAAACTTTTCTAAAGACATTCAACACACATATTAGATGATGGAAATAATCCAATATAAAAATACAGCTAGAACACCATCATCACAACCCTTCAGAAAAACAATATACATATATACTTTATTGTTTTAGTCACTAGAAACTAAATTTGAAAGCTAACAATTGGTTTAACTGTGTCTTACAATAAAATTAAAATTTTAAAATAAATATAAGCGCAATAGTTTTTATACAATAATATTAATCTTCAAATGTTTTATTTTACATTAAAATTGGTTATTAGGTAATTAAATCAATAAAATTTTACTTTTTTTAGATTATTTATTAATAAACATATATTTGAATTCAAGTATTATTTTTTGCAAGCATATACATACACACGAAATAGAGCCATTTATATATTTTTACTTGTACAATATATATCATCTTTTGTACTGCAGATGGGCTGTGTAACTTGTTTAAACTCTAGAAATGTTTATCCTTAACATTTACTTTTAATTAAATTAACTAGGACTTGGATCTAATTGTAAATGCAATTCAACTAACTCTTTATTTTTGTATCCTATTACACTGAAATCTTAACTTATTTTGAAACTTGAAATTATTTTTTATTATTGAAGTTGACAATGTAATTATGTAAGTAAATTAATATCCATAAATTATCATAAATATGTTTGGCTATTCGAATATATATATATATATATAATACAAATAAAATGTTCGTTAATTAATTAAAAACTATTGAAATAACAATAAAAATAATAAATATATATTTTAAATTTAATGTTTTCATGGTTATATGATGTAAATAAAGTAATTTTTGAATTAAACTGTGTATTTTTTTCAATTAATTCCTGATATTTTGACAAAATAACCTCCATCATCATCAAGGTCAAGTTTTTAAAGAGAAACCATTAGATCACACATTTTAATATATATCACGAATGTTTTCAAGAGTTACAGGGATGTCTTTTATACATGCGTGAATTGATGAAGAGTTGGAGGGTGGAGAAGATTGAAGCTTGTCTATTAAAGTTTGAAGATTTGCTATTGTAATATACACTGAGCATTGATTGTATATGTGTGTGGTAGATGATGATCTAGACCAACTGATGAATGCTGGTTCAGCACAAAATACATATATTGGAGATTATTTATTTTTTTTACATGTATGTGGTCATGTGTGTTGGTTGTATAAAATGGAGTGCATAGCTGTAAGGAACTTGAAAGTCTGAGTTCAAGTCCCTTCTAATTATATTAAGTTTAGTATAGGCAATACCATGAGTATTTCATATTTATATAAATATCAAATATATAGCACTAGTAATTTATAATAATTGGATTGATAAACTTTCAAAATGGTATATAATATAAAATGGTTTCTGATTAAATGAAGTCAGAAATTTTTATGTAAAAATTATATGCCCAGTAACCCTGTTAACCAAGTTAAACATTAAACATTACCCCCAAAAAATTCATCTATTTTTTACTCTTCATTACCTAATTATTATTCAAATCTTGTTTGAGTTTCTTTTCCTATAGTCTTGTCTGATAGTTCTTAAGAGAAATATCAGTTATGTTTTTTTTTTTTTGAATGAAGATGAATGTGTTGTGAATTATTTTTTAGACACTTTTAGATATGACAAACAAAACTAAATTATGGCATTTTCTCTAAATCTCTATGGATGTGAAAATTGTGTCCTGAAAAAAGGAAAAATTTTGTGCTTTTGAACTGTGTTGCTGGTGAAGACTTTTGACAATTCTGAGGAAATAAGAAAAAATGATTATATTGGTACTTGATCAGATAAAAGCTGAACTGTCCCTTAAAGCACAAAAACCCAGGTTGAAAGTGGTCATATTATAAGATATTACAATTGATTAAAAAATTGTATAGTGTTTGGAAATGATAATGTTGGAAGAAAATAATTGCAACTATGGATTCTATTATTTTAATAATAAATGTTCCTTTGAGCAGCTTGAGAAATCAAAAATAGATAATTTTGAAAGAATGCATTTATATAATCACCAGAAGATCCTACTTTAACAGCACTTACTAAAAATAAGCAATATACAGCATTCTTTGTTTTTAAATAGTTTTTAAAAAATCACTGATATAACTGATAACCGTTACGTTGAAATTATTTATAAATTCACATTATTTTAATATTCTACAATAGTACAAACCGTATAACAACCTTATTTATTTTTACAACCCCGTTTTTATAATTTATTATCATAAATTAATGGAAGTGTTTCTATTTATTTTGTTACTTAGTTTCTAAATTTGCAATAAGTCATTAATAAATAAAATGTCATTTTAGAATATAAATGTAATTAATATATTTCAATTTCTTTGTGATTTTCTGGAAAATATATATTATTTATGACATAAAACTCTAGAGAACAAAAATGTAAAATAATACATATATTAAATATCCTTATATATATTATACTTATTTACATGTGTTCAGAATACACATAAATATTGGATAGACTTTCTCAGGTCGGACTTTGCACAGGGTTACAATTTTATTTTTACAAAATAAGTAATTATTAATACTGATAATTTTGTTTGTTATTCTTGTTACATTAGTTATTGAATGCATAGCTTCTGAGAACTAATATTAGTGATATTCAGCTAGGTGTCAGAGAAGACCGCTCTAATGGCCATATAAGGGTATCATAAAATACATCATAATTCCTTATTGTTTGTTTTATTAAAAATATGAAAAAGTCAAATAGAGCAGTCAATTAATTAAGTAATGATAATTAAAACAAAAAGAAGTTAGAATTAATATATTGTGGACTGAAATGAAAGATGAATATCAGATGAGCCAAAGAAAGCTTTGGTCATGCTGTTAAAAATTTTCTACTATTTATTTATATTAATTATACTTTTCTGTATTGATATTTATTAAAAACAATAAAAGAGGGAGAATAAATTTAGTTGAGAAAAAAAGAAGAGAATATATATTTCTAATGTTTCTCATCTAATGTCACAAAAATATGTCAGTTGCACAAATGTAAATGTTGCATGAAATATATAATTTATATATAATTTTATGGAAATAATTGTTTATCAAATTTCTGATAATTTTTTTAAAATCTTTGTAATCCTTTTATTAAAAAACTAGTATCAATTTGAATTAGGGAATATTTTAAACTGTGTATATCAGTAAAAAAACATTTGCAAGATAATGTTGCCACTATTACAAAAATATTGAAAAACGTTTTACATTGTTTAACTTTTGTTAAGTTTTCTGCCTTTAGGAATGAATAGCTATAATAATATAATTAGATAGTAGCAACTAGCATAAGTAAATTATTGTAATATACTTTAAAATGCACAAAATCGTGAAACAGCTATCATGTTAACTATATATTTATATATTATGTAGCACAGTTTATTATAAATATTGACTTTTAAAAATACAATATAAACTTTAATATTTAAACACTAGTATAATATAGAGGATTTGAACACAGACTTTCAAGCTCCCTTTAGCTATTCATTTTAACTCATACAATCAATATACATAACCACACATAGGTGAAAAAGATAAATGATCTCCAATATACATATTTTGTGCTGAACCAGCAGTCACAGTTGATCCAGATCATAATTCCCACACATATACATAATCAGTGCTTGGTTTATATTAAGATAGCAAATCTTCACACTTTAATGGACAGGCTTTAATCTTATTTACATGTGTGTTGTCATATATATCAGTTGCATGAAACAGAGTGTATGGACAAAGTGAGCTAGAAATCTGTATTCAAATCCTCTATCTTACATCTAGACTCCAGGTATATAAAACATACTATAATATATATACTTAATATACACTTACTCTCTTAATATAAACCAAGTGTTGATCATATATAAGTTTGGAAAATGACGATCTGAACCAAGTGATGAGTGTTGGTTCAGCATGAAATAAATATATCGGAGATCATTTATCTTTGTCACATGTATGTGGTCATGGATATCAATTGTTTAAGATAGAGTGGATGACTGAAGAGAGCTTGATATTCTCAATTCAAATTCCCTCTTTTAATAAATATTTCACTTGTGTTTATATTGTCACATATTTTAACAGTAGTGAAATGGTAAATGCATTTACTTATTTGTTATTTACATTTAATAGAGTGGCCTTTTATATACTGGTTGCCTATAATTCTAGTTTCTAGATAGAACTGTTTGAGTTCTTTTATAATACATTAATAAAGACAAAGTATTTTGTTATGACTACGTTTTTAGCCAATAGTTGTTTAATTATTTCAGCTAACATACTTATTAAGATTAAATGTTTATTCTCATATTGTAAATTATATCAAATAAAAGACATATAAATATTTTATAGAGATGTTTAAATATTTAATTGTACAATAATAATATTCTAAATTCTAATTTATATATTGATTTTATTTATGTATGCTAATTACTCTGCCTAAAAGAAGATAAAATAATTATGCAATAAATTATTATAGTCAAGTAATAATACTTCACATTGTATTAACAATTTATTATTGCATCTCAACTATAGAACTACTTAACTCTAGTGATCTCCTTTCTTATTAAAATCTTTAAAAAATTAAATACTAACCAAAACACAACTAATCAAGTTGTAGTCAGTGATTCAGTATTACATATTTTATAATTTTTATCTAGAAGCTTTTTTGAGTTAATAAATATATTCTCAAGCAGATTATATTTACCTGTTTAAGGAGGTTTATTTAAACTTCTTTATATCAATAATTTCAATCTCTGTGGTCAAGTTGCAATCTTTAGTCTCTACATAAATATAGTGGACCATAAATAAAGGTAGGAAGGATTCCACCTTTATTGTTAAAAGTTTACCTTGACAAAGGTTTGAAATTGTTGATTGTTATTTATATTGAGATTGTCTAAGTGTTGACTGTTTTCTAATGGTCATATATATATAGAGAGAGAGAGCAATTAACCTTTCTAATGGTCATATATATATAGAGAGAGAGAGCAATTAACCTTTCAGATAAGTCACATCTGAAAGAAGAAATAAATTATATTAATAGTGTTTTATTAGCAAATAATTATAATTATAAATTTATAAAAAAAGCCTTATTTCAAGTTCAAAATGGACAAAATATGAAACAAAAAGATGATAAATCAGCAATTAGGATTTGTGTTCAATATGTAAAAGGAACTACAGACAGTATTGGACATGTATTAAAATGCTATAATATAGATACAGCATTTTCTACTTATCAAAAGATCAGCAATATAATAACCAAGCCTAAGAATTCAAGCCCTCTTGAACCTCATAGTGTTTATCAAATCCCATGTGAAAATTGTAAATCTTCTTACATAGGTATGAGTAATCATCGCATCAGTGTTAGGAGAGATGAGGATGCTAATGCAGTTAAACAACATTCATTATCATCAGCACTCTCACTCCATACTATAGATTCAGGTCATAAAATTGACTTTTCTAGTACCAGGATCATATCCAGATGTGATAATCTCTACCAGTGCAAAATTAGAGAAGCTATTGAGATACTTAAAAGGCCAGATTGTATCAATAAGCGAGATGATACATGCAAACTTCCTCCTATTTGGAAAGTTTTTTTTTAAAAAAAAAATATATATACTTAATTTAACATTTTTGTTATTGGTGGAACTTTAATGTGTTTTTTTTTCAAATCAGTGATTGTAGCACCTCTACAACTGTCTTTCTACCTTTTATCACCCAGTGGATGACTTCTGTGATCAAGTCGAAATGTTGGTATATCAATATTTAAATTTTTTAACATGAATGAACCCGCAAAATATGTCTTTTATATATATCATTTTGTTCAATTATGTGGTTTACCATAACATTTGAGTGTTAATTAGGTTCAAGAGTTAGAGATTTCTGGATTGAAGTTAATTTCATTATTTCAAGTGCTTGAACATTAAATGACCTCCAAACTATCAAACATTCAATTATTTTTCTTTTTGCACAAAAATCTGCTTACATGACATTACTTAATGAATTAAGTGTTAGTTAGATTTATAAAAATGAAAAAAATATCATAAAAAATATTCAAGAGTGATGATCCTAAAATAGAATGATTAAGTAATACTTATAAAAGGCTAAAACCTTAGTACATGTGCCTTGAATGCTTAATTTTAGCAAGAGAGACCTCTACAAATCATAATGCAAGATTCGACTTTATAAAGATAAGAGGGACCCTCTTATCTCTAACCTATTTTTCTTAATTGTATAGGCAAATCTAAAGCATTTTGATTGGGGAGCATGAAGCTAATAAATTCTTCACTAATTAAGTCCACTATTTCTATTAAATATTAACATTTGCAAAATCTTTCGATTTACAATGAGTCAATATTCAGATATTAAATTTAGAAATATTTTGAATCAATTTAAAGTTGTAACTATTAATTCTTATTAAGCACGATGTCAGCACGTAATACTTATATAAGGCTAAAACCTTAGTACATACACCTTGAGGCTTAATTTTAGCAAGAGAGACCTCTACAAATCATAAAGCATGATTAAGTAACTGATATAAAAACATTAATTGATTATAAAATGCTATTCAAAAACCAATATGGAAATAGAACAAAATGACATTACTATCAGATAATTCAGAATTTTATCAATTTCAAGCACTTTTTGTATTAATTTTACATTTTTATTGCTTTTTAATTCAATTGATGCTACTGATTTATTAGACTTTTTTCATATTATTAATAAAGTATCTTAAAATATATTATGATGTATTTTGTGATATTTCTGAAAGATCTTTGTGGTATTTGCTTGACTTCATGGTTTAAATAATATAGTAAACTAAAAGAATAAAATGTTTGTGTCTCGGAAAAAACATAAACTTTAAAGATTTTGATTGTAAAATTGATTTAATAATCTTAAAATTCAGGCATAAATATTATTTTTGTATTAAAATATTATAAGATTGTTCATAAAACAAATAATTAAAGTAATATTTCATTTAAGTGGTTCCCTTTTTCCTAGTTTAGGGAATTAAATTTCACTAAAACTCTCCCTATTAAAAAAGGGAGTTTCTTAGCTCTCTTTTCATATGCAAGCTATATCAACAATGTAATCACAAGTAAGAATAATTTCAACATTTATAAAACCGCTATGCAAATATATGGCAGCCACTGAAATTACAAACGATTTCTACAGAAATTTTACCTTTTAATGAAAAATTTCATTTCACTTAATTTTGTTGAATGAATGAGAGGGTGCAGTTGTTGGGAGGACCCCCAGGGACCTAAATCCTAGTTTTTTGAGGGAAGGAACTGGGATGAGAGCACTGTGGTGATCGTTACCAATGTTGGTTTTTCTCATTCACAAGATAGAAAAAATAACATTATTTATGGCGATTCTTTGTTATCATCATGAATGATTTTATCCATGTATTATTGCAAAATAAGTTGCAGTTTGATCTCATGATTCTAATTGCAAGGGTTTCACTTTATTTAATTTTATTACTTCCAATGTCATTATTGATAGGGCTGGACTTTTGCTGTTCATGTGATTTTCATGATGGATTAGAATGGTTTTCAGCAGAGACATTTTGAAGCTTGGATTTTTTTTTTATTGTTCTCCATAGTTTTTTCATAATTTTTCTAAAGTATTCTGGATTGCTCTCTTGTGGAAATATTGGAAGACCAGAACAGTAGATTGATTTAGTTTGTACTTTATGTTATCTTCAAGTGTTTTTCTATTTCTCAACTTATCTGCTGCAAATTGGATTTCCTAATATTGTACTCCTAAAAAACATTTCATATTTGATTTCTAGACTTCACAAATATTTCCTAATTGTACCTTTTAATTAAAATTTTTCTTACAATCAACTTTGCTGATTGAATGAGAGATTCTCGTTGTTGGGGGTGGGGGGCAGAGACCTAAATCCTGGTTCTTTTGAGGGGGAGGGCTAGGATGAGGATGCTGTGGGGAATGTTGCCAACATTGATTTTCTTATTCACAAGAAGGAAAAAATACTATTCATAGTGGTTTTAGTTTTATTGTTATAAACGATTTTATCCAAATATTATTGCAAAGTAAACTGCAGTTTGGCTTAATGATTCTAATTGCAAGTGATTCACCCTATTTAAATTTATTATTTCCAATGTTGTTATCTCCAAGTGTTTTCCTATTCTACTTATCCATTGCAAATTGGATTTCTTAATATTGTATTCCTAAAATGCTACTCATATTTAAATTCTAGACTTTACAAATAATTCCTAATTGTAACATTCATTTGTCTTTAATGGTTAATACACACCCTTTCCACATCCCTTTCCCTTTTCATATGTATCCTTCCCCTTTCACCATGTTGCTCCTAAATTTCATTTTTACCATTCTTTGTAAACCTCCTATTTAACTGTATTTGCACCTTTTTTTTTGATGAATAAACTTTCATCATTGAGGAAAAAAATTACTAATTTTATTTCATTTATGACACATTATTTATAATTGAAAATTAATTTGTTAATTATATATATATAATTTTAAAAGACTGATTTATATTTCACACTTTTTATTAATGCGTGCTTATCTTTAATTAATATTTGTTATTAAATACTTAATATATGTGTTATTGAAGAATAAAATAGCACACAACAATAATGCATTAGAAGATTACCAACTATGCATACCCTAATCAGATTGATAATAAAGTTGGGCATGTAGTAATTGTAGTTAATCATAAAGCTAAGCTTTAATAGAGTCTTTGGCAAAAATAGCTTCATATCAAAAAAAATTGCCTATATGCTGCTTAAAAGAAAGAATATTTTCATAGATCTGAGACCTCTTCAGTTAATAGATGAACAAAATAATGGCTGAAAATTACACAATAATGTATAAAAGGTGTATCTAAATTAACAAGAAAAGATTGGAAATGAAATATGTAGTTAAAAGAACAAATAAGTATTAAGGGCATCCATCATTAAAAGAATTAAAAAGCTGAAATGAAGCTGGGATTGATATTTTATGGGGGGGGGGGTGCAACATATGAATAAATAAAGTCTTTAAAAAAATTTTAAATGATTGCAAAAAAATGTAGAATAGAATATTATGAGATGGATAAATTGGATGTTAAGTAATGTGAATACATGAAACTATAGATTAAAGAAACAGGTTTAAATTCAGACATCATCCTGCAGTGGATCATTAGAGAGATATATATAATTTCCTTTTATTTCAACAAAAGAACTATTATAAGTTAATGAGAAAACTTGTTTAGCTTCAGGGACTGTCAATTAGTAGTAATTGATAGTTTCTTAGCAACATCAAAAGCTAAAAGTTGTCTCTGTTTACATTGACATAATTTCATTTTTATTCTTTATTATAATAACAATCACTGGAAATATAATAGATTTTCATCTTTCAGATGTAATAAATATTGGCCAATCTGATAAATTTTCAGAACTGTTTAAAACCAACATTATGATTAATACAGTAGAACTACTGAACTGGTAATAGAAATCAAATTTGTCATGATTTTAAATTAAGCTGGATAGTCAAACCACTGGCCACATTAAACTTGAGCAGTTTAGATTGGACCATTTAATAAACTTGATTATTTAACCAAATAAATTTTAAAAATAACTGATTTTAAAACAAATCTGAAATGGAATTTATGGCAAATAATATAAAGACTTTATAAAACATTCAATGAATCAATTGTTAATTTTTATCAAAGAAAAAAATAATTAAATAATAAAAATTCCAAGTAAAATTTTATCTGTAAGTAGGAATGTTGTTTATCCATATATTAGCAGAAGCAAAGAAATATTTGATTTTAAAAAAATGAAGTTACTAAAACCATCAGAAAACTGTGAATCGAACAATGAAAGTAAATTAGTTTTAAATAAACTCAAAGAAAGTGCAAATAACTTAAGTTGATAGAAATTAACCAAAATAAAAAATAGCAGTTGTAAAATATTAAGAAGCTGTAATCAAATACAAAAAATATTAAAATAAAAATAGGCCTAAGATTTTTGAAAGTTTTTTAAAAAAATTAAAAAAAGATTTGCATTGGATTTGTAAAAAGTACTAAAATTAAAAGTCATTCAGAAAGCTATAATTAAGTACTAAAATTAAAAGTCATTCAGAAAGCTATAATTAAGTATTTTAAATATCTATCTATATGGAACAAGTGAATATACTACAAAAGTTTATTTAAAATTTTCAGTGAGTAAAATTAAAAGTAAATATCAGTTTTGTAACAAATGTAATCATTGAGTAAAGCAACCCAGGTGGAATCTTTGTGTGTTTCTGCTAAAATGAAAACTAATATTAAATCTTTAAATTAGAATGTTTTTTTTCTAATGACTGAAGAGAAAAGGATTCAATGAATGCAATTTTGTTCAACAATATGAAAGCATCAGTCATTAAAGTCAATATATAAGAAAGAATCTATCATTCTTAATAAAAGTTTTAAGAAAGTAATTGCTTTAAAAGAGAGAGTATATGTTCACCATTTATGTTAAACCACTAAACATCACATGATCACTATTTCATACTAGCACATAATTGTTATTAAACAATTCAAAACAAAGCAAAACTCTCCATATAGTAGTGCCATCTTGTGCTAACAAGAGCAGTCAATGGATGCCAGAAGGCTTGTGCATAAAATCCATATCTAGTGCCTACTCATCCAATATCCCCAGACTAGTTTCTGGCTTGAGGAGCCTTGGATCTGAGAGCATTGCACCTAGATCTTAGGATCTAATGCAATCCTCCAGCACCCACCTTTTAACTCTATTTATCTACAAAACTATGAGAATGAAAAGATATCAAAATATATGGGTGCTGAATTGAGTTCAAAACCATATGACTATATAAGCTATTGAGCTTGGATTGAAAATATTAATAGTGTTTTCAATTTCAATCTCATAGTTTTGTAGTTGAATAGAGTTAAAAGGTGGATGCTGGTGGGTTGCATTAGATCCTAAGATCTAGGTGCAGTGCTTTCAGATCCAAGGCTCCTCACTGATGAAGGCCACAAGCCAGAAACTAGTCTGGGGATATTGGATGAGTAGGCACTAGATATGGATTTTATGCACAAGCCTTCTGGCATCCATTGATTGCTCTTGTTAGCACAAGATGGCAACTACTATATGGAGAGTTTTGCTTTGTTTTGAATTGTTCACTATTTATGGTTGTGTGTAGCATGAGACATCTACTGTGCTCCATTATCACCTCAATTATAGTTTTCTTGGGTTCTTTCTCAAAACCTACTTATAAATATTCAATACTTATTAATGGTTGTCTTCCATTTTTATTTCCAAAGTGATATTTATATTAATTTCTAAAGATAATTCAGTGATCCGCCACCAGAATTTGCTTGTAATTCGAAAAATATATGAAAAAAAAAATGTTTCAGTATTCTAATAATAATTATCATAAATATTTTGACAACTTATTTTTTGTATTTATATAACTATTAATATTTCTGTTTTTATATTTTTTCCCAATATTATTGTATGACAAACATTTATTTTATATAAATTGATCTTAACAGAAAGAGAGAGTAAATCTCTGGGATTGAAGTAGTTGTGAATTTATATTTACAACACAATCTGATGGGAGAAGTAAGCATACTAAACTATGTGTTTTTATGAAGCAAGTTGTTAATAAATTTTAAAACAAATTTAATTTCAACATGACAGATGAAAATAAATTAAAAATAAAGTTCTAAAATAATGAAATTAAAATAAAATTCAATCAATAATCCTCAAACTGAAATTAGTCACTGTAAGATAAAAAATGAAAAAAAAATTATATATATAACATTTTATTAAAATAAAGCACCATCATAATATATAAAATAAATTTCACATAAAATGAAGAATTATAGTGTACAAACTAAAAGAAATCTCATTTGGAAAATTCAAATAAATATATTTATTACTTTTTTTACATTGTATGAAATTTACAATTGTTTTTTTTTTCCAAAAAAAAAAAATTTTTTTTTTTAAATAGCAAAAATACCTTAGAACTTGGGTGAATCAATCTATAAATATAAATAGGCTTTAAAATTATGAATAACCATACTTTCAATATAAAAATGGCTTATATTTTAATTACCATGTAAATATGAAATACAATGGTAAAATAAAGGGCCAATATAAAGATCTTATAATTAAAGAAATTAAAATTTTATTTAAGATCAGAATTTCCCCTTAGCTTATGATAAGTAACAAAAGATTATATTTTCTCTAAATTCTATCCCACAATTTTTATTTTAAAGAATAAATTAAAAATATATATATAATAGTGCAAAAATAATTGAAGCTAGTATATTTTTCATTCTACATAGTCAATAAATTGATGGCATAAATGTACTGTTAGATTTTATATTCTCTTTTTTTTTTTATATACATTTATACTTTTTAATAAAGTCCACTAACTTTTCAAAATAGAAAAAACTTTATAGAAATAAAAGGTGGAATTCGTTTAATGAATTCAACACTTTATCTCTCTCTCCATCTCTCTCTCTCCATCTTTCTCTCTCTCTCTCTCTCTCTCTTTCTCTCTCTCTCTCTCTCTCTCTCTCTCTCCTCTCTCTCTCTCTTTATCTAAGTATGAGTCTGCATCTCTATAAATATAATTGTTCTGAGTTTACATTTTTTTAACAACTTAGGTTAGAAATAAAAGATAATCTTATTTGTCTTCTAATCAGATCAAAAGAACTATTAAAGATTAATAGAAACATTTGTTCAGCCTGAGTACTGTTAATTAGTAATTAATAGTTTCGTGGCAACATTAAAGGTAAAGTTATCTCTGATTGCTTGCATAGAATATAATCCCTAAATGTCCTTTGTTTACATAAACACACACATATATATAATATTAATAATATACTAAATTGAAAATAATATAGAGAATTACTGCTAATCAAATTTAAATAAGCCAACCATACAGTTAAAATATGCAATATTTAATGACTGCTTGATAATTATTTCATGCTTTAAAAATCTAATGGTATTTTATTTTGGTATTTATAAGACAATAGCTTTATCATTACATTGGGATACTAGCAATGACTCATTAATTAGTTAACAGGAGATCAGTGTTAATTATGTGAAACAATTGCACTGCAAGAGCTTATTGGCTGTTTCTTTGATTATGGTGTCATTTGTGAAGATTATTAGTAAACTGATTGACTGTCTTATTTAAATTCAATAAAGAATAGTTAGAATTACATATTTTAATGGATTATTAATTGATATTACTTTGTCTTGCTTTCAATTCTGTCTTAGACTAAATTGCTGTCATATTAAAATCTTTAATATTTAAAAAAACACACACCATGGTTCATTGTGCTTTAAAGTCAAATCAATCCTTAGTTTGATATTTATACACAAAAGACTTTTTATACATTATGTTGGAAGATTAGCATCAGCTTAATAAGCAGCAGATGAATATTAATTTTGTAAAAAAAATATACTGCAAAAAATAGTGTCATTATTGGAAATAAAAATTACTAGTAAATTTATTGACTGGCTTATTTAAATTTCATTCTGAATAGTTAATTAATGGGTGTGTCTACATACTGACTGTTTTTTAATTTTCAAATTGAAATATAATTCTTCTATCTTACATATAATATCTACATTATTGAAATTTTCCAATTTACTTATCTATATGAGTTTATGAGTAATAAAGAAATTGAATAGTTAGTTACTCTAAAGACTATGTGACATTTGAGCATGGAAACTGACAGGGTAAGGTAATCTTTAGTTTCTGAATCTAATCCTCATTACTGCACTAAAACACACAAGGCAGCAAGAATAATCCATGGACATCCGCTAATTATGTCAATCATACCGTCAAAGTAGTTTTTCATTAAATATCTTCAGCAGTGAGAAGCAGGGCATTGGTTGACTTATTTATCCAGTAATTGCATTATACAATATCTAATGTACAAACTTCATTTATATTATACATATTAATCATTTTAAATTTTCATCATCCAATTATACTTAAATCAAGCTTCTTTCTTATCTACACAGTTCTATAAAGAAAATTTGAATAGTTTTATTGCTTATTCATATTAAGTTCTCACCAAAAGTGCCAACACCAGAATCAATTCTAAAATCCCATATTCCAAAGACTGATTCTCTACCATTGTGCTGAACCATGCAGGCCAAAAAGACTGGCTTTGTTTTTTGAGAGGCATAAGAAATTTAAGTACCAGAAATTCCAGAATTGTAATTGATCCTTCTAACATTCTACCACTGCATAGAACCATGTCAGTACATAACTCTGACATTATATGCCAGCATCTATATATTTTAATAAAATCAATATTATATTGACTTCAAGCATCTTTGAGTTTAAATGGTATTTATTAAAATAAAGCAATGTATATTACCCCTACATATTATTAGTCAAAAGGTAAAATTTTCAAATTAATTTATTTGAACAGACAAATGTCAATGTATTATTTAAAAACAATAATACAATATGAAGCAATTTCCACAACTAGAGCATTGAAGTAAATAAAAAGTACAATTTTATATCAAAACGTTATCTATTCACATGCCATCTAAGATTGTAAGATTCAGCTGAAGTATAGAACATTACTATTATAAGTTTCTAGCTGACCTTAATTACAGTGGTAAATCATTTCATGAATGATAAAGTAAATAAATATTTTTGGAATAATATATTTAAGTAAATCTTTAATAATACTAATAATGCACTGTGACATGCTAAAATATTTAGATTTGTCAATACTAATTAAATAGCATATCATGCCTTTAGATATTTATCAGTTAAGTCTTAGAATAAGGCTATGGATACAATATGCAAAAAAAATAAGGCTTTGAATGAAAGTAGTTTAGAAACTCTTTTTGTTACAGTAAAATTTTTAATATATTTTTACTTATTTATTTATGGGTGACAATTAAATGTTAAGATACATCCTGCATTTGTGAAAAATTCTAGATGAATATGTAAAATTATTGCCATATAATCATTAAATAGTTCACATTTCATAAAAAATATAGTATGTGTGACCTGTATGTATCTTGTTTTGGTAAGTTTATGTTCTTAGAGGATTCTGTAGTAGCTATTTCACTCCTGATAATTCAAAAAGAAAAAAAAATCCTGATGAGACAAAATCTATTATTTATACTCCTATAATCCAAATCTTATTTGTAATAGATAATTTAAAAATGATCAGAAAATATAATCTTGAATATCCTAAACTTTTAGCTAAAGTGAGTCTTGTTTAACAGAATGCAATCTTAAATAAGTTGTGATTGTTTATATATATAATATACATATTATGTATAAAGTAAACCATTTTTATATTGTCACATCATCATCATCATCAACCATTATCAATCCACTGCAGGATGAAGGTCTCTCCAAGTTCAATCCATCTTCTCCGATCTTTAGCTTCTCTTCTCCACATCACCCCTGCACACTTTCTCATCTCATCCATCCATCTCCCATGTGGTCTCTTTCTGGTTCTTTTACAATCTCTTGGAATCCAGTTTAAGACTTTAATTGTCCATCTATTATCATCTCTTCTAGTAATATGTCCAGCCCAACTCCACTTCAATCTTTTACTGTTTTCAATGAGGTCAGTAACATGTTTGTTCTCTTACCCATACATTGCATTTTTGATCTCCTCTTGTTACTCCCAGCATGCATCTCTCCATACTTCTTTAAGTAGTCTGAAGTCTGTATTGCTCTTCTATTAAGTGTCCAAGTCTCAGATCCATAAGTAAGAACTGGAAAAACACATTTGTTAAAAACCTTTCTTTTCAAACACATAGGCATATTTTCTTTTAGTATCAGGTTATTTCTACTAAAAGCACTCCAATCAAGTTTAATTCTATGATTAATTTCATCCATTATGTTTCCATCTGTATTAATAATCTGACCAAGGTATTTGTAACTGTTAACCTCTTCTAATTCATCATAATCAATCTTTATTTTCATATTTTGAGCAAATCGATTAAACATTACTTTAGTCTTTTTAACATTTATCTTTAGTCCTATTTTCCTACTTTCATCTGATAACTCCTGTAACATTTCCTGCAGCTCTGAAGCATTATTTGCAAAAACAACTACATCACCTGCAAAATCTAAATGACTTAAATAATCTCCATTCACTTTACTTCTTAAGTTTCTCATTTTAATCCACAAAATACTTCTTGCAGCACTGCTGTAAAAAGTTTCAGAGATATGGAATCATCTTGTCTTATACACTTCTCAATATTGACTTTCCCAGTATCATTATGTAATCTAATTGTTGCTGTTGCATTTTTATAAATATTCTTTAAAATATGACAATATCCTGCATCTATTCCTTGATGATCCAATGCTTTAATCACTGAAGAAATGTTTATAGAATCAAATGCCTTTTCATAATCTACAAATCCAAAACATAATGGCAACTCATATTTATTTGTTCTTTCTATAACTTTTCTCAATACCTGGATATGATCTACTGTACTAAAACCATTTTTAAATCCAACCTGTTCTCTTGGTTGGTGGAAATCCAATGTTCTCTGTAGACGAGTTGTAATTATTTTGGTAAAAATTTTGTACAAAATGGATAAAAGGTCGATAGGTCTGTGATTTCTAATATCTTCTTTATCACCTTTTTTAAATATTAATATTATTATTGCATTCTTCCAATCTTCCGGTACATCTTTATCATTTAGACATTTGGTATATAACTTTGCTAAAAAAATATATATTTCTTCACCTGCTTCTTTTAATATATCAATTATAATTCCATCATTACCTGGAGCCTTTCTTTTCTTCATACATTTAATTGCATATCTCACTTCTTTATTTAAAATTCTGGGCAATTCAAAAGATGTAATAGATATAGGAGGAACTTGTTCTTTATTACTATATAATTCTTGATAAAAAAATCTTCTACCCATTTCATGATGTCATCTCTCTTTTTAGTAATAATTCCATATTTTTTTCTTATTGCAGATATAAATTTCCTACCAATACCAAAATGTTGTTTTACATTCTTGAGACTTTTATTTTCTTCTACAGATTTCCTTGCTCGTTCACAGTTCTACTTTCTTATATCATTTTCAACTCTTTTCTGCACCATTTTACAAAATTTGAGATATTCAATCCTTTTTAATGCATCATTTTTGTTTATCTTCATATTCCTTCTTTTCTTCATAAATTCTCTAGTCTCAGTAAAAAATTTATTGGTCAACTGCTGCTTTTTTCTGTAAAATGAATGTATAGGGATATAAAGTATATATACAAAGCATATACAAAATAAATATAAAGTACAATATGTGCAATAACAGATAGCAGTTTTTATGGTTTATTGGCATTCTGAAAAAAAAATCAGATAAAGCATATAATACAAAATATTATCTTGTACATAATTATTGGAATTTATATAGCAAATCTATTACTCTTATTCTAGGTCTTCCATTTATTGTAAGCTTGAGTAATCAACTGATAGTTTTAATAATTTTCTATCCAGTGCTGATCTACTTATATCTCCAGACTAGTTCTTAGCTTATCTTTTACATTGACAAAGAAATTTTGATCTGGATCTAAAAAAATATTACCTGATGTTTCTTGGTTTTAATTATAAAAATTGTGAGATTGTAAAAGAATATGATAATTAGTAATAGACAATGATTTTGGTTATTTATTTAAATAACGTACTGACAAATATAAAATATTAATGTTTTTATTTTTTCTTTAATGTTTTAACTGTCTTAATAAAAATGTTAATTAAAATTTGCTCTAAAACGTGCAGATCATAGAGAAATGGTGAAGCAGAATATAATGCTCAACAGGCTTAGTGACTAGCAGTTATTAGTTGTTTTTCCATTCTTATATTACTCTCTTGCTAAAAATATTTGAGTACATGCATGGTAATGAGATGTTATCACTACATAATGATATTGCTTTTATGAAATAAATTAGTAAATGATATAGTTGTATTTAGATATTGGACTATTTCACATAATCTAATATGAGCATTGAATGTCTTTAGAACAATTTAACTATATTTAAATATTCCAAATACATTCAACTGTTAATAATAACACACAGATTAGAATATGCATAATGTTTTGAAAATTACCAGCAAGGAAACTGAACCTGGATCCTTAGATTCTTGGGTATTGAATTTAAGGTAAGGCTCTAACCAACTGATCTAATCTGAAAGATTTGATTCTCATGCTAGTACTGACACTGGTCGAGCCAGCAACATCTGAAGGAGAGAGGAGAATAATACCTCTCAAAAAGTTGTGCATATACTAATATGTGCACTATTACTAACAGTTAAATGTATTTGGAATATTTAAATAAATTTAAATTTATCTAAAGGCATTCAATACGCATATTAGATTATGGAAATAGTACAAACAATAAATACAACTAAAACATCATCATCACAAACCTTCAGGAAAACACTAGTAGATGCTGTAGTAGATATTCTAGAGGATGCTTCTGTGCCCTAATTCATGTATTGTATTAAAAGTTTTAGATGTTTAGTTTAATAATTTATAATTGAATATTTTATTAAAATAAAAATGTTTAATTAATTTTAAATAATAATACAATATATTAAAAATTCACTTTCTGGACTTTAAAGAAACTGCAGAAATAATGAAAACTAAAACAAAATAAAGAAATCATTAAAATACGTATCACACCAGTGTATTGTTTACACCAGGATTGGGCATTCTTTTCCAGTGCCAAACCAAGTTAAACTTATCTTCTACAGATAAAGGCTATAATTATTAAAGATTCAAAACTAAAGAACATTAAAATGATATAAAAAATTTATTTCTAAATTTATTTTAATATACTAATCTCAGCAAGATCACAATTACTATCCTTGTCATTATATTATTATTTTTTTTCATATGTCAAAGCGTTGACAGGAAAACGAACCCGGACCAGCTGCTCGGAAGGCAGCTATGCTAACCATTAGACCACCAACGCTTGATGTCATTATATTATTTATTATTACATTTACATATAATTATATAACATGCAAACAAAAATTCAAAAATTTGATCCAAAATTTAATTAAATATTTGTCAGAGTTTATTTTTAAACAATAAATTTATATTCAATATAATTTTAGTATGCAAAATATGCTCCAAATTTTTAACAATTATAAGCGATAAGTTTTTGATTTAGTGAATGTCATTGGGGGGGGGGGGATTGTTTGCACATATACGTGTTTATAACATTTTTTTTTAATAAAAACGAATAAACACTTTATATCAAAGTGGGTTTCTGTTATATATATATATTTTGAAACGGTATGCATGCAGGATTGTGGATTTTCAAGGACCAGAATATGCCCATCTCTGATTTAAACAATAACTTAAAAATGGTAAATAATAGTGGCAAAAAATTAAATTGTAAGTTAAAAATAAAAACCATAGATTAAATATTCATTGGTGTTTTTTTCACTTATTTTATTATATTACAACCATGTGTTTATTTTAAGATGTCAGTAAATTAACATTTATTTGACAAAACCACATTACTTAGAACTTTCTTTACTTTCAATTAAGAACAACTAAGAGTCTATTTACTTAGCAATAACAGGTTGCTAAATGGGCTGCCTATACACTTAATATTAGCTTTCCTATTATCAAGCGATATGAATACACTAATTACTATATCATGATTATCTTTTAAAAATAAGAACAGTTAAATAGAATGTGTTGTAGTACAAATTTAAAACCTAAAAAAATTATATCAGTTTAATGATTTTAAATACCTAAAAACTTGCATAGGAAGAGTGAGATAATGAAGATATTAAATTATAGATTACAGTGGTTAAAAAAGTTTATTAAATAAAAAGGCTTAGTTTGGAAATCAAAATAAATTTTAAAAAAGTCATCACCTTCAACCTTATTGATTCTCTGTAAGATGAAGGTTTTTTTCAAGTTCAATCCAGTTTCTCTGATCTAGACTCTTTTTTTCATATTATGCCAGCACATTTTCTTACTTCATCCATTCATCCATCTCACATGAGGTTTCTTTATAATCTCTTGGAATTTAGTTTAAGATTTTAACTGTTTATTTATTATTATTTCTTCCTGCAATTTATCCAGATCAATTCCAGTCTCTGATTTCTTTTAATGATGTCAGTAATCTTTTTGTTCTCTCATCCATGTATTTCATTTTCTATCTCTTCTTGTTACTTCTAACATATATGTTTCCATTCATAGTTCAATGGTCTGAAATCTTTCTATTGTTCTTCTGTTAAATGTTCAAGTCTCAGATCCATAAATAAGCATCGATAAAATACAATCATTAAAAACTTCCTTTTCAAACTTATAGGCATATTTCCTTTTAATATTTAGTTATTTCTACCAGAAGAACTTCAACTAAGTTTAATTCTATGATTAATTTCATCTAATTTTGTTTTTTTCTGTAGTCTCAATGTATTTGTAGTTGGTAATTTTGTCTAACTCATCACTATCACTCTTTATTTTCTTCTTTTGAAAAAATCCAGTGAACATTACTTTAGTTTTTTTAACATTTACCTTTAGTCCTCTTTTCATACTTTCATCTGATAACTTTTGCAACATTTCCTGAAGCTCTAAAACTTTATTTGCAAAAATAATTACATCATCTGAAAAATCTAGATGACTTAACTAATCTTCATTTACTACTTTAGCTTCCCATTTTAATTCATAAAATATTTCTTCCAAAACTGCTTTAAAGGTTTTGAAGATATGGAATCACCATGATAAAACTTCTCAATATCACTGTGCAATCTAAACCTTCTCAATATCACTATGTAATCTAATCAATGGTGTTGAACTCTGATAATTATTGTTCAGAATACAGCAATATCACAATATTTTGATGGTGTAATATTTTAATCAGTAAAGAAATGCTTATATAATCAAATGTCATAATCTACAAATCCATAACACAATGGCAACTCTTACTCATTAGTCTTTTCTATAACTACTCATAATACTTGAATATGATCCACTAAACTAAAGCCACTTTTAAATTCAGATTGTTCTTTTGATTGGTTAAAACCCAAATTTTGCTATAGATAAGTTGCAATAGTTTTAGTAAAAAAATTATAGAACTGATAAAAGTCTGATAGATCTGTAATTTCTAATATCTTCTTTATTATCTTTCTAAATATTAATATTAATTCTGCATTCTTCCAATCATGTGATACATCTTTATCATTCAGACATTTGGTATATAACTTTGCCAAAAAAATTTCTATTACTTTATCTGTAATAGGATGAAAGAAATAAAATATGTTTAATATATTGTAACACATCAAAAATGAGACATTATATATATATAAAATACATATTTTGCGGGTTCATCTGTGTTAAAAACTTTTAATATCAATATACTGACGTTTCGACTTGGTCACACAAGCCATCCAAGTCGAAACGTCAGTATATTGATATTAAAAGTTTTTAACACGGATGAACCCGCAAAATATGTATTTTATATATTTAACCCGTGCAAATCTTCGTTTTAACATATATATATGTGTGTGTGTATGTGTGTGTGATGTTAAGTGACAGTCTGTAATTTAAACTAAATAAATTCTAGTGGAGTTTAGTAGTATCATCATAATGATGATAATCATACTCCATGTAATCAATTAATGTAATAAAGTGTTAAGATTTTAAGCATTGATATAGATTTTTATTATATAACATAATTCTTATTTGAGCATCCATATAACTTAAAAGGGAATTATAAAAAATTCATATACTCATTGTATTTCATTATTGTTGATACTATATAAGAAGAGATTGCCAAGTATGTATGCAAAAATATAAAATAAATAAATAATCTGGTATTTAAATAAATTTATTGTAATTTTAAAATAATAATTAATAGTTTTATTAATAATATTAATATCAAATGTTAGGGCTAAACTAAGTTTTTAAGTAAAATGTAAAAATGGTATCATACTTTATTCTGACTTATTTATACATATTACATAAATAATAATTATTAAATGCTAAGCTTAACTCAGACATAAATACTAACATTTAAATACACACACTTGCTTTCCAGAATATCATAAAATTATTTAAAATATTTAATTATTAATTTTCTTTTAAAGTATAGACTCAAATCAATCTACTAACATAAAAATGTGAAAATGTTTATTATTTACAAATTTAAATTTATGTTTATTTTCTAATATAAAATAATTCTGATAATAAACACATTTTTGAACATCTTATGTTTACCCAGTTATATTTGTTTAAATATAAGTTGTTGTTTTTTATTAAGCATAAATTAAATTTTATATAATAAATAAAACTAAAAAAATATTTTATTATGCTTAAAGTTTAGTGTCTCTTTTTTCCTGTAGGATTTCTAGAAATTCCTTTGGCTATAAATTCAGGGAGATAAATGACATCAATACTTTGTTTGTTTTTTAAATAAGTTTGAGCTCAGTCTTAGAATTTCTGCATTCTAGTTCTTTTCAAAAATTAATGTTAGATTAATATTCATTTTGGTATTAGTAATTAATTTATTCAATTCTTTTCTAACTAAACAAATTGTGATGACAACCGCATTTTCTTTTCTAACTTCTATATAAACAAACAAATAACATCATAATTATTATACTTTTAAAGGAATTTAAATATTGATGAAAGTATTCTTTTCAGATAAACTTTACCTTATAATAAATAATCACTCTAAACTTTTTTTAATGCTGGTTTTAATATATTAAGTAACATGCATGATATATATGTAATACTGGATTCCTTTCTGTATTGTAAATTCATCTGTGCTCTAAGCATGTGTGGTTTGGTTTCATATATAAATATCCTTAAATGTTATGGTTAAGTACAACAGATAAATATCAATTGCTTTCAACTTACATGTAACTGCTATATTGCTTGAACTTCATGTATGGCAAACAATGCTATAATGCATAGTGGGCTTTAGACAGAGAACATGGTATAAATTCTGACCAGCATGGAATCCTACTAGCAACAGAATTATTAGTTGAAATATTTCTTAGTATCTATGAATATTTGCTAAGTATCCACATAGTTAAATAAGATTATTAAAAATTAATTTTTTTTTCTTTTTAGTTAACAAAAATTATTCTAAAAGACAGTAGTTCTTTATAAACAGTGAGGATTTCCAATTCCTCAACAAGCTTTGTGATAAATGCTTAGCCAGAGCCAGCACTTAAAATATCTCTATCAGGAACCCCCACAAACCCCTGACCATGGTTTCGTGCTTTGGCATTCATGAAACCATGGTCAGGGGTTTGTGGGGGTTCCTGATAGAGATATTTTAAGTGCTGGCTCTGGCTAAGCATTTATCACAAAGCTCAATGCCAAAGCACGAAACCATGGTCAGGGGTTTGTGGGAGTTCCTGATAGATATTTTAATGCCAAAGCATGAAACCATGGTCAGTGGTTTGTGGTGGTTCCTGATAGAGATATTTTAAGTGCTGGCTCTGACTAAGCATTTATCACAAAGCTTCTTTAGGAATTGGCAATCCTCACTGTTTATAACTTACAAGCTTAAGAGATCAGGTCATGTGATCTGTGACTCTTATTTTGAGTAGTTCTTTATGTTTCTTTTTATATTCATAAAATAATATTAAAATAACATAGTGTTACATTATTTTGATTTCAATATAGAAATATTTTGTTAATTAAATTTTCTTTTTTAATCCTTTTCATAACACATTTAGATTCACTTTGATAATGTTACATGTTCATAAAAATATCATTTTGTTTTCTTTCTACAAAATGTTTTTTTTTCCTTTTCTAACAATATTAATAATTTAGCTTTATTTTTATAAAATATAGATTAAATTATCTATTTATTAGTAGACTTTTATTCAATTGTAAATAATTTATTTTAAAATATCAAAAATATTATATTTCATTTAATTAATACTCTAATAAAGGAGAGTATTCAGTTTAAATAGTATTCCATCTGTAAAGTGCATGTGCCATGGTTTAAGCTAAATTATTTATAACATTCATTATTATAACATCAGACACACAATAGACTCAAGTTCTGATTTAAGCATGGTCAGTGAGAATTGGTGTATATACAAATATGCCCTAAACTTAAGTGATCCACTTAAGTTTTTTTTAAATCTTACTGGTGGGTGAGTATATGGAGATTTTATACTTTTTTGTTTGGTAAGTTTGTTGTTAGCCATTTGCAGGATTCTTTCTTTAATTGTATTTCTAGCCAATGATAAATCTTTTGTGCTCTGAATAATTTTTACTTTGTTTTCAAAATCTTGAAAAAGAACTGGTGCACATTTCATCCAAGCTTCTTTTATATATTTTCCATCATTAAAAGTTTTCCCATGTTTAATAATTATATTTGAAATAAAAAAACTCACAGCAGTTATATTTGAATGATTTTTGATAAATTTCATTATAGATATTGATTGAATATTTATATTTTTAAATGCTTGGGCAATGTATTCTTTTTGCTCATCTTTACTTTTTTCATAGAGCGATTTATGATTGATCTCATAATGCCGTTTTACTGATGATGTTCTCAATACAACTGTTTCAGAATATAAAACACATGTTACCTTTGTTAATAATTCCATATTCATCAGTCCATCAATTTTGAAATTCTTTACTGCTTGATAATTTTTGATTTTTTTATTTTCATTAGTATGATACTAATATAATGGTAACAAATTTATTTAAAGGTAAATTTAAGTGAGCTTTAATGATTTTATAGTGTTGATTACATATTTCATTCCTTTATTCATGATTTTGATTACATTAAATAAATGAATGGTGTTAACACATTTAGATCAAAAAAGATTAGGACAAAAATTTATTTTATTACTTTTACTTTAGATTTCAAAAAACTTTCTTCAAAGAGTTGTCAAATATTTTGCTGAGTCTACTTTCTAGTCTTATTGGAATAACTTGACAGGTCTATAGAATATGGTGCCACTTTATTTGACTTAAATTATCATAATTTATTGCTTCTAATCAGAGTTCACTTGTAAATTGAATTCTAATATATTATATTTATTTATTTCATCTTTAGATTACAGTAAATTTTTATTAGTACAGACTTTAGCAATAAAAAAATATTGAAGAAAATTATGATATATAAATAGCATGCTAGTAAAAAATTCGAATGTGCTATTTCTGGCACGCATGCCATAGGTTCGCCATCACTCCTCTAAACCATCAGCTCAAAATTGTAGTCGTTCATCATGGTGTTTTTCTGATCATCGCAAATAAATTATATAATGACTTCTTATTTGTATATATAAACGTATATGCATAAAAATGTACTCATATAGTTAAATAAGTTTTACTTATAAATATTATTTTTCTTAAATAAAAATTAATGAGAAAGATTAAATAAGAAATTACTAATTTAGAGAAACAAATTTTTGTTGTAGCCGTAAAACAACTATATTTGCAGTCGTTTTCTAATTGAGTTCATTCTTTCATTTTATTGAACGTGATTTACAAATGTGTTTATTTCTCATGGGTCTTTTTAGCGTGTCACTTTATTTTCTACAAAAAGTTTTAGTTCTTCTTATAAATATTTATTTTTTTAGATGCCTAGTTGCTGAATTTACGTATAATAAATATAATTTGTTTTTCAGTGAAATCAGAATCATAATTTTATTGTAGATTATAAAGAAAATATAGTTAATATACAATACTGTTTTACATAAGGGATTCGAACTCAGACTTTCACATGACTTCAACTCTCCATGCCATCTCATATTGCTGACCCACCTGATCACACACATGTTAAAAGGGTAAATAATCACCAATATACATATTTCATGCTAAACCAGCAGTCTAGTCATTAGTTGGTCTAGATTACTATCTCCACACATGTATACAATTAGTGCTCAGCTTTATATTAATATAGTCAATCTTCATACTTTAATGGACAGGCTTCAAACTACTCCAACCCACAATTCTTCAACTGTCCAGTTCATTGAAAATCTGATGATTGAACGTTATATATATTATCAATTTTCAAGTATACAAATATCCATACATATATCTATATGTGTGTTACAGCATATTATAATAAATGTTACTATTATCCAAGAATTTTGGAGACTATGACTTTGAATGAAGTACAGATATTGAGGGGAGGGGAGAGCATTATAAGATAGATAGTTTTAAAAGCAATATCACATAACTGTAAATATTTTCTTTTTTTAATATAGCGAAATAACTTTTACAGAATACAATGGAAAATAAAAACATTAATATATACACTCAACTTAGTAAAAAGCAAATATTAAAAACTAAGATATGTGGTACTGCACTTTCAAATATCTGAATAAGCCATCACACTCTTAACATCACTAACTTCAAATCAAAAAAAGCTAGAATATATATATATATATTTTACAGGCATTGTTGGCAAGCTAAATTCTTAATTGCAATCATTGTACAAATTTAACGCAATACTCTTCAGATCAACGGTATCAAATGAAATGAATAAAAATGGAATCACTTTCATTCATTTTTCAAGATTTTATATAGATTTTTAAAATCAGTTAAGGTGGGTGGCCATGAAGACTTACTCAAACGACTTATAAATTAATTTATAAAGGCAAAATTAAATGCAACTCATTTTACTAAACCTGTAAACAAACCATACCAACATTTATATAAAATTAAATTATATATATATATTTTCTCTCTTTTTTTTTCTTCTGACAAATGTCACAAGAGAATGCATACAAAATCTCTATCTAGAATCTTCCCATGCCCAAACCGTTTTTGAGTTGTTATTCTGTTTATTACATTTCCTAGCTTTGACAGTAAAGAGAGCTGCATTAAATTTGGATGGCATTAAATTTGGTCAGTTCATTGAATTTAGAAGTTTGTTTCTCCAACTATATTTTATATTACAGAATGCTGTTTAATTTAACCTTATATATATATATATATATATGTGTGTGTGTGTGTGATAATTTGTTAGGTATTTACAAATATATTTAAATAATTAATAATTAATTCTGCCTTTTAATTGCTGATCTAGAATTCCCACTCATTGGTGTTTTAGACTGATAAGACCTTGAAAAATGAATAAAAGTGTCTTTTTCATTTATTTTATTTGATAGTTCTAACATTGGAAAGTGTTAAAATATATTTGATAGTGCATTGAAATGAGAGTTTATCTCTCCAACTATATTTTCTATTATAGTTGTTTTTAATTGAATTTTACATATATATTAATAAAAAAAAAAAGTGTACAGACTATAGATGTAAATGATGAAAGTTTAATTTTTATACATTTATTTATTACAAATCATCCATATTTAACTAAGCAAACAATCAATTAAAAACTGTATATCATCCAGCAACAGTTTTTTTTATTAATCTGTCTTCTATAAGTCAAAAATAGAAACCACTTTCAACTTATTCCTTAGATGTCAATGTGTGAAAATTTAAGTAATATTACTTTTCAATTACTTCCACATGCAAACAACACTTTCTCATAAAAAGAGGCACACATAATCACAGATTTTTTAGATATTAATAACTGAAACAGTCTGGCCTATATATATATATATATATATATATATATATATATATATATATATACCTGTGTCTATAAATGTAATATATAGGGCATATGAGCACAGACTTTCACACGACCCACCATTCTCCACTCTATCTCATAACACTGATACACTTGAACACATATATGTTGAAAAGATAAATAATCACCAATATAAGTATTTCATGCTAAATCAGCAATCATCAGTTGATCCAGATTACCATCTCTACACATATATGCTATAAGTGCTCAGATATATATATATTAAGATAGCCAATCCTCATACTTTAATGGACAAGCTTCAATCCACTCCACACTCCAACTCTTCAACCGTCCATCCATGTATAAAATGGATTATGTCCTGAACATGAGGGGTCAGATTGACCTTAGGTCAACATAGGTGTGACAAGAATCTCAGCTTCAGGGTGGCCTTTGAGCATTCCATCATCAGATTTTCAATTGGATGGACGGTTGTGAAGTGGATTGAAGCCAGTGCCATTAAAGTATGAGGATTGGCTATCTTAATATGTATCTGAGCACTTATAGCATATATGTGTAGAGATGGTAATCTGGACCAACTGATGATTGCTGATTTAGCATGAAATACGTACATTGGTGATTATTTATCTTTTCAACATATATGTGTTCAAGTGTATCAGTGTTATGAGATAGAGTGGAGAGTGGTGGGTCGTGTGAAAGTATGTGCTCATATACCCTATATATTAGATATTAATATAAAAGTTTAATGATATGTTTTCGTGTATTTTTTAATTAGAGTCAATAACAGAGTAACTAAACAAACAATCAATTAAAAACTTGATTAGTAAACTAAAATTATGTCAAGCAGCAAGAGTATTTTTATTAGCCTGATCTATATAGTAAATGAAAAACATTCTTAGCTTATTCACTAGATTTAAATACTTTTATCTTACAGGTGTCAGACTAATAAAAATACTATTGTTGGATGGAATAATTTCAATTTACTAATCAAGCTTTTAATTCTTTGCTTATGAAAATCTTATTAAATTTTCAATACTTATATCTATAAAATCTATGAAATATTTTAGTAATATGAATGTATGTATATACGTATGAATGGATGTGTGTGTGTCTATGTGTGCGTGGATGCATCCATGAATGTATGTATATATGCATGTATGTATGTAAAATTAAATTAAAGAGAGTAACAATGAGAAAAATAATTGGAGAGATAAATTCTTAACTTTAATGAATTATCAAATTTTCTGCAACAACTTCTTAAGTCAAAACTATCAAATGCAATTTATTTTTCAGCATTTTGTATAGACGTTTACACAAAATTAAAACACCTGTGAGTTGGGATTAGCAGAGATGCCTACACATTATCACTTAAAAAAATCAACTTATAATTTTATTTAAAAAGACAGAATTAATTAGTATTTATTTAAATAACTTTATAAACAAACAACAAACTGTCATATATGCAAGGTTAAATTAAATCAGCCTCCAATATTATGAAATATAGTTGGAGAGATAATCCCCCAAATTCAATGTGCTGATCAAATTGAATGTTGTCTAAATTTAATGCAATAACCATAGAATCAAATCATTTTCATATGTTCTTCAATATCTCATATGGGCATTAAATTTAATTTTATTCAAATGTTAGGGTATGATTTATAAAGTTATTAAAATAAATTGAACTAAAAATGTCTAAATTATAAGCCATTTTGAGTAAGCACTTGCTGATGTTATAGCCTGACTTAGTTTTTAACTAGTTGCTTGCTTTCTTATATCATGGCTAATATTTAATTTTAAAATGCATTTAAAAATTCATGAAAATTTTCTCTTATTATATGTAGTTTTTTACGAGAAAATATTGTTCACTTGCAAATGTACTTCAAAAATCATATTATTTTATACTTTCACAAGTATAAAATATTAAGTTCTGAACTATCTTTTTTATTTGAATCTATGGTATAACCAAGAAGAGTTTTCCACTTTTAGTTCATCAGGCTAATAAAAAATACTTCTGGTTGCTGTCTTTTCAATTTACCAATCCAGTTTTCAATTGATTTTTTACTTAGTTACATTCTGATTAAGCTCTAATTAAATGCATAGAAAATCTTATTAAATCTTTAATAACTGAAATACAGGCTTATTATATACCTGTATCAATATATGTAATATATAGGGTATATGAGCACAGACTTTCATACAACCCACCACTCTCCACTTTATCTCGTAACACTGATACACTTGAGCACATATATGTCGAAAAGATAAATACAGTAATTACCAATATACATATTTCATGGTAAACCAGCAATTATCAGTTGGTTCAGATTATCATCTCTACACATATATATAAAGTCAGTGAACTTTTTTTATTATTACATATAGCAGTGTTTATGAGAATGGATTATTTAAATGCAAAAGAAATTTGAAAAGTCATATTATTTAAAACATACACACATATAAAGTATCTGCCTCTTTTATTTGAATCTAAGAGTGTTAGTTAATAGTGGTTTTCATTATAAGTTAGTGGTGATTTTACACTTTGGCTTAGATCAGACTAATAAAAGAACTATTACTAGATGATATAATTTCAGTTTGTCAATCCAGTTTTTAATTAGATGCTTACTTAGCTATATCATGGATATTCTGTAATTAAAAAACATAAAAAAGTTCAATAAACTTTCAATATTTACACACACACACACACACATATATATATATATATCAAAAAAATCTAAATATTTCAATGCCTTTAGCTCACTTGATGATTGAATATTATTCATAAAATGCATGTAGATTAAAATTTGGATTTTTAAGCTAATGGATAATTGTGAGTTATGGATTCCAATGTTAAAATTGTAATTCATGAATATACTTTACTTCAAGATATTAAAATAATAAAGCACAATTATTACAAATATTTTTCTCTGTAACCAATCAGTACAAACTGTATACATATATGGGGAGATATTTGCATAGCAAATATGTGCTTGCATGTGTATGAGATAAATGCTAAATTAAGTGTACAGAATTCATTGTTAATGAATAATGAAATAGCTTTCAGACATGAAGGTTAATCATTAACAAGAAATAAGCAGAAGTACGTTATATGAAGAACTTGGTTCATTCACTGTTTTCTAGTACAAACAAACTTTTCAAGTTTTCCCCCTCATTCTTTCTTTTTATTTTTAACTTTACTATAATTTTGTCATTTATATTAGTATAAGGCTTAGTTATAATAATCTGTTTCTGCAACATCTTATTCTCCAATTATACACATAACAATTCTAATTCCATCTGCTTTTCACATGCCAATAAGTATGAGTATGTAGAAAATGTAATGCACTTAACATTTAAAAAAATCAATTATAGGAATGCTTTAGCAATCTGGAAATTCTTAATGAGATCATTCCTAAGGCTGTAGAAATGTTAATGAGTGCACTAAAACACATTTTGCTTGCAAATTGTTTTATGATTAATGAGTCCATTTAGAGATCCCAGTCATCTCTATAAATATAAAAATACCTATTAAAAAATAGGTGTTCTAAAAATTAGTTTTTTTAAAAAATCTAGGTATGGCTCCTGCCTTAAAGAGTTATGTATTAATTAATATTAATAATTGCAATTGTATCTGCTGTTGTGCTCAAACTACCAACAGTCACTATTGGGGATTGAAAATGGAATTATCTTCAGATATGAAGGTTAACTAAGAATAACAAATAAACAATGCATTAAGAATATCTCCTGCAACTTTGTAAGATAAGGTGTTGAATCAGCAAAGATTAGGCACTGTTTCTGATACAAAGTTTTTCCTAACTCCTCTTTCTTTTTCTGTCAGATAAGTGGAGAGCTTGGTCATAATGAGCCCCTCATGCTGTCAGTCATTTCTACACTAACTGTAATAGATACTGTGTGTTTATACAACCACATTTTCATTCTTTAATTATATGTGTAGCCTTCTAAATCATCTTACCTTTTTTTTATTCAAGACTATGAGAAGTTATAAATGAATAACAGTGACAGATTTTATAAGCTAGTCATCTTATAACCTTTTCTTGAGGTAGTATAATCACTAATGAATAAAATTGGTACTAGAATTAAAACAGTCATTTTAGTTTGGTAAATACTCTAAGTTAGGCAGCCTTATGTAAGGATTCTTCTAACTATCACATAAGTGCAAAGTGCTTAGAAACATGGTCTTAAATTGGCTTATTTCATAGAGTCTGGATAATTTGTTAAACTACTCATCTAAACAATTGAAATAATAATATTATCAACAGGTGTGGCAAATTTGGAAACAATGGTAATGCTAAAAGGAGTATTGTAAAACTTTTTCTAAATATAGGTCCATGGAATGGATATACTTTACTTGATTCAAATTTTTTCAAGACTTAAATAGAGGATAGCATTGTTGGTCAAGAATATGTCATCTTCCAGGTAGAAGGATTTAATAAAATAGGAAATTAGCTATCAATTGTTTTTGTTGGACTGGCAGATCAGCTAATGAAAAAAGAATGCAAGGTATTGGATTTGTTATAAATCTTATTTAGTCTTTTATTCTTGGAATTCTTCAGTATATCAACAAAGACTAATGATGTTACAATGATATCTGTGATCATTTTATTAAGTAATATAGGCCAATATTAATTTCAAAAATTTAGAGAAAAAAAGCTTTTAATCTTTATTGGATAGCATTATTGTAGTAAAGTCTTTAAATGTCAATTTTTTCTTAACATTAATTAATATGTTAAAACAAATAATAGATTTTGGCCAAAAGGAGTTGGAAATAATGCTATTGGTTGTATAATCTCAAACAATTTGCTCTTTTGAATTTTTACACAATGCATGAATCAGCTGTCACATTTTCTTTAAGCATAAAAATACATGGATGCATTCATATTCAAAACAAAAAACATTTAAAAGATTACATTATACTTAGAAATCAAACTACATGAGAAATTAATATTACACAAGGAAATTATAGTGTATATTGTTGGACAGATTGTAAATTAATATGTTAGTCATATTAAAAAACAAGGATTTATTCCAATTACATATTTCATCAAAAAACTGATGTTGATTCTTTAGAAGTTTTCACTATTCTTTCTAAATTTTGAAGGCTATTAAATATTAAAATTATTAATTAGAACTTTCAAAATTGTCATATTACTTGGTCATGGAATTGTTTTAAAGAGTTTATAACTTATAATACAGGTTATAGATTAGTATGATCCAAGATTTAAATGATAATTTTATTAAAAAGTAGTATATAAGGTATATGATTACAGGCTTTCACATGACCCACCACTCTTCACTCTATCTCATAACACTGATACACTTGAACACATATATGTTGAAAAAATAAATAATCACCAATATACATATTTTATGCTAAACCAGCTATCACCAGTTGATCCAGATTATCATCTCTATACATAGATGCAATAAGTGCTCAGATATATATTAAGATAGCCAATCTTCATACTTTAATGGACAGTCTCCACTCCATACTCCAACTCTTCAACCATCAATCCAATTGAAAATCTGATAATGGAACGTTCAAAGGCCACCCTGAAGTCAAGATTCTCATCACACCCAGGTTGACTTAGTCATTGTGAGCCCTCATGTATAGGACATAATCCATTTAATACATATATGAGGGATTGGCAGACATTTCTACTATGTAATAACTGAAATACAGGCTTATTATATATCTGTATCAATATATGTAATATAATGGTATATGAGCACAGACTTTCACATGACCTACTACTTTACACTCTATCTCATAACACTGATACACTTGCACACATATATGTCAAAAAGATAACTAATCACCAATATATGTATTTCATGCTAAAATAGCAATCATCAGTATATTTCAATCATATTTGCAAAAATCAATGTTAATCTACAAAAAGTATTTACTATTTATGTTAAATTACAATGTCTGTTAATTACCATATTATTGAGACATGGAATTCTCATAAGGTATCTATTATGGATAAAAATAAATCTATTTGTGAATTCACTAAAAAGAAGAATCATCATTGCTTTTCTGACAATGACTTAATTATTAGTGACTAGATTAAAAATAACGTGACATCTTCAGCTTAGAAGAATCATAAATTAAATGTGAATCTTTATAATAAATATATAGATTCAAAAGTAGAAGTTCAATTATTGACAAAAAAAAGCATGATTAAAACTACAATCTTTAGATAATTTTTGACACAATAAAAGCAACAAGTGGATGTATGAAACAGTATCAAAATACTATTAAATTCAGCAATGGTACTCTTTTATATAATGACAGGGATATTTTTAGAATGTGAAAGGAGTATTTTGATATCTTATAAATAATGATAAAAAAGTGAAATGAAATTTTTTTAATAATTTTAAATAATCACTAAACCTCACATGATCATCAACTCTTTTGCTAGCACATAACTGTTATTAAACAGGCAAAACTCTCCATACAGTAGTGCCACCCTGTGCCAACCAGAGTAATCAATGGATGCAGATTGGGGATTTTATGCAAAGCCTTCTGACATCCATTGATTACTCTGGTTGGCACAGGGTGGCACTGCTGTATGGAGAGTTTGCCTGTTTAATTTTAAATAATCATGTATTTTATTGCTTCAGAGTTTATAAGAAGTTTTTGCATTAGAATTAATAGAATTGGACTGCAATCCAAAGAAATTGATTTCTAGAGTCAGCCACTCCACCAATATATCAAACTATGCAGACTTGTTTACATACATTTTAATTTGCTTATACTGAATGTTTTTTGTATATGTAAGTACAAAGATTTGAACTAAGAATTTTTCAGTCTGATATTCATCCCCCACTTTATCTCAAGCAACCAATACACATGATAATATACATTTGAAAAAGATAGATGAACCAATATATGAATTTTATGCAGAACTATCACTCATCAGTTGAGTCAGATAATAATTTTGCACACATATATAGAATTAAGGAATTGCTATATTAATATTATCTAAGCACTGATTGTATATATTTAATGGGCAATTATGATCTGGCCCAATTGATGAGTGCTGTTTCTCCACAAAATATGTATATCAGGGATAATTTATCTTTTTTGCATTAAGTGTTAATGGGTATAAGTTGTTTGAGAAGAAATGGAGGACAAATATAGACTAAAAAAATCCTACATGCAAAACCCTCTACTTACTTATATACATTTTAAGCAGTAAGGATTTTTCATTCTAACACATGTGCTGTACTGTTTTTTTTTATAATCAATGATGTCTTGTTTAGTATTGAGGAAACTCTGGAACTAAAACACAAGACAAAGATTTTTGAAAAGATAAGAAACAACCATCTTATCTTTAAACTTACTTTCTAATTATATAGGCCTATCTAAAGCATCTCAGTTTAAGAATGTGAAGATGTTTTGCTGTTCACTTTACTTCCATTATTTTCTTTCTGCTTATTAAGTCTCACAAAATATTTTGTTTACTACATGTTAGTATTTAAAAATATTAGAAATTATTTAATATTTAATTTTACTTACTAATGCAGAGATAGTATGTACTTAAGCAGTAAAGATTTTTTTTATTCTAACACATATACTGTATTGATTTTTATAATATTTGAATGATGTCTTGTTAAATATTGAGGAAACTCTCAAACTAAGACACAAGAAGAAACTTCTGAAAAGATAAGAGTGGTGTCTTATTTTTAAAGCTACTTTCTAATTATATAGGCCAATCTAAAGCATCTCAGTTTAAGAGTATAAAGATGTTTCACTGTACACTTCCATTATTTTCTTTCTGCTTATTAATTCTCATGAAATCTTTATGTTAATACTCAGATATATTTAAAATTATGTAATATTTAATTTTATTTACTAGTGCAGAGATAGTGTATAATTAAGCAATAAGAATTTTCCACCCTAACATTAACATATAATAAATCTAAAGATTTCATGAGAATTAATATGCAGATAAAAATAATGGAAGTAAACAGAGAAGCATCTTCATGCTCTTAAACCAAGATGCTTTAGATTGGCCTATATAACTAGAAAATAGGTTTAAAAATAAGACAGCCACTCTTATCTTTTCAAAAGTGTTTATCTTGTGTATTAGTTCGAGAATTTCCTCAATACTCAACAAGGCATAGTTGAGATATTATAAAAAAACAGTATAGTGCAAGTGTTAGGATGAAAACTCTTTACTGCTTGATTATATACTATCTCTGCGCTAGTAAATAAAATTAAATATTAAATACATTTTACATGACCTACCTCTCTCCACAATATCTCTTAACACTGATACACTTGAACCCATATATGTTGAAAAGATAAATAATCACCAATATACATACTTTATGCTAAATCAGCCATCATCAATTGGTCCAGATTACCATCTCCACACATATATGCTATAAGTGCTGTGTGGAGATGGTAATCTGGACCAACTGATGATTGCTGGTTTGGCACGAAATACGTATATTGGTGATTATTTACCTTTTCAACATGTATGTGTTCAAGTGTATCAGTGTTATGAGATAGTGTAAAGAGTGGTAGGTCATGTGAAAGTCTGTGCTCATATACCCTATATATTACATATATAGATACAGGTATATAATAAGCCTGTGTTTTTCAGTTATTACATAGTAGATATGTCTGCCCATCCCTTGTATAAATATTAAATGGATTATGTCTTGTACATGAGGGGTGAGATTGACCTTAGGTCAACATGGGTGGGACAAGAATCTCTGCCTCAGAGTGGCCTTTGAGCATTCCATCATCAGATTTTCAATTTGATGGACGGCTGAAGAGTTGGAGTGTGGAGTGGATTGAAGCCTGTCCATTAAAGTATGAGGTTTGGCTATCTTAATATATATCTGAGCACTTATAGCATATATGTGTGGAGATGGTAATCTGGACCAACTGATGATTGATTGCTGGTATAGCATAAAATACGGATATTGGTGATTATTTATTTTTTCAACATATATGTGTTCAAGTGTATCAGTGTTATGAAATAGTGTGGAGAGTGGTAGATCATGTGAAAGTCTGTGCTCATATACCCTATATATTACATATATAGATACAGGTATATAATAAACCTGTGTGTTTCAGTTATTAAATACATTTTGGAAATAAACCATTTACTAAGTTAATCCTAACAATGCATATGTTTTCTTTTATAAGTAACAATATCTAGCATTTACAGCTTCAGTATGAGAAATATATGTAATTTATTAATGTCTACAATCTATATAATAAATCTATATTAAGTAATTCTAATATTAACTCTCTATTACTGCATCTTGCTTTTTTTCTATAATAAGCATATTTATCTTTAATTATAATTACAGATATATTAATAAACATTTAAATTTATTTGTGAAGAAATCTTAGAGTTATACAATAAATAAAATATAAGTAAAATCATAAATATTTTATCTGTAATCTATTTTATAAATACAATTTTTAATTTTGACTGAATTAAAAAATTATACAATCACTTACATTTGAGTATCTGTATTTTTCTTTTAGTTGACTTTGGTTTCCTGAAGGTGTGTGGAGTTGAAAATAATAGAACTTATTTTTAATATAAAAAATGGAAATAATGAAATTTAATGTTTTCGTTAAGTTAGTTCCAGGAATGTGATGTTTTTTGCTTTTTCTATTACTAGAGGAATGAGTTATTTTGATGTATTTTCTCCTTTATATAATATTTTTTATTTTCAATTTGCTGACGTCATTACGTATAGGTTATATTTGGAAGCTAAATGTGATACTTATTTTTTATAAAATAATCTCACTCCTAATGAAAGACATTTTTTTTATTTTTTTAAATTCAAAAATATTCATCACTCTTCATATATGATGATAAGAAGAGAGAAAATGGTTGTGTCTAAGATAGCAGACCATGTATATATCAATGTACATATATGTTCAATTGGGAAAATACAGAAATATTGAATAGACAAAAAAAAGTTCAAAGATGAAAATTTAAAGAATCTGCTGATATGACAATAATGGACAACCATATAGGTCAACCTAGTGAGATTATATATAATGTATAGAAACCAGTAATCAACTTTGTTCTTTAAAAAAGGTAGAGAAATCTGAATAACCGCATAGATAAGTATATAAAATTTCTACTGATTGTTGCCTTTGGCAGGATGGCTCAGTTTGTTAAAGCATCGCCCTAAAATTTAATATTCAAGAATTTAAAAGTCCAGATTTTATTCCCATGCTAGTACTGTCACTAGTTGGGACAGCAACACCTGAGAAGAGAGGAGAATAATACTTCTCAATATACTGTGCATATATTAATCTGTGTGCTATTACTAACAGTTGAATGTATTTGAAATATTTAAATAAAATTAAATTTTTTTAAGACATTCAATACTTATATTAGACGGTGAAAATAGTCCAATATATAAACACAACTCTTCATATATATATATATTTCAATATGCCCTATCAAAAGATGAATCAGGTATTGAACAAGATGACTTTTTAATTTTTGGTTCAAAAATAATTAAGAACCTTTTTTTTTTTTTCAATCAATAACTGAAATTGATGACTAACTTTTAGGGAAAAAATTATTTTAAATATTCGCAATACTTCGATGTAATCCATTGTGCTAAAACCACTTTTAAATCTAGCTTATGCTTTAAGTTAGTTAAAATATAATGTGTATTATAGACATTATAATTATTTTTGGAAATATGATAGTTTTATAATTAGTAATATTTTTATAACCTTTCTTAAATATCAATATTATTACTGCGTTCTTACAATCATTTGATACATCTTTATCACTTAGACATTTGATATACTATTTTGCCAACAATTTTTCTATTTTTCCACCTACTTTTTTGAAAATATCAATAATAATTTCATTATTTCCTTAAAATTTTCCCTTCTTTGTAGATTTATGTGCATGTCTAATCTTTTCTTTTAAAATACTTGGCAATTCAGATGTAGTAATTGTAGGTGTTACTTTGTTATCTTGTTCTTTATTACTGTATAATTTTTTATAGAATTCTTTTATATATTTCATGATACTGTCTTTCTTTTTAGTAAAAAGTCCATCTTTTCTTCTTACTATAGAAATAATTTTTTCTTTCATTACCAAAATGGTGTTTAAACTTTTGGAAATTTTATTTTATCTATAGTTTTCCATGCCAATTCATAATTGTATTTTTATATCATTATTAACTCTTTTTGTATTATAATTTTATAAATTCCACATATTTAATTCTTAATGAATCATTTTTAAATATTTTTATATTCTTCCTTTTTATATATATTTCCTTAATTCAGTTGAAAGTTTACTAATAAATTAACTATCTGTGTAAGCAATTTTTAATAAAATAGCAATTACTTTGTTATTGATGTTAAAACGCAAAACTCTCCATACAGTAGTTCCCCTCAGTGCAAGCCAGAGTGAGTGGCACTACTGTATGCAAAGTTTTGCCTGTTTTAATAAGTTATGAGCAAGCATATGAAATGGAGATCATGTGATGTTTAGTGGTTTAATACAAATCCTGCCTAATAGGATATTGATAGCTTTGGTTATTAAAGAACCAAATATACCAAAATGTATTTGTATTGAACTGAGTTCAAACCTATATGACTATATAAGCTAATGATCTTAGAGTGAAAATATTATTGTGTTTTCAATTTTATTCTCATAGTTTTATAGTTAAGTAGATATAAAAGGTGGCTGCTGGAGGGTTGCATTAGATCCTAAGATCTAGGCATTGTGCTCTCAGATTCAAGGTTCCTCCCTAATATAAGCCACAAGCTAGAAACTAGTCTGGGGATATTGAATGAGTTAACTAGATAGGGATTTTATGCACAAGTCTTCTGGCATCCATTGATTACTCTGGCTTGTGCGAAATGGCACTACTTTATGGAGAGTTTTACCTGTTTCAATAATAGTATGAAACAAGCATAAGAAATGGTGATGATGTAATGTTTAGTAGTTTAACATCTGAACCATCACAAAATCTATTAATATTTTAAAATGATTTACAAGTTCTAACTTAATTTCTTTGGAATGTTTCTGAAGGTTAGAAATTTACTGTCCTTCTTAATAATGTTTGTGTATCTAGTTTGCATTAAACACTTATCTTACTTCTCATTAATCATTGAACACTTCTTTATTAAATCTATTAAGGTCATCACAATCCTGATATACATATTTTTTATCAGTCAATTTTTAATTTAATTCTACTATACCTTCATTTGGATGCTTGAATGTTCATTTCTATTTAGCATTTTTCATAAAGAAAAAATTCATAATATACATTTTTTTATAAATTCCACAAGTCTGTGTCCTCTCTCATTTCTATCACCATAACCAAATTTACTAACAACACTTTTATTTTTTAATCATTTGCCAATTCTAACATTACCATGACAATTTTAAAATGTTATATGGTTTGATCAAAAGCATTTTGTACAACCATATAAAAATATTTTACTTCTTCATCACAATGAGAATTTGTTGAGTCATCAATCTGATTTATATTCATTTGATATCTTCCATTAATTTAAATAATTAATCTTGTCACTCTGTCTGATATACTTTTAATCTTCACAATATTGTTCTTTCACTTTTTGTTTATAATGAATCTCATTCCACTTGTACTTTCAATATTTTGCCTGTGTAGTATATATTTATTTTTTTAAATCAACTATTACTTCACTTTTTTTTTTTAAATTTCAATGTTCCACTTATGAATTAGACATTATTTTTAAAAATTTTATGTTATCTTCCTCATTTGAAAAACATTCATAGTTATAAGTAGCTAAATAAATTAACATCATTAATGGTAGCCTGGGTCTTTAATCAGACTATTCTTAACCCCTCCATCTTGGCTGGTGTCTTTACTGCCTTCTTAAAATAAGATCCATAATTTAGTTTTTAATAAATAAAATAAAGTCATACATCACATGACTCAATTTGATAAACTAATTATAAACTAAAATAAAGAGCGTGCTAATAGCTCTAATGAGTTTTATCAATAAATGCCACAAGAGAAAGCATTTAAAATCTCTCTATCAAGAAATTATCCCCAGACCAGTTTTTAGCTATTGGCTTTCCTCAGTGAAGTGATAGAATCTAGTATCTAAAATATCCTAGCACCTCACTGAGGAAAGACAATAGGTAGAAACTGGTCTGGGACTGAGGATAATTTCTAGAAAGAGATTTTAAATGCTTTCTCTTGTGGTATTTATCAATAAAGCTTGTTAGAGCTATTAGCATGCTCTTTATTTTAGTTTATAATTTAGTTTTGTCTATCTTGATTATAAATATTTATAAAAAAAACAAAAAACTTAATTCACACACATACATTCAACCTGACTTCAAAA
Organism: Epiperipatus broadwayi; assembly: GCA_028023455.1. Lineage (NCBI taxonomy): Eukaryota > Metazoa > Onychophora > Udeonychophora > Euonychophora > Peripatidae > Epiperipatus > Epiperipatus broadwayi. The sequence continues at coordinate 5,698,166 of JAQFVV010012437.1, forward strand.
GACTCATCTGATATTTTAATTAAGAAACATCAGACAATTGAAAAGAAAAGCTATAATGTTGCTTGATCTTAAACTCAGAAGTAAAAAATTAATAAATTCACCACACTTTTTAATATATGTTAATGAGTAACCCCTTCATGTTTTTTAACTATATAAATAATTATATAATAACAACTCCTATGGATTGCCCATTAGAAATTTATCCTACTTGATTCATTTAAATGAGGCATCAAAAAATCCCTTTTCAGTTAATTTCAAATTCCTTTTTGCAGCCCTGTAGCATATACTTTGCTTAGAGTGATCTAACATGTACATTGTTTTTATAATAAAACTCAACATTATATACAAATTAAAGATTTCCTAAGTTAAATTTGGTTTCAATCATATACACATTTTCATATTGTATATATATATATATATATATATGTGTGTGTGTGTGTGTGTGTGTGTTTTGGATAAATTTCATTAGTCATTGTTCTAGTAGAAGAGCCATTGAAGATTGTTAGATGCTCAAATGTAATAATAATATATGTAGATATAATACTACTAGCAAGAACAAGCAATTGAATTCACAGATGAATGTGTGAAATATATGTTCATAATGATTATGCTATATATGTCTTATTGAATTATATGTTTGATAATTAACATGTAATAAAGAGTGAGTGGAATGGAAGAAAATATATTGGAAATACAAAGACTACTAGCACATTTATTTATCTATATTTGTTTGTTTGGGGCTTTATAACTCAACAAATATTGCACCAAGCTTGAAGAATCTTGTATGATTTTCTTTTCTTTTTTTTCATAAAATTTTACTAACATTTAAGTTTTTGCTTTAATTGTTTTAAAAAAAGTGCAATTTGCAATAAAAAATGCATGGAAAATCTATATCATAATAATTTTTGAGTGACATCAGCAAAAACCCAAAACAGAATATCATTGATTAAAAAGTTACAGAGTTGGAAATTTTTTGAATGAAAAGTATAGTTTTACAAAAAGCAAGATAAAATTTTTTAAATTAAATAAATCACATTTGTAACCATATATTTGATTTCTCATTTGAATAATGATAAATTAGATTTGTTATAATAATAAATCTGACAAACTTTTAGGATTTCAGTTTAAATGTACATTTCATTTAACACACTAAATTTAAAATAGCACCAGTATAGCAAAAGAAATATTAATAAATTTGATAAACTTTTAGGATGTCAGTTTAAATATATTTAACCTGTGAAAAAGAAAATTTTAAAATGCTGCAGGTACAAGATATTGAATTTGATAAACTTTTATCATTTCCCTTTAAGTATATTCTCATGTGATAAAGTAACGTGTTGTGACTGCATAGTGAAATATGTACTAGAGAAATGAAGAGATATTATTTTTTGGTGATTCAGGTAAAATTTTATTAAATAAATATAATTTAAATTATTTAAACTTTATTTGAATCATCAATTGCATTTCTCACTTGTATATATTATGACTATGATAGCCATTTTAAAAATTACCATGTGAAAAATATATAATATTTTTTAATTACTATTTATTGTATTTAATAAAAGTTATATTTTATGATGCTGTTGATTCTAATTATTGAATGCAAATATTATTTAAATATATTTCAATTGTTAAACTTTTTACTAATACAAGGGGATAGCTAGATAAATGGATAGAATTATTGAGTAAAAACTTTATTTGGTATTCAATACATCAAAAATGGAATACATAAATATATTTTAATTGAGATTAAAAGTCGAATATGTAAATATATTTTAATTATCAATCTTTTTAATAATGGCTGGTGGGATAATTAGAGAAATGAAAAAAATTAGTAAGAGAAATTTTTATTTGGTATTCAGTACAGCAAAAATCAAAAATGTAATTTCAATAATAAAACATTAAAAAATTGTACTGCTCAGAATATATCCTCCTTATATATATAAATTAGAAATATGTTTTAGAGATCAACTGCATTATATTCTTTAAATATTATTATTCTGATAAGCCATGCAAAGCTGGGGATTAGCTTTGCTTACTTAATAAAATATAATGACATATTTGAGAATGAAAATATATTTAAAAAAATATTTGCATGAAATGAAATAATAATACATGAGTTATTAACATCAGTTAAAAACAACCTGCATTGCAATAATTATTTTTACTTTTCCTTAATAACTCATGTGTTATTATTTCATATAAATATTATTTGAATATATTTCTTCATTATCAACTACACTACATTCTTTTAATCTAAAAATGAAAGCAAAGCTGCAGCTACAACTGAAATAAAAGAAAAACATATTTAAAAATTTTCTAAATGTAAAAAAATACTTGAACGATAATATAAATATATTAGTAAATATTCTGATTGTTCTTTTGTTAATTTTTATTTTAATTAATATATATATTATATTTAATGTTTTTATGGCTGTATGATGTAGATAAAACATTATTTTTGGGATAAACTGTGTATTATTTTCCATCACATATCAATATTTCAATGGACTAGCATCCACTATTGTCAACGTTAACTTTTGAAAGACAAATTGTTAGATCTCAAACAATAACAGAACTGAGTGCAAGATGAAAATGAGATTCACCTTAAAGTAGTTCAGCAATCACATATGAGGCTTACCAAAATGTTTATTTCCCTCAGTTTCTTTACCTATTAATTTTAAGTTAATATTAGAAGACAGAGATAAAATAAGAGGTTTCCACATAGCTGGAATACATTGTGTTTCATCAGTCCTATTTAAACCAGTAGGTCTCTTTAATATTTCAATTGAAACCTTTCATTTTATCTCTGTCTTTTAATATTAACTTAAAATTAATAGGTGAAAAAACTGAGGGAAACAAACATTTTGGTAAGCCTCATATTGTGAATGCTGAACTACTTCAAGTTGAGTCTCATTTCTTATCTTGCACTCACTCACATTATTGTTTGAGATGTAATGATTTTTCTTTCAAAAGTTAATCTTGACAATGATGGTTGCTAGTCCATCGAAATATCAGTATGTAATGGAAAATAATACATGGTTTAGCCCAAAAAGTAATATTATATATATATATTGTAATGATATATAAATATGTTGTTACATTAATTTAAAATAAAAACTTAAAAGTTCGCAAATAAAAGGAAAAAGCTAAACGCTAAAATTAAAATGTTTGTTAAACATATATATATAGATTCACACAGATGCTAAACTTTAAAAATATTTTTTTCATAAACAAAAAAAAAAAGTATTTGAACGTTTTTTTTTTTTAATAAAAAAATACAAGATTTGGTCTTGCATTGGTGGTCGAGAGGGTCAGCACGACTGCCTTGCACTTGCAGGCAGTTGCCCGGGTTGCGGGTTCGCGTCCCGGCCGATGCTATGACACTTAAAAAAAAAAAAAATACAAGATTGAAATATAAAAATATTTTAATAAAAAAATAACGTAAGTTAAAATAAAAACGGGTATTAATTAATTCCTGTAATCTGTAAATGGAAATGATTGTTTATTAATTATCTAAAAGCTGTTTAATTAAAAAGTCAGATGAAAAGTTAGATAAGAGAAGAAAGAGATTTTAGCTTGACCAATGGAAGCAAATAAAGGCCCGGACCATAACGAAAAAACAGAACAGTGACGTTTTTGTTCATGGAATCCATAGGAGGACTATAAAAAGAAATAATATTGAGTTCCAGTCAGTTTTCCAACTTGATTTGATGAAAACGGTAAGACGCACTTGCCGTTCTCTCTCATTTTTTTTTTGTTTTAAAAAAAATATAAAATTAAAAGACTGTGATACAAGAATGGAACCAGCTAATGCTACCTCCAGAACATTATCTTCCAATGGAGACGTCGCGAGAATTAAAAACAGAAACCTGGACTCGTCTACTGTAAGCTATATTGACATGAACTCTAAATTTAAAAATAACTAAGAACTTTCGTTCAAGCTTATGAACTTCTATCTGACTCTTGTAAGTTTTTAAATCAAATTAATAATGTTTAATTTTATATGTTTTCCAATTGATAGAAATCATTTCCATTTTTTTTTCTTTTTTATTGTATAAATTGTTTGTTGTTTAAATTTTAAATGAGGGAATTTAAGGTTGGGTATAGACGTTGCATAGATTCGTTAGCGGTTGATAATGTTGTGGTTTTCACATTCGATTAGAATATATGTCAACGATATCACTGCAAGCATCTTATGATGAATGCTAATGGGATTTGTATATTCCCTATGCAAGTGACGTTTATCGATGACTTTGTATTTTGATCGGTTGTGTTTAATTTGGAATGTTTTTGACCATGGAATCTGTGCAGCTGATCTGTACTCAACATTTTAAAACAAATTGTATAAAATGCATTTGTGCGAACGTATCTAAATGTTAAATTTAAGTCGGGCGTGAATGGCTATATAGTTTTGTAAAGTTATATTAAGGGAGGGTAATCTTAGGTTATTCATTTCGTAGTTGAATTGGTTCAATGGATTGGATATATTTGTGTAATTAGTAGATGTAGTATGAGGTCCGCTACGGGCAGGATTATAGATATATGCCACACACCCTCTGTTTGCCTATGGATGGGTTTGTAAGTCGGCAGAAGACCGCAGTCCATTCCTATGGAGTTTTTTGTTTATTGTTCTACTTGCCAAAAGATGTCACATTCCTGTTGGTGGAGAGTCAATGTCTTCTCTATTTCTACTTATTGTTCAGATGTACGTTTCCTGACAGTATAGTATTTTGTGTTGTCGTATCATGCTACATTGAATACATGAATGTATCAGATGGATTGGCACCAGTTGATTGCGAAATTTGTTGCCTAAGGTTAAATCAGGGAAGAATATTTTCTTTTCAAATGCAGATCTATGTAGTCTATTCATACTTGACCATCTAAATAAAATATTAAACTCATTGAAATTTAGTTAAATGTAAAATTAAAAGTTAATATAAAAATCTAAAATGTTAAACTTATTCCTCAAAATTTAAATGTTATTTTATATGTGCGTAAATAAATATTTTTATGTGTTAATTTCTGGCAGTGGCTTTTATTTATTGATATTTAAGATATAAATTAAGATATAGATTTTTATCTCTGCGTCTCCGCTGAGCTAGTGACTTGGGCTAACGATCGGAATATTTAAATAAAGTGGAATCTTAACAGCACGTATCTGCCTACTCTATAAATTTTTCTAGGTTTAAATGCCTAGATGGCGCCTTGTAGAGCAGATATTGTTTTTGCGGTTAAATTCGATCTTCGCTTTCATTTCGATCGTTATAATTGGCATCCCAAGTGTGGCCTTACCTCAGAGATTGACCCTGAGAAGGGGAATTGATGATGAAATTTTCTATCTTTAATAAATCACGAGTGCCCTGAGAATTTTAAAAGTGAATCATGCAAATAACATTTGTTGTTTTTTCTGAAATAAGTACATTTTTGTACTAACGTAAAGTTATAGCCAAATGTTTAATAAACCACTAATACTTTTGAAAAAGTGAATTATGCTCGTAATATTTTTTAAAATTAGTATAAATATATTTGTTGTATTGACGTGGAGTTACAGTTTGAATTTTTGGTCTTAAAGGAACTGCCAGTAAGAAAAATTGCACATATGTAAAGATAAATTCGAGGAATAAAAACTAATAAATCAAATGTAATAATAAATCTAAATCATATTTTTTTTTAAAAAAAAGTCTTGTTAAATTAAAATCTAATCGTTCAAACTTGCCTAAGTAATAGTTAAAGGTAGGAGAAATGAAACTTGGAAGGGAGGGGGCATAAATTTAGCTGGTAATGGGGAATCAACAGTCAATTTTTTTTTAATCATTATATTTGTGTGTAATTACTGTTTTGTCTTGTAAAAAAAAAGTTTTGTCCTTTTGAAATTTTCATATATAATCAATTTGTGTAACGTAATTACTAACACTAAGTAAATTTTTTTTTTTTAATGTTTTTGTTTTTTGAGGAAGTTTACTGATATGTAATGATATATAAATATGTCGTTACATTAATTTAAAATAAAAACTTAAAAGTTCGCAAATAAAAGGAAAAAACTAAACGCTAAAATTAAAATGTTTGTTAAACATATATATATTCGCACAGATGCTAAACTTTAAAAATATTTTTTTCATAAACAAAAAAAAAAGTATTTGAACGTATTTTTTTTTAATAAAAAAATACAAGATTGAAATATAAAAATATTTTAATAAAAAAATAACGTAAGTTAAAATAAAAACAGGTATTAATTAATTCCTGTAATCTGCAAATGGAAATGATTGTTTATTAATTATCTAAAAGCTGTTTAATTAAAAAGTCAGATGAAAAGTTAGATAAGAGAAGAAAGAGATTTTAGCTTGACCAATGGAAGCAAATAAAGGCCAGGACCATAACGAAAAAATAGAACAGTGACGTTTTTGTTCATGGAATCCATAGGAGGACTATAAAAAGAAAAAATATTGAGTTCCAGTCAGTTTTCCAACTTGATTTGATGAAAACGGTAAGACGCACTTGCCGCTCTCTCTCATTTTTTTTTGTTTTAAAAAAAATATAAAATGAAAAGACTGTGATACAAGAATGGAACCAGCTAATGCTACCTCCAGAACATTATCTTCCAATGGAGACATTGCAGGAATTAAAAACAGGAATCTGGACTCATCTACTGTAAGCTATATTGACATGAACTCTAAATTTAAAAATAACTAAGAACTTTCGTTCAAGCTTATGAACTTCTATCTGACTCTTGTAAGTTTTTAAATCAAATTAATAATGTTTAATTTTATATGTTTTCCGATTGATAAAAATCACTTCCATTTTTTTTTTCTCTCTTATTGTATAAATTAGTTGTTTAAATTTTAAATGATGAAATTTAGGTTGGGTATAGACGTTGCATAGATTCGTTAGCGGTTGGTAATGTTGTGGTTTTCACATTCGATTAGAATATATGTCAATGATATCACTGCAAGCATCTTACGATGAATGCTAATGGGATTTGTATATTCCCTATGCAAGTGACGTTTATCGATAACTTTGTATTTTGATCAGTTGTGTTTAATTTGGAATGTTTTTGACCATGGAATCTGTGCAGCTGATCTGTACTCAACATTTTAAAACAAATTGTATAAAATGCATTTGTGCGAACATATCTAAATGTTAAATTTAAGTCGAGCGTGAATGGCTATATAGTTTTGTAAAGTTATATTAAGGGAGGGTAATCTTAGGTTATTCATTTCGTAGTTGAATTGGTTCAATGGATTGGATATATTTGTGTAATTAGTAGATGTAGTATGAGGTCTGCTACGGGCAGGATTATAGATATACACCACACACCCTCTGTTTGCCTATGGATGGGTTTGTAAGTCGGCAGAAGACCGCAGTCCATTCCTATGGAGTTTTTTGTTTATTGTTCTACTTGCCAACAGATGTCACATTCCTGTTGGTGGAGAGTCAATGTCTTCTCTATTTCTACTTATTGTTCAGATGTACGTTTCCTGACAGTATAGTATTTTGTGTTGTCGTATCATGCTACATTGAATACATGAATGTATCAGATGGATTGGCGCCAGTTGATTGCGAAATTTGTTGCCTAAGGTTAAATCAGGGAAGAATATTTTCTTTTCAAATGCAGATCTATGTAGTCTATTCATACTTGACCATCTAAATAAAATATTAAACTCATTGAAATTTAGTTAAATGTAAAATTAAAAGTTAATATAAAAATCTAAAATGTTAAACTTATTCCTCAAAATTTAAATGTTATTTTATATGTGCATAAATAAATATTTTTATGTGTTAATTTCTGGCAGTGGCTTTTATTTATTGATATTTAAGATATAAATTAAGATATAGATTTTTATCTCTGCGTCTCCGCTGAACTAGTGACTTGGGCTAACGATCGGAATATTTAAATAAAGTGGAATCTTAACAGCGTGTATCTGCCTACTCTATAAATTTTTCTAGGTTTAAATGCCTAGATGGCACCTTGTAGAGCAGATATTGTTTTTGAGGTTAAATTCGATCTCCGCTTTCATTTCGATCGTTATAATATATATATATATTGTAATGGTATGGAGAATTTGAGGTTAACTTGGGGTGATAAAGCATTTATCTTTTATCAATCCCAGGTCAATGATTAAAATTTAAATATAAAATTATATAATGAATATGAGAAGACTGAGAGATCAGCAAGAGATTAACTAAAAATAACTAAATTTATTAGCATTATACAAAAACAATAATTATTCATCATTATGAATGATCAATAAAATAAATCAACAGTCAATCTAGTGACTGGATTTGAAATTGGTCTACTATAAACCAGGCTAATTACTTAGTTCTTTCCAGCTTGGGGAAGATTATTTAAACCATAATTTTGATGCACATACTCCATAGGAATATAACAATTAAAAAATAATGCAGAAATACTAAAACATGCTGACCATCATCAATACTCTGGCCACCTAGTTCCATTAATGTACTGGTCAACTATAAACTTGAAATTCGAAATAAAATGAAATGTAATGTAAGGATTTGAAAAGATATCCTTTTTGTGACAATCCAGGATTATCATCAACTGGATGATCATAAACACTGAATATAAACCCCTTTTTATACCATTATGCATAAATTTAGCTTAGGAACAAAAACTCTGTTACTGTGAGCAAAAGATATAATCTTAATATATAATGTTTTAAATCTATTCTAGGATTAATTAAATTCACTGGAATAATTTTAACAATGAAATATCAATTTATTAGTGATAATTAAAATGAAATTAAGGTCTGTTGAATATACCATAAATATAAATTTGTTATTCTGATTTTGATTAAAACAATAAAAAAATAAGCTGTCGCATTGTGATTTACAAATAGCTCATAATAGGTTTACATAAAACACACACACATATATATAAGAACACAGATGTGTGGTACAATAATTTATGACCATATTTGAATAATACATAATTCATGAATGATTTAACATATATGTGTCTGCACACACACTGGCATTTATAACATGATATTTTTAATTTGTCAAAGTAATAAACTCATTAAAAATATTATATTTTTCACAATTAATTCCATGTTGAAAGTATACATAAAATTCATATATATATATATATATATATATTATACAAATGTGCTGTATAATGACTTAAATTGACATGTTTGAATTGTCATAGACATATAAAATAATCATATTATTTTTAATAATACATAAATACACAAGTATATTTGTATTTAAAAAATACTGATAATGGGAATCAAAGTTATTAATTCATTATTTCTAAAAAAAATTTTTTTTCTTTTTTCCTTTTAAAAAAATAATATTACATCTTTGACTGTCCTTCATAAAAGTTTTTTTTTGACAAGATACTTCTAATTAATTGTAAATGTCTTTAAAATACCCCAGCAAGTTTTTTTTCTCCCCTAATCTAGAAAGATTTTTTTAGAGTTTACTTTTTTTTTCAAAACAAAAGTATCTATGAATCAGTCATTTACTTGTTTTACTTTTAAATTATAGATTTTAAATGTCATTTTCAATGAATTATTTAAAATGCTATTATTCTCAATATTTTATATATATATATTATAATGATCGGGGATGATGATGAAGTATCCAGTCTTACCACATCTGCCGACAATGTGCCACTAGGCTACTTTGAACCTAGAAAATTTATAAAGTCGACAGATACGTGCTGTTAAGACCGCGACCCCCAGCCCAAGTCACTAGCTCAAATAGATGCAGAAACTTATATATTTAATTAAACTATATTTTTAATAATAAAGAATAAAAAAAAGCAAGCACTGTAAGTTTTAATAACAAAAAAAGATTTTATTTACGTATATAATCAATAACGCATAAACTTTAAAAAATTAATTTTTATAACACAAGAAGAAATTTATGTTTTATTCTGTTCCATTATTATTTTATTTGTTTTTAACTTTAATTTTAAATTTTAGAATGTTGAGTATAGATGAGCTACCTAGATGCACCTAAAAGATTTTCAAACAATTGATTCCGGGCTAAAGGTTCACATCCACACCAATGCTTACCTCCAGATATATATCAGCAACCAATGCAATATGAACATGTTAGCATAGAATCACGCGACAGGAATGTGCATCTGAAAAACATGATATTATTGGAGAAAACATGAGCTTCAACCAGTATAGGAATGTGCTTCTATATGGCTAAGAAATCATGTATGTAATAATAAGAGAAAAACGCTATGTATGGATGAGAGAGTGGTCTTATCTTGCTGACTTATCGTCTCAATCCATAGAACTGGAATGGGTCAATGGCACAGGAAATATCTCTGCGTCCATTTCAATGATATGACTACTTCTCTTTGGGGTCATGCATTCAGTTGGACTCATAGCCCTAGGTGCTAACACACTTCACATTACATTGATATAAATGTCCATATATCTCTCCACCAGCATTGACACAACTACAAAACAAATAGTCCGAAATCAAAACCCTCTTTAAAAGTAACATATTTAAACTAGTCTAGCAGCTATATACACTCAACTAACATTTAAATCATTTTATTAATTTAATTCAAAACGAAAATCTTTAGTTTAATTGAGGTTTTAAAATCATTTTAAGATAACATTTATATTTTAACTTATTTTTTTACTGCAAATTTATAAACCTGCTTTTCTTTTTAAATTTAATAATGCACAAATAATGATGTGTTTCTATTTTTTAAATTTAAGTTTGCAATCGCAAACCCCTACCCTATTACAAACAGATATTAATTTAGCATGAATAAAAATATAAAAAAATACAATACATTTTTTTTAAAGAGATTATGTTTAAGACTTTAAATAAGAGTTTATGGAAATAAAGTTCAGGTTTTCTTGAGAGAGAAAGTCTATTATTCATTTTAAAGATAGATAAAGTTCGAAGATTTTAAATTTAACAGTTTATATTTCATTTTACCTTTTATAAATTATACTTTCCTTTATCTGTGCTCGTTCCCTTGCGATGAAAATTTATGAAGACTTGTGACGATTTATGAAGATGCATTTTACGATGTTTTCTGAAGACGGTACCAGTGGTTTGATCCTGGGATCCATGGATAGGAAGGCTACCTTCGGCCGGCCGCACTGAAGAAAGCACGATGAAGCTAATTACATTTTTTTGGTGATGGCGATAACTTTTAAAATTATTTTTACAGATGAATTCAAAACTTTAATTTTCTGATTCTCCAACTCTAACTAATTATATTTTGGATTTTCCTTTTTACAGTCATTGGGCACATTATCTCTGGAATGCACAGATTCATCAAACATATTTCATTATTTATATTTTATTGGTTAATTCAGTTTGTGGCCAAGTAGATTTTGGGTTTATGGCTAAGTAAATTTTTCCACTGATGTCTGTGTCTCTATATCTGGGTGGGAACTCTTATCTATTTCATAATCATTTCTTTAATTGTGATTTTGCCTTAAAGATCTGTTTGTAATTTTTTTATAATTAAAAAAAAATGTTCGCTATTATTAAAAAGGTTTTTATTATATATTTTATTTAAAGATTAGAATCTTTGCTTTGATTCTATAATTTATTTATTTTTTTAAAGCTTATTTTAATATTTAAATCAATCTAACATATTAATAAATTAATAATTCATTATTTGTGCATTTTGACAGTTTGTTTTTAATTCTGTATTAGATAAAAAAAAGTTACTATTAAAATTTGAATGTAACACATATATATATATCCCATTACAATATATATATATATAATGCAATACCTTTATTTGTACCTCTCTGCATATAGATAAAACAGTATATATATAAACTAATTCTTCAGCAAGATTATGGCCTCTCTGGATAAACTGATTACTTTTAACACGGTAGATTGGCTTGTTGTGGTCTTCAGGAAAAGTGTAATCTAGGTAACTGTTGACATTCAATCAGCTCCATTTAGTTTAGAATTTGAGACTTTAAGCATATTGCCTAGTGCACATTATTGGCTATGAAGAACATAGAAACATGCCCTTTACTTCCATGTGAATTCAAACTCTACTATTATGAATTAGCAGTGGCTGACTTGCACTTTTTTGCCTTTATGTATATCTTCATAGTAACTCTCTATAACTCTAACTTTAAAAACTTCCCCTAAGCTTTTTTCCCAAACCTTTTTATAGTCAGAATGGAAAAAACAACATTATAATTAACACAAAATAGATAGTGAAATTTTATAATTACTGTTACATCTACTTTGACATAAAAACATACTTGTTTTAATTTCAAAATGAGAATTAATATAATATTCATTAGTTCAACTTTATATAGATATGCATACTCACTATTAGGTTGTGTGCCATGAGACACATAACCATCAATATATGTAGTAAAAATTTATTTAATTTCATTTTTATATATATTGTAACCTTGCCAAAATTAAAAATGAAGTACCAACAGAATTACATTATTTAGTATATAGGGTATATGAACATAGACTTTCACATGACCCACCACTCTCCACACTATCTCATAACACTGATACACTTGAACACATATATGTCAAAAAGATAAATAGACCTGGGTCTCTTTTTATGCGGATTTATTTAATGCGATTTTGAAGTTACGCTATTCACATTTCTCCGGAAGTCAAACTCCAATAATGCGTTATTACTTTAAATAATAAATTTTGTGCACTTACATCATATTGAAAGTAATAGTACATTATTGGAATTCGACTTTCATCTTAGTAATTTCAATATTTTCAGTGCTTTATAATAGTAAAATTTTATGCAATAATGAAATTAAAATCATGATTTCCACATTTTATGTATACACACATTAAATTTTACAAGATTATAATGTAAATTTGTTCAAACATTGTGTGTGTTAATTTTGCATTTTAAATCACATTCTGTTTTTGCTTTTTAAAAAAGAATGTAATCAATTATTAATCATTTAGTGTCCGCAAGTTTATTTTTAAAAGGTGAGTAATAGCAGTGGGCACAATTAAAATTGAAAATTAAAAAATTAAAGACAAAAATAAGAATTTAATTTTTAGTTGTTAGATTAATTACTAATTACGTTGTCACCAGAAAACCATTAACACAACGTGAGAGTGACGTTGGTGCTAGTTGTATTTCCTCTTGTGAAGAATCTGATTTTTTACCAGTTTGCAAACGAACCTGTTTATCGGCAAATAGTGATAATAATTAAAACGTGTATAAAAAATGTAAATTATGCATAAAAATATATTGTTTTGAATAAAATTAAATATTATAGTTAAAAAAAGTTTGTCTTGTATCAATTTTTTTTCAAATTTGAAAATTTTTATTAGTCATATTTTATTTCCTTATTTTTTTTTTTTTTTTGGTGCAAATTTTAAACTAATTTTACATTGGTGCTTTGCTTTTACACGATTTTTGAAAAATCACAGTTTGTATCCCCCCTTTTCCAAGGTAAGTTATGTCTATTTTTGTGCAATTTTATTTGCACGTGTTTTCTGAGAAACCTATCTATTGTGTAAAATGAGACCCAGGAGTAATCACCAATATACATATTTCATGCTAAACCAGCAATCATTACTTGGTCCAGATTACCATCTCTACACATATATGCCATAATTGCTCAGATATATATTAAGATAGCCAATCCTCATACTTTAATGGACAGGCTTCAATCCACTCCACATTCCAACTCTTCAACTGTCCATCCAATTGAAAATCTAATGATGGAATGCTCAAAGGCTACCCTGAGGCTGAGATTCTTGTCACACTCATGTTGACTTAAGGTCAATCTGACCCTTCATACACAGGACATAATGCATTTAATACAAGGGATGGGTAGACATCTCTACTATGTAATAACTGAAACACACAGGCTTACTCTATATAGCTATGATTATATATGTAATATATAGGGTATATGACACAGACTTTCACATGACCCACCACTCTCCACACTATCTCATAACACTGATACACTTGAACACATATGTTGAAAAGATAAATAATCACCAATATACGTATTTCATACTAAACCAGCAATCATCAGTTGGTCCAGATTACCATCTCTACACATATATGCCATAAGTGCTCAGATATATATTAAGATAGCCAATCCTCATACGTTAATGGACAGGCTTCAATCCACTCCACACTCCAACTTTTCAACCATCCATCCAATTGAAAATCTGATAATGGAATGCTCAAAGGCCACCCTGAGGCCAAGATTCTTGTCACACCCATGTTGACCTAAGGTCAATCTCACCCCTCATATATATATATAAACAGAGGTATATAGTAAGCCTGTGTGTTTCAGTTATTACATAGTAGAGATGTCTGCCCATCCCTTGTATTAAACGGATTGTCCTGTGTATGAGGAGTCAGATTGACCTTAGGTCAACATGGGTGTGACAAGAATCTCAGCCTCAGGGTGGCCTTTGAGTATTCCATCATCAGATTTTCATTTGGGTGGATGGTTGAGGAGTTGGAGTGTGGAGTGGATTGAAGCCTGTCCATTAAAGTATGAGGATTGGCTATCTTAATATATATCTGAGCACTTATGGCATATGTGTGTAGAGATGGTAATCTGGACCAACTGATGATTGCTGGTTTAGCATGAAATACATATATTGGTGATTATTTATCTTTTTGACATATATGTGTTCAAGTGTATCAGTGTTATGAGATAGTGTGGTGAGTGGTGGGTCGTGTGAAAGTCTGTGCTCATATATCCTATATATTACATATACAAACATAGGTATATAGTAAGCCTGTATGTTTCAGTTATGAATTATTTAGAATAAATTGATATAAACTTTATATAACCAGAGCACTGAAATATTCTTTATAATGTGAAATAAAATATGAAATTTTAAATATATATATTACAATTTAATTATATGTAATTCTTATTACTATTAAATCACGCAATTTAAAATAAAATTATTTAAGTTCTATTATTTTTGATTTGTTTTAATGATGTTACACATTTAGCAATAATTTAAAAAATGTTCTAAAACTGAATTCTATGCATCTTAGTTTACAAAATTTATTTTTTAATAATCTAGCTAATATAAAAATTTCAGATATTTGTCATTGTTACTACAAAATTAAGTATAAGGTAGCAATTTTATTGTAAACAGTGTGATTAAATATATTTGTATTAGTTATACAGATAAAAAAATCTGTGTGATTTTTGATGACTAATGGTTATTTTTATTGATATTATCAGAATAAAATTAATACTTGGAAATAATAAAATGGTTTGTTTATTTCCTCTGATATTGTTTTATTTCAATATTTTTAAGTTATGCTAAAATAAGATATAAAACCCCCTAAATCATCCCTCAAAAACAAGATTGTGACAAAGAAAACGATTAATTTGTCCTTAATATGAAGAAATATTGAAATAAATAAAAAAAAAATCAAATTGCAAACAACTTGTTCTAAAAGAAAACAAATAAATTTTAAAATAAACAAGCCTAGCGATTAGCATAGCTGCCTTCCAAGCAGCTGGCCCGGGTTCGCTTCCCAGTCAACGTTTTAACATATATATATTTAAGTTTACAATATTAGTGATTGTACTGCAGAAGTACAATCTTAATACTACTTTTATATATATATATATTTCGGATTGTCATGAGAATTATTACTAAAACGTATATTTTGGTTTAAGAATCCTGCAAGCTAGACAATAAAACAAATCGAGTTTTTGAGAAAGATAAATGTGGATCTCCCCCTTCCCCGAAACTTTATATATAAAAGAAACGAAACTAATATTCTTTTTTTCAACAAAAAAAATATTCATCCCAAAAAATAATACTACTAGTAGTTTTTGAAATAATTCCAATAATAATATTTTTTTTAAAAAATAATGAAACAATATTAAATCTGACAAATGCAAGGACAATGGATTATATAACTAAGTAAAAAATAATAATAATAATAAAAGATTATACAGTTTTTTCTTGATATATTTATATTTCTTTTTTTATACATTAACAAAATATTAAGAAATTAATTTTAAAATGTTTTTAACTGATAACTACAATGATACTAATAGTCTGCGCAAATCAATGTGTAGAAAGCAGGTTCCTGGTGAACTGGTCTTTGCTTTTGGTTTTATTTAATTTAACGTATATATAATGATTATTCACATTCTGTATCCGATATTTTGATTTTGTAATAAATAATTATTCTGTTACAAATTTATGTTAATTTTTATATTATAATTAATGCATATTATTTTAAAACTATAAGGACAATGGGAGAAATAAGCAGATACGGTAACTTTAAAAATAAGATTTTTAAAATACTTTTAAAATATGGATACATTTAATATTTACTACTAAAAACAAAATTTAGCTATAATTTTAGATTCAATTGATTGCAATATTCCATAGCTTTGACTAGAACAATAAATCACTATTTTCAGCTGAAAATTTCAAGAACTGTACAATAAAACAGTAAAGTATTCCTACCATTTTCTCACTACCAGAATATACAGTAGTTTTGGGAAAAGGTTTTGACATTATATTGGTTGCACTTTTTAGTATCCCTGATATATATATATATGGATACACTACAATAACTAACAATGTTTTTATTTATGTTTCTTTTTGTTTAAAACCATTCTCCACAAGAATTTGTTTTATGTTGGATTTTTCTTTCTCCAAGTCTTTAGCTTCTGAGCAAATAGTATGACTCTACTTTTTGTATTTCTATTAGGACTGAATGATTATAGTAAAAAATGTTCCAATTTAATTGTGAAATTTAAGAAGTTATTGACAGGTTTGGGATTGGTGTAATGGTACTTCATCACACAGTTATATCATGAATGGATAACTGATCTAGCAAAGCCAGATTTTTCTGGCTATGGAATATTGAAACCACAGCCTTAAATACTATTCTATCTCTATCAAAAGTTTGGTTTTTCATGTAAATGTTGCTAATAAAAGATGACAATTGTAAAGCCATACCAATTTTTTAATAATTATAAAAATATACAATTAATGAATTGTCTAATTAGGTGACATACATCCTGTAATTCACTATATAGAAAATATAATAGAATGGATGTCCAAATCTTGACAATTCTACTATCTTACTTTACCACTTAAAGAAGGCATATTGGTGGACAGATTTTTTTTGGTAAACATTTTGCATAATTTGTTTAGTGGTTGGAGAAAATATATACAATAAATGATTTAGATTTATATGGTCATGTGACATACATTCAGTAATTTATTAGCCACTTCTTATGTTTACAATAGTCTTACTTTTTTACCATAGCACTCAAATCAGAATACAGACTTTAAAATATCAGCTTCGGTATAACTTTTTTTTTTTAAAGCTTTCGGAAAGTATTACTTTATTGTTTTTGTCATTAGCTTCTTTATCTCTATCAGCATATCTCTCTCTCTCTCTCTCTATTGTTTTTGTCATTAGCTTCTTTATCTCTATCAGCATATATATATATATATATATGAATTTATGATCACATATACATCTACTTATAAAGCTTACTGATTATTCTATTTATTTGGCGTTTTGCAATACTATTCTTTGACTTATTCTGCATCAAACTTTTATCACTGAACAACCTCAACACTTTGCCTAAAAGTATCTTTCCATTTGTATATTCTTGGGCATGTTCTTTCAATAAGGGCAATCACTATTAAACTTCTTTAGAATGTCTTTGAAATAATTTTTATAAACAAATGAGATCTGTCTTTCTTATGAAAATCATGTTCAAACTCATTATAAAATACTTTTAGGAAGTCTTCTACCACTTATTTATTTCACATGTTAGTAGACTAGAATATGACTTAGATAAATTTAGTAGTATATTGATAGGTCTTATGCTCTTATAAAGATTGCAATAGATTGTTTTAATAAGCACATAAAAACTCAGTTGTGTGTTTAACCAGTTGTGGGTA
Organism: Epiperipatus broadwayi; assembly: GCA_028023455.1. Lineage (NCBI taxonomy): Eukaryota > Metazoa > Onychophora > Udeonychophora > Euonychophora > Peripatidae > Epiperipatus > Epiperipatus broadwayi. The sequence goes on from JAQFVV010012437.1 coordinate 5,716,070, forward strand.
TTTATTCTTCTGTGTTTTTATACTTTAAATTGCAATCATTCATAATGTCCAGTAGTCTTTTTCAGTAAGCATTAATTTATGACCACATATGATTCTCTCATATTTTACTTTTTTTAAGAAAATACATTCATTAAGCTCCGTGAACTTGCAATATTAAACAATGAGCAATATTTGACGCTAATGTTCCATCCAATAAGACACTAATAATTTGAACTCTTTTAAACTTAAATCCAACTTTTCTACCAATTTATAAAATTGATGTCAGATTTCTGTCAGAACTTTTTTATCAAGGCATTAAAGGTTTATTTGTAAAAAAATAATGTTGCTATGAATTTCAATTTTTGACATGGCACGATGCAAAAACATAATGCTAATGTGACAGTTCCAGTTATTTAGTCCAATTTCTGGATGAAAAAAGAAATAAATGGAGAATTAATTAAAGCATGTAATAATTAGTTCGTCTATCAATGTCCGTTTTTTTAACAATGAAATGAAATGAACTTTAATAAATTACAAAAATTATATGTTTATTTTATCTGCAATTATTTTTACACATTTATATATGTAGTTCACAGGTTTACCAGACATCGCGAAATCTTATTAAAAAAACCTAGATAAATCACAATTTTAAGTAAACATTTCTAATTATCATTTGTGACTCATTCCCCTGACCTGGAAATCAAATTAGTGTGTAACATGGAAATTTTTTCAGCTAGATAAAAATTTTGCAAGCAAGTTCGGATTGCTGTCTCATACCTAATCAAGTGAACCCCCAATTTTAGTCAAAAAATCGTGGGCTTTTAGATTTTTTACAAATGTACTAACCATAAACATAAATACAGTTATAATATCATCATGGTTTCTGAAATAAGTTCTATAATTTATAAATATATATATATTGTGCCCTTTTCTATAGGTCAGTAATAGTTCATAACAGTCAATTACTAAAAAATTTTAAATTTAGAATATGTTCTTTTAATATGGTAATTGTATTAATTCAATTATATCTTTAAAGTACAATTTGAAGCTAAAGAGAATACATAGTATATAAAATCATTTAAAAATAGTTATATAAGGCTTAAAATATTGTTTCATATGGTTGTAAAAGCTGGCCATATTAAATAACACAGCTATAAAAATTAAAAGTATATTTAAAAAATTCGATTTTAATAGTTTAAAACTGATAAGTTAATAAATACAGTGTTTAAATTTATAATCATATTTAATAGTCAAAATTAATATAATATATTTTAAAAATAAACTTTATGATGGTGAGAATTGTATTTAATTCTATATTTTCTAAATTGTTCTTCCAAATTTTATAATTATATTATATAATATAATAAGTGTATCAATTTTATTAGTCTAGGCAGAGAAATAGATTAAAAATCGTCTGTCAAAGTTATTGATCATGTGACTTTATATTACATACGTTCACACACACGCTTGTTTGAATTAATAACAAAGTTTAAAATATTTTAAAAGTTATATTATAGAATTGGATAGAATTATTGCCTATCATAAAAGCAAATAATAATAAATATTAAGTTAACTGTCGTTATTGCATATTTAAATGATGTAATGTTTTAAATAGTATCATAAAGACGAATACAGTTATAATAAAAATTAAATATTTTATTTAAATAAAAACAAGATAAATTGAATATTAAAAAAATGGAATAGGTTATTAAAATTATTTTAAAAGTTATTGTAAATGTTTAAATAGTTTTAATAAAATAATAATTTATTTAAAAGTAATATTTTAAATAATATTTAGGTTCATTACGTCATAATTTCTAATTTTGAAATTCAATTCTACTATAAACTAAAAATATGTAAATTTGTTCTCAAGCTAAAGTAAAAATTAACCAATAGGAATAGGTATTCTTACAGACTATAAATATGAATTGCACAGGGGTATAAGGGGAGATTAATAATGTATTGAAACCAAAGAAAGGTATATTAGCAGCTCTCAAAGTGATAGTATTTTTTTTTTAATTTTTTATTTTAGTCAATTTTTTTTTTAGTACTTTCTAATCGTTTTATTTGCAAAAAAACTAATTGATAATTTTTAAAGTATTTTTGCAAAAGAGGGTGTTAAAATATAATAATTTAGAAACTTCGTGGAAATGATTTTCTAATTTTTAAAGTACTTACCAGTCGTATTTTATCTAAAAAATTTAACCTAAACTTCGCAATAAAAAATGGATATACTGTGGAATAAAATAGATAAAAATTGTAATACTGTAAAAATGTTTGGAATATTTATTGATACAGCTTTATTAATGCATAACCAAAGAACTGTTTTGGTACATAAAAAACCACAGCTTGGACATCATACGGAGTCTAATGAAAAAATTGGAGATGCATTATTATTTAGATAAGTTTATCCAAGATTTATTTTTAAATAGTAATAAGACAATTATATTTCATGAATCGTTTATATAATATGATATTCAAAGGAGTAAAATGTTATATCCTTTCTGAAAGTAACATTTTTAAAAAATATTTTCAAAAATTAAAGAAAGAACCCAGGAGAATATGTTACAGAAGTGTTTTTGATATTAAAATATCCTATCTTAGAATTATTTAAAAATGTATTTAGAAAAGATTTGTTTAAAAGTACTTGAAGTTTTTTTTTTTTTTAAAAAAAAAGACATTTATAAAAAAATACCAAACGAAAGTTTAAATGTATCAAGAAGGAAACATATATAAAAAAGTGAACACATAGTTGAATAAAAGATGGATCCATGGAAATACAAATAGTACTTAAAAGTTTATCGAATATTTTTAAAGTTAAATTAGATGGATTGATGCATCGGATATGCAGAGAATATTGGCAGAGAAAATACTTAAAAAAAAAACTTCACGGGATTAATTAATATTACGATTTAATAATTATCATCCTAAATACTAAAACCAAGGATTATTTTCTATAAATTTTACTAAATGGATTAATAATTATTTTTATTTTAAACTTTAACGTGCTTGGAGGAGAATATTTTTTTAAAACTCTAGAGAAAATAATAAACATTTTGGACTTATCAGGAACTATCGTCAAGAAAATATGTAATTATAGTTTTGATTCCTTTTATTTTGTTAACCTAGTTTAAATTTAAATTTTTATATAAGATTAGGAAAAACATTAATTTATCAATAGTTATTATTATTACCAATAACCTTTATCTAGTCATCGTGTTCAGTAGGCTTCCTTTATCTACTTGAGCATTGCAGATATAAAAAAAAATTCACACCCATACACTTTATATTAAAATATTTTTAGCTAAATTATTAGATTGTTATATTATAAAATTTTAATATTAATAATTTATAATGTTTTTTTTTGTTTTCTTTAGATCATCCATAAATTGGAAGAATGGAGTGTAAAAGTTTTTTACTTATATGTACCGCATTTCATACAACATTTTAAAAAACATTATGAGATAGGATTGATTTGAAAATATGCATACGACAATTTTTTTTTATTAGTGATATAATCCAACATAACAAATAATTATGTGATTCTTTTAAAATTTTCATGTTATTGGATATTCAAATATTGTCTAAGTAGATTGTATATGATTAGACATATAGAATAATGAAGTAAGCAGACTTTTCTTGTGGAACAGCTAGATTGTTTAACTATTAATGAATTTTATTTATTGTTTTGTAAATGCAAATAGTTATTTATCGATGTAAGATGTGGAAAATCTTGAGAAATAATGTTGAGATAGTGGCTTGGAAGTACTTAGTGAACAGGAAACCAAGATGATGTTTTAAGAAATAGGATGTTATAAGGAATGGAAATAATATTTAGTCTTTATGTGAATATCAGCATAGTTAACAAAGCCCTATGACTGATACACATTTTATTTGGACGGTGTTTATATTTCTTTAAATATTTGATGTTCTAATAAAGCTGAAGAAATAGCTTTAACATCATCCCTGTACTAAAGTATATTAGGCAGGTAAATGTCATACTTCTTTGCACTGTGCCATGATTTTGAGATATGTTAAGAGTAATACTCTAGCTTTCTTCCTTAATCCTATGCATCTGTTTTCGCTATCTTTATTTCATGTAACTGCATCGTTTAGTAAGATATGTTTAAGAGAAATGATAAATAATTTAGAACTTAGGTTATGCTATCGTTTTGTATAGGATTGGTTTATTTGCTTAGAAGGAATAGGACATTATAACTTAAAATTGAAGATCCAAAGTAATATATTTTGAATTTTATTTCGGAAATGAAATATATTTTTTTTTTAAATAAGGTATCTAAACAAAGATATTTTCTTTAAAGTGATAATAATTTTAAATGCTTTAGTATTATTTTTTTTAAGAGAAAAATAAGTATTGCATATTTTTAAAATACAATAGTACAAAGTAAATTATGTAAACAATATGCATAGTATATTTTTTGTTTATTGATTAACAGAAATATATTGATGATTACACTTATATCATACTAAAGCAAGCCTTAAAGAAGAATATATTATGATTAGTAAACATTGTGTGATAAATACTAAAATCTAGTACTGAATTTTGGATAATATTTTGTGTAACATCTTTGACTTTGCAAGATGAAATTTTTTTTTTAATATTTTGAGAAATCCATACTCATTATAAAATTTTGTTTTCTATAGAATGTTTTTCTAGGTATGAATTTTTTAAAATAAGATAGTTTAATAATATTAAGGATAAAATGCTGTTGCTAATAAAGTAGATAAATATATTTGTAATAAGTTAACCATAGAGAAACCAAATAGTAACATTTTTTTTTTAATTTTGTCCTAAATCTAAATAAAGATATATAATTGAAATATAATTTTTTTTTTATAACCCGGTAGATCAAACTGTAAAGTAAAAAAGAGTTAAGGATATCCACTGTAAATAGTGTAAATAAATTGTTTATTTATTTGTTGTTAGTAATAAACTTTGTTAAATTTTGTTATTTCAAAAATTTTGTGTCCGAGTTATTTATTTCTCCACATCACTGCATGAAATCACGATATATGCATAATAATTGAAACAAATATATAATTTTGCACAAAAAGATAAATAGAGAATTATTTTAAGAATTTTAAATATTTTATTGGTATTCATTATAATTAAATAATCATAATCTTACATTATTTTATTGGTCATAGATCAGTTATCACAATATTATTATAACGATCGAAATGAAAGTGAAGATCGAATCTAACCGCAAACTACGATATCTGCTCTACAAGGTGCTATCTAGGCATTTAAACCTAGAAAAATTTATAGAGTAGGCAGATACGCGCTGTTAAGATTCCACTTTATTTAAATATTCAGATCATTAGCCCAAGTCACTAGCTCAGTGGAGTAGCAGAGATAATAAAATATAAATTTTATATATAAAAGAATAAAAGCCACTGCCAGAAATTAACACATAAAAATATTTATTTACGCACGTATAAAATAACATTTAAATTTTGAGGAATAAATTCAACATTTTAGATTTTTCTGATAATCTTTGGTTTTACATTTAAGTAAATTACAACCATGAGTTTAATATTTTATTTAGATAGTCGAGTATAAATAGACTACATAGATCTGCATTTGAAAAGAAAATATTCTTCCCTGATTTAACCTTAGGCAACAAATGTCGCAATCAAACCGGCGCCAATCCATCTGATACATTTATATATTCAATGTAGCATGAAAATACGACAACACAAAATACTATACTGTCAGGAATGTATATCTGATCAGTAAGTAGAATTAGAGAAGACATTGTCTCTCCACCAACAGGAATGTTACATCTGTTGGCAAGTAGAACAATAAACATAAAACTCCATAGGAATGGACTGCAGTCCTTTGCCATCTTACAAACCCATCCATAGGCAAACAGAAGGTGTGTGGCATATATATATAATCCTGCCCATAGCGGATCTCATACTACATCTACAATTACACAAATATATCCAATCCATTGAACCAATTCAACTATGAAATGAATAACCTAAGATTACCCTCCCTTAATATAACTTTACAAAACTATATAGCCATTCATGCCCAACTTAAATTTAACATTTAAATATGTTCGCACAGATTATTTTTATACAATTTGTTTTATAATGTCAAGTATAGATCGGCTGCACAGATTCCACGGTCAAAAACATTCAAATTAAACACAATCGATCAAAATACAAAATCATCGATAACGTCAATTGCAAAAGGGAATACACAAGGCCCCATGGCATTCATCGTAAGATGCCCACATTAACATCATTGACCTATATATTCTAATCAAATGTGAAAACTTCAACATAATCAACCGCTAACGAATCTATACAACATCTATACCCAACCTAAATTTCATCATTTAAAATTTAAACAATAAATAATTTATACAATAAGAAAAAAAAATGGAAATGATTTTTATCAATCGGAAAACATATAAAATTAAACATTATTAATTTGATTTTAAACTTAAAAAAGTCAGATAGAAGTTCATAAGCTTGAACGAAAGTTCTTAATTATTTTTAAATTTAGAGTTCATGTCAATATAGCTTATGGTAGAAGAGTCCAGGTTTCTGCTTTTAAATTTTAATTCCCGTGATGCCTCCATTGGAAGATAATGTTGTGGAGATGGCAATAGCTGGTTCAAGGTATCACAGTCTTTTCATTTTTTTTATAGAGAGTGTGGTATGTGCATCCTACCACATCTCTCAAACACAAAATGCTGGAACTGTCAGAAAAAACTGTATTTCCCTTTTTATATCATCCACACGGATTCAATCAACAAAACGTCACTAATCCATCACTTTCATTAGGGTCCGAGCCAAGGCTTAGTGCTTCCATTGGTCAAGCTAATTTCTCTTTTCTTCTTATCTATCTTTCATCAGATCATTTTAATTATACAAGAGCCCAAGGCTAGCTTGCTTTTCAAACAATTTATAAACAATCATTTCCATTTACAGATTACAAGAATTAATTAATACCTGTTTTTATTTTTAAATCTTGTACTTTTTTTTTATAAAAAAGTACGTTCAAATACTTATTTATTTGTTTTTTTAAAAAATATTTTTAAAGTTTGGCATCTGTGCGAATGTATATATGTTTAACAAACATTTTAATTTTAGCATTTAGTTTTTTACTTTTATTTGCGAACTTTTAAGTTTTTATTTTAAATTAATGTAACAACATATTTATATATGGTTACATATCACTTCCTCAAAAAACAAAAACATTAAAAAAAAAAAAAAAAGAATTTACTTAGTATTAGTAATTACATTACACAAATTGATTATATGAAAATTTCAAAAGGACAAAACTTTTTTTTTACAAGACAAAACAGTAATTACACACAAATATAATGATTTAAAAAAAATTGACTGTTGATTCCCTATTACTAGCTAAATTTCTGCCCCCTCCCTTCCAAGTTTCATTTCTCCTACCTTTAACTATTACTTAGGTAAGTTGAACGATTAGATTTTAATTTAACAAGACTTTTTTTTTAAAAAAAAAATGATTTAGATTTATTATTACGTTTTATTTATTAGTTTTTATTCCTCAAATTTATCTCTACATATGCGCAATTTTTCTTACTGGCAGCACTTTTTAAACAAAACTTCAAACTGCAACTCCACGTCAATACAACAAATATATTTATACTAATTTCAGAAAAAATATTACGGGCATGATTTATTTTCAAAAGTACTAGTGGTTTATTAAACATCTGGCTAGAACTTTACGTTAGTACAAAAATGTATTTATTTCAGAAAAAAACAACAAATGTTATTTGTATGATTCACTTTTAAAATTCTCAGGGCACTCGTGATTTATTAAAGATAGAAAATTGCATCATCAATTCCCCTTCTCAGGGTCAATCTCTGAGGTAAGGCCCCACGTTGGGCACCAGTTATAATGATCGAAATGAAAGTGAAGATCGAATCTAACCACAAACTATGATATCTGCTCTACAAGGTGTCATCTAGGCATTTAAACCTAGAAAAATTTATAGAGTAGGCAGATACGTGCTGTTAAGATTCCACTTTATTTAAATATTCAGATCGTTAGCCCAAGTCACTAGCTCAGTGGAGTAGCAGAGATAATAAAATATAAATTTTACATATAAAAGAATAAAAGCCACTGCCAGAAATTAACACATAAAAATATTTATTTACGCACATATAAAATAACATTTAAATTTTGAGGAATAAATTCAACATTTTAGATTTTTCTATTAATCTTTGGTTTTACATTTAAGTAAATTACAACCATGAGTTTAATATTTTATTTAGATAGTCGAGTATGAATAGACTACATAGATCTGCATTTGAAAAGAAAATATTCTTCCCTGATTTAACCTTAGGCAACAAATTTCGCAATCAAACCGGTGCCAATCCATCTGATACATTTATGTATTCAATGTAGCATGAAAATACGACAACACAAAATACTATACTGTCAGGAATGTACATCTGATCAGTAAGTAGAATTAGAGAAGACATTGTCTCTCCACCAACAGGAATGTTACATCTGTTGGCAAGTAGAACGATAAACATAAAACTCCATAGGAATGGACTGCGGTCCTTTGCTGTCTTACAAACCCATCCATAGGCAAACAGAAGGTGTGTGGCGTATATATATAATCCTGCCCATAGCGGATCTCATACTACATCTACAATTACACAAATATATCCAATCCATTGAACCAATTCAACTACGAAATGAATAACCTAAGATTACCCTCCCTTAATATAACTTTACAAAACTATATAGCCATTCATGCCCGACTTAAATTTAACATTTAAATATGTTTGCACAGATTATTTTTATACAATTTGTTTTATAATGTCAAGTATAGATTGGCTGCACAGATTCCACGGTCAAAAACATTCAAATTAAACACAATCGATCAAAATACAAAATCATCGATAACGTCAATTGCAAAAGGGAATACACAAGGCCCCATGGCATTCATCGTAAGATGCCCGCATTAACATTGTTGACCTATATATTCTAATCAAATGTGAAAACTTCAACATAATCAACCGCTAACGAATCTATGCAACGTCTATACCCAACCTAAATTTCATCATTTAAAATTTAAACAATAAATAATTTATACAATAAGAAAAAAAAAATGGAAATGATTTTTATCAATCGGAAAACATATAAAATTAAACATTATTAATTTGATTTTAAACTTTAAAAAGTCAGATAGAAGTTCATAAGCTTGAACGAAAGTTCTTAATTATTTTTAAATTTAGAGTTCATGTCAATATAGCTTACGGTAGAAGAGTCCAGGTTTCTGCTTTTAATTTTTAATTCCCGCGACACCTCCATTGGAAGATAATGTTCTGGAGATGGTAATAGCTAGTTCAAGGTATCACAGTCTTTTCATTTTTTTTTTTATAGAGAGTGTGGTATGTGCGTCCTACAACATCTCTCAAACACAAAACGCTGGAACTGTCAGAAAAAACTGTACTTCCCTTTTTATATTAATCCACACAGATTCAATCAACAAAATGTCACTAATCCATCACTTTCATTAGGGTCTGAGCCAAGGCTTAGTGCTTCCATTGGTCAAGCTACTTTCTCTTTTCTTCTTATCTATCTTTCATCAGATCATTTTAATTATACAAGAGCCCAAGGCTAGCTTGCTTTTCAAACAATTTATAAACAATCATTTTCATTTACAGATCACAAGAATTAATTAATACCTGTTTTTATTTTTAAATCTTGTACTTTTTTTTTTATAAAAAAGTACGTTCAAATATTTATTTATTTGATTTTTAAAAAAATATTTTTAAAGTTTGGCATCTGTGCAAATGTATATACGTTTAACAAACATTTTAATTTTGGCGTTTAGTTTTTTACTTTTATTTGTGAACTTTTAAGTTTTTATTTTAAATTAATGTAACGACATATTTATATATATCATTACATTATATTAAATTATATGCTATCAGTTGCCACACATATTTTGTTTGTCAGATTATTAAAATGCTACCACGTATTTATTATATCATTACTTGAAGATAAAAGATCATATTATATAAAATTATTTTATTATTTTATTATGGTAATAAAAATATAACGAAAAGAAAAGATATCCAGTAGTAATTAAACAATGAAGAATATTATTATTATTATTTATTATTATTAGTTTAAGTGTAGTAGATTATGACATAAAATCCCTTCTCATATTTTACCATCAGTATTTTTAAATTAACTTAGAATAAACTTTATGAACCTGAGATTATTTTATTGATCTAGATTATTACAAATAGAAGATTAAGACTTAATTATTAGTTTAATCTTAGTGAGTAGAAGTTATTAAAGTCATAAGAATACTATGAGTTTTTTATTTGAAATAGTAATAAAGGGGGGATAGTGTTCTTATGCCATTGAGGTAGTATCCTGTGGGATATTGGCTCAATGTAATCTATCTTGTCACCTGTATTTTCACTTCAAGTCTCATGAAAATATTAAATATTTATTTAATTTATTTTTATAAACTGAACCTTATTCGTATTTTAAATTTGAGCTAGTGAAATATTTTAATTTTAATGCTGAATATTTTAGTTATTAATTATTAATTGAGATAGAACCCATTTTATTTTATACCATATATTATTCTGAAGTGAGGATGCATAGTACAGGTTAGAATATATATGTATATTCATTATCATTTTTAACCATTATTGATTTATTGAAGAATGAAAGCCCCCCCCCCCATATTTAACCCAATTTTTCTGATCCATAGTCTTTTTTCTTCACATGACATTACAAAATTATATCATCCATCCATACATGATCTCTTTCTACATCTTTTACAATTTCTTATGAATTAGCTTAAGAATTTAATTATCCACCTACTACTAGATACAAGGATGCTATTAAAGATTCACATACTATTTAAACTCAGATCATAATTTAGTTAAGACTAAATTAAAGTTGAGTTTAAAAAGAATAAAAAGAGAGAAAAGATATGTAATATATATATATATATATGTGTGTGTGTGTGTGTGTGTGTAAAATGGTTCTTAGATAAATTTAAAGAAATGAAAAAAAGGAAAATTTGGTTTAATATGTGAAAATGCAATAAAAGGATTGATAAAGATGAGGAGTATACTAATAGTTCTGATAAATGTAGGTATATGATTAAAGAAGAATTATTAAAAACAGAAAAAATAAAATAGTCACTATTCAGTTAAAGAAAGCTAAATGGCCTTGGATAATGGAAAGTGTGTTGGAAAATATGGAAGTACAGATAATATGGAAGAATGACAACTTCGGGAAAGGCAAAGTGCATATAGAAATTTAATAATGAACTAAGAAGAGAAACATATTTAGCAAAAAAAAATTATTGGAACAAGAATATAGAGAGACAGAAATGCTTCAAAAGATGAAATGATATGATATGGTATTTGATAAAATTAGAAATGTCACTTGGGAGAAAAAGACGTGGTAAGCAAGTAAAATTTCAGTAAGAATGGAAAGAGATTAACTGATAGCCAATGATGTATTTAAAAGATGGAAAGAATATCTTCAGTGTCTATTTAAAAAATAAAATAATTCAATTAATTATGAGCTTGAAAATAAAGAAGATATTGAAGTAGATTATAAAGGTATGGTCATATTGCCAGATGAAGTAATAAAATCTATCACACAAATGAAGATAAGTCTAATGCAATACTTATAAAAATTTTAAAAGAAATGGGAGAATTTACTATGAAGGAAATAATTGAGCATTTCAATTGCATATATAATAGTGGTTAGTCTGAAAATTTTTGAAAGACTTTAATGATTCCAATTGCTAAAAAGAAGAAAACTGTTAAATATGAAGAATGCAGAACAATAAGTTTATCATCTCATGATTCTAAAGTTTTATTGAAAATTTTACTTCAAAGAATTTATAGGAAGTTAGAGTATTATATTGGGAAAGAACAATTTGGTTTCCAGAAGGAAAAAAAGTACAAGAGATGCTATTGATGTTGTTAGAACCATTGCAGAGACATATATTGGAAAAAATAAAGGAATTGGTATAAGTCTTATGGGTTTGTAAAAAGTATTTGATAGAGTAATCTGAACAAACTTATACCCATCTTAAAAAATAAAGTTGTATTTTGGAAAGAAAGAAGATTGATTTGGAATATATATACTGGGAAAAGGATAAGAAATAGTCTGGAGAATAATGAGCCTGATGAAATGAATATAAAAAGAAAAGTTAGACAAGAATGCAGTATGTCATTTGTTCTATTTAATATTTATTTAGAAGACATGTCAAATAATTATTTAGACTGTGAAGGAGTAAATATTGGAAGAATAATAATAAAATGTATAAGATTTGTAGATGATATGGCTCATTTAGCTGAGGATGAAAAGTGACTTCAGAATATGTTGCATAAATTGGAAGAAGGATGTATGGAAAAGACTAAGTGTTTATGAATAAGAAGACATGGAAAAAAACTTCAAATTAAAATCCATGATATCATAGTTCAACATATAAAGGGATTTACATATTTAGATAGTTGATTGAGTGAGGATGGAAGAAGTGAAGTTAATAAAAGAATAGCATTGGCAAAGTAGGCATTTATTTTTAAAAAAAGAAAATATTTTGGGGATCTTTGAAGAGAAAATTAAGAAAAAGATTTAATTAAATGCTATGTGTGGAGTGTACTACTGTATGGTTGTGAAACATGGTCAATGAGTAATAAAATTAGTACCAGATTGGAAGCCTTTGAGATGTGGATATGGAGAAGAATGGGAAAAATCAGCTGGATGAATAAAATAACAAATGAAGTTTTGAAAAGAGTAAATGAAAAAAGAAGATTGATTGAGTTAAATTAGAAATAGAAACCAGATTAGACATATAGTAAGAAGAGAGTATAATTTAATGAAAGATGTTTTGGAGAAAATTGTAAGTGGAAGCAAGAAGAAAGAACAGAAATGATTGACATTGTTGGATGATAAAGAGATGAAAAGAGTTATGTGGAATTGAAGAGCTAGGCAATGAAGACAATGGAGTGAAAAAAATGAATGAATTGGTTATGTTACTATTCTCTGGACCTTTCCATGGAATAAAATATTATTGATAATTAATTTTCTTCTAGAAATTTGTCCACTCCAGCTACATTGGTCTTTTACTTCTTTCAATAAAGTCAATGATGCTTCTTTAATTTCTCATTTATGTATTTCACTTCCATATTTTCTTGTTACTCCAGCATACATTCCTTTACACTTGATTTCATAGTCTGAAATCTTTTTATTACTTTTTTGTTAAATACTGAAAGGTCCATAAACAAAAACTAAGAAAACGCATTTATTAAAATCTCTTCTTTTTAAATATGCAGGTATATTTTTTTTTTAAAATTAAATTATATCTACCAAAGTATTTCATATAAGTTTAATTAAACGATTAATTTTGTCTATTATATTTTCATCTGTATTAATAATATGATCAAATTATTGGTCATTATTAACATCTAATTTATGATTATTAATCCTTATTTTTCCTTATGAAAAAATTTAATGAACATTATTTTATGCTTTTTTGTAGTATTTAATTTGAGTTCTATTTTCTTATTTTCAATTGATAACTTTTGCGAGATTTTCTGCTGAAAAGCATTATTTGCAAAAAAAAATACATCTAAAAAATCTTTCTGATTTAAATAATATCCATATATTTTTATTACTTGCTTTTTTATACATATCAGCTCATGTAAATCTCATTGCTATGAATATGAGGCTATTGAAAGTGTTAAGCTTGAATCAAAATGCATTTATGGTAAGCTTTTTTTATGGTGGCATCTAAGCACTCGAAAGTTGAAAATATATCTTGTAAAAGATTTTAAGTATATGAAATTACCTTGTCATACCCTTAACCATCTTAATCTTCTTAATGTCATATGAAATCTCTAGTCATTCTATTTTATTTTGATAAATAGTCTTAAAAATATGATGTTCTGAATCTATATCTTGATGGTCCCATGCTTTGATTATCATAATATTGTTTATAGAATTAAATGTGTTTTCATAATCTACAAATTTTAAACAGAAAAGGATAACTCATTTTTATTGGAAATTTTTTTTAAATTCTCTTAGTAAATAGTTATGTTCCATTCTGTTTAAACCATTTTTAAATTCAGCCTGATTTTTTGGTTGGTTTGAATCTAAAGTTCACTAAAGATGAGTTGCAATTATCTTGGTAAAGATTTTTCTATAATTGTTAGAAGACAGATAGGTCAGTAATTTTTAATATTTTATCACCTTTTTAAAATATCAATAACTGCATTCTTTCAATCATCTAGTCTATCTTTATTATTTAGACATTTGATATATAGTTTTATTAATAATTTGTTCATCTATTGCTTTATGATATTGATAATAATTCAATCGGATCTTTTCCGTTCTTTATAGATTTAATTGCATGATTTATTCTTCATTTAAAATACTTAGCAATTAACATGTAGTAAATGTAATAGTTACTTTGCTTGTTTTCTTAATTCTTTATCTATAGAACCAAATGATGTAATTCATTAAAAATACTACACATGTAAATTGTTAATAAGCAACTAAAATGGCTGCCCTTATAAAAAAGAAGACAATGTTGTTAGAAATCTCTGCAGAAGCAAAGCGTCTGAATAAAAAGTACAATATTCTGAAAAAGTATTAATAATTATTCATTTAAAAATAAACTTGCTCTGAGGCAAGTTAATATAAATTAAAGCAAAAAGGTTCCATTTTATGAAGTACTTAATGCGACTTATTAAATATAGTAGGAAAATAGAATTTCATTTTGTAAATAAGTTTGTAAGACAATTTATAAAGTTTTTTTAAATTTCTTCATTAAATACTTTTCTAGTTTTTTTTTTTAGTTAACAGTGTTAATTAATGGGAAGAATTTTAAATCCTACATATATGTATTTGGTATCGTTCTTTTCTAATTTTATCAAACTTTAATATATTACTGTTAGAATTTCAAAAAATCCCTAATTATATTGTATGAAAAGAATTGTTAGAAATAAATATTTTTCTGTAAACTCTTTCTAAAAGTTGTGAGCAACTGAGTAAGTTCCAGGGAGTTGGGCGCTGAAGGTATTTCCATGCATTTCACAATGTCATTCTTTTCTTAATAACAGTTTCACTTTTTTTATTGTTGAAATAACTTTTCTTCAACATCAAAATGTTGCTTTATATTTGTTAAACTTTTTATATAGTTTTCTTAACTAATTCACAGTTCTATTTTATTTTCAAATTTTAATAGATTGTGTTTAAATATTGTCCCATTCGGTTGTTTTTTTATTTGTCTTTTCTTAGTTAAAAATTTATTGGTGAGTTGCTTTATTTTTGTATCAACTTTGATGCAATTCTTAGTAGAGTATCAGTTATGTTTTTATTGATCTTAGTTAAGGTTGAACCTTCTTCAAAATCTACCAGTATCTCTAAAGGTTAATATATCTACTGTCAATACTGTTAATTTTAATAGTTTTTATCTCTCTAGTTTTATATTAATACATATCTTACATTATACTAATAGTTAATCACTTCATGTGTTAAAAATATTACAATCCTGAAATTTAGATCTTCTGTAAATTAAAAAATGATCTTATTTTGCTATAATTACATTTGGACATTATTATGAAAATTTCGATTAAGCATTTTTTTAAAGAAATAATTCATAATTTTCTAAAGACAAAACTCCATCCTCTCTCATTTCTGACATTGTATCCAAATTTACTCACAATCTCATATAACAATTTTAAAATGTTATTTGATATGATTAAAAACATTTGATACACCTATATAAAAACTTTCTTTGTTACAATAATAATTTGTTATGAAACTGTGCATTATGCTATATGCTATATCAATATATGTTACTTCAGTTATACACTACCCAAATATATATATATAAATAAACAAAAAAATTGTAAATAAATAAACAAGAAAGACTTTATACTTCATAAATTCAATACAATTTTAAAAAACATCAACAACCATTTTTTGTCAAGAAGCATCATATAGAAATAAATTTTAATTCAAAAAACATTGAAATTTGTAAATGTAATAAATACTACAATGTGGCAATAAATCTTTTTCCATCTCAGAGCAATGTGTGTGATTAGATTTATTTATAAAGTTTCTAAAAGTTTATGTTGAAAGTACATATATTTTATTTTTCCTTTATTATTCTTTCCAAATTTGGTATACAGTATTTAACATAATGAAATGTTTTTTAAGTGCAATATTAAAATTTTTACAAAATTTAAGAATACTTGTAATGTCAATATGAATTTAAAAATATCAAAACTACTAGAGAATATGTAGTCTTTTGCAAATAAGGCTACTATTATATTTTGATTTTTTTTAAAAAAACTTGTTTAAAAAATGATATCACCCAGAGTGTATTTAATTGCGACAAACGTCAGAGATTTTAGTATTCATTGTATTTAAAAAAATACAATAAGTTTTTTACTTATTTTTAGTTTTTGAGTAAATGAATAATACACACTTAGTAAAATATATGAAAGTATTCCCCTCAATTTATTATTAATAACTGTATTATTATTATTATTTAAATTTTATTTATACTATAATCTTAATTTATGTATGCATATTATACATATAAAAAACAATATAGGTTACTTATAAGTGCATGTTGAAAAATAATGCATTTTTTCAGTTCAATAAACAATATATATTCTATTGTAATTAATGTGTATCAGGAAAATGTGAGCTACTTTGTATGATGAGTATGTGTAATGCTTTGCATATGAGTAGGGCTTGGAATAAAATAAATGGTTTTTGTGGTCCCACTACATCTGCATGTCTTATCTTCTATTATGTTGAATATGTAACTTTATCTATTTGTCTAATATACTGTTTCTATAACTAATCTTTCTCATTTGTCTGATATACATCTATCTCACTGTTCTTCTATTTTTTATTCATAATATGTCTATTTCATTTGTTTTTCCAATGTTGTTATTTTTATACTAAAGCACATTGTTTCCATTTTTTCAAATCAATTTCCTTTTGACTAATTTTGTAAAGTCTCACAATGTCTTATTTAATATTAGACAATTCTTATTTCACTTCATGTAATCTTTTTTAGTTGATAGTGATATGCAACTAAATAAAAAAACATCATTGACTGTCAGTCTGAGTCTGAAAATAGGATTTTTCTTAATACCCTCCATTTTCAGCCACTAATCACATTGCCTTGATTGATGACTTTTTACAATGTCCTAAGAATAAATACCATAACTTAGTTGTCTGGTAACATATATACATATATATATATAGATATATAAATATATATATATATATATTATATATATATATATATATATATAATTTAATATCTCTTTCAAATTGTCTCCAACCTTTAAAACATGGTTTCAAGCTAATTGGCTCATGTCAGTAAAGGGTAGAAAGACCAGAAACTAGATCTAAACACCACCTCTACAAACAGCAATTTATGAAACACGTTACTATCAGTTTGAAAGAACAATTTTTTCAGATACATAAATATCTTTAAATCCAGTCAAACAAACTTGAAGGTTTTTGCAATGATATAGATTGCAGAGACTTTTACTATATGGTGAAACTGAACTGAATTCAAACCCATATAGCTATCTCATTTGTTTGACTGGATTTGAAGATATTTACATATCTGAAAAATTTGTCTTTCAAACTCATAGTAATGTGTTTCATAAATTACTGTTTGTACAGGAGGTGTTTAGATCTAGTTTCTGGTCTTCCTATCCTTTACTGACATGAGCCAATTAGCTCAAAACCATGGTTTAAAGGTTGGAGACAATTTGAAAGAGATATTGAATTCTATCTTTCTCAGCATTTGTGTAAACAAAGCTTGATAGTGGGCTATTGGTAAAGCTCCATCTGGTGATCATTAAATGCAAGCTATAGCAAGTTATGAAATTTATAACTTGTGTTGTTTATCATAAATGTACTCTTGAAGGTTTTTGCAATGATATAGATTGCAGAGACTTTTACTATATGGTGAAACTGAATTGAATTCAGGCCCATATAGCTATCCAGGTTTTTTGACTGGATTTGAAGATATTTACGTATCTGAAAAATTTGTTCTTTCACACTGATAGTAACATGTTTCATAAATTGCTGTTTGTAGAGGTGGTGTTTACATGTAGTTTCTGGTCTTCCTATCCTTTACTGACATGAGCCAATTAGCTCAAAACCATGGTTTAAAGGTTGGAGGTGATTTGAAAGAGATATTGAATTCTATCTTTCTCAGCATTTGTGCAACCAAAGCTTGATAGTCGTCTATTAGTAAAGCTCCATCTAGTGATCATTAAATGCAAGCTATAGCAAGTTATGAAATTTATAACTTGTTTTGTTTATCATATATATATACACATGAGCCAACTAGCTCGAAACCAGCTGGTCTGAAGGTGGAGACAATGAAAGAGATATCGAATTCTATCTCTCTCAACATTTATGTAAACAAAAGCTTGTTAGGAGCTATTGGTAAAGCTCCATCTAGTGATCATAAAATGCAAGCTCAAAGCAAGTTATGAAATTTATAACTTGTTTTGTTTATCATATATATATATATATATATAAACAAAATAGAAATTCTCATAACATTATAATACTAGCCAAAAAGCAAAATTTTATAAAAATTCTTCCACAACCATGGTTACATCTACTAGCAAATAGAATTTTTCAAGTGAAATTTAACTAATCATATATACAAAACAAAATAGCCTTCTCATCATTCACTTCAAGAAACAACTTCCTTTAAATCAAAGAATGTCTTCATGAGATTGATGGCCTCAGATTCAAGAAATTTTACTATCAAAGTTTTTTTTTCTTTTTAATTCACTTTTTTCATAAAAGATAATTTTTGCATTATCAAATAATATTTTATGACCTGTATTCAGTTGATTTTTGAAATGACTGATGGGAAGGCTATTTTTTGTATATATAACTGTTGTATGTTTAGTTGAATTTCACTTGAAAAGGTCTATTTATTAATAGATAAAACCATAGTTGTGGAAGAATTTTAGTAAAAGTTTCCTTTTTGGCTAGTATTGTTATGTTATATAAATTTCTGTTTTATTTATAATTACTAATATAGCATTAGGCAGTATTTAATCCAAACATGGTTACTTTTAATAACTTACTTCAGAATAAGACAATGAAGTATAAGACAGTACTCATCTGCCTAGCCAACCTGTTTTTTAAAACTAGCTAGATATACCTATTTATTAACAAATAATTTAAAAATTATTTGGGCTGGCTGTGAGATGATTGTGTATAGAGATGCAATTATATATTATTTGATATAAAAACCTTCACATCAAAAAAATACATAGTCTTAAGCTAGTCAGAAAGTATGAGTCATTATGTTAGATATAATAATCATCAAAACTATTTCCTCTAAAGATATAAAAAGAATATGCTTTGAAAAAGTGTTTTCTTTATTGTGTCAATGAATTCTACACTGAACTATTCATTATTAATACAGATTATCCAAAGCCAAATCATATCCAGAAGACTTTTCTATTAATTTTGTTGGCATTTACTTCAGGGGAAAATAAAAATGTAATTGTATACCAAATTATGAGTTCTGCTAAATGAGTTTTGCAGTAGAAGTTACAGAATTCACTAGAAGTCATCATAAAACTGGCGGAGCAAAACTTATACAAATTACATATTCATTGTCTTAATATGAAAAAAGATGAATCAATTAGAGAAAGTTTTGATAATACCCTATCAATAAGAATGAATATCTTTCTCCATTAGATCAAGTTTTTACTAAAATATTATCAAATTCAACAAAAAGACTGCATGATATGAAGAACAGAAATAGAACATGTTTAAAAACAAAAACTTTATTTAATAATTAATAATTGTTAATTTACATTCACAATGTCATAAACACAGGGTTGGTAAAGTACAATGATAACCATAGGCTCAGTGTTCATAGGAATATGATATCATCCCACCAATAATGAAAGTCATAACATATTACTTTTTTATACTTACACAATAAGCACATTGGAACTGATCCGATAAATGAAAATAACATAAGACATTTATTCTCTAGATAATAATATCTAAATAATCATTTATTGATTATTATTGTATGACTAGCTTCATTGGTTATGAATTGTCAATCTTACCCCTTCCCTAATGTAGCCTCTTTGAAACCTGAAAGAAGTTTTAAAGTTTCTTTGGATCATAGTAGTGGATGTGATAACAATGGTGCTACTATGCTGATTTAAATACATCCATATGCAGTTTATTAGTCTTTATTAAGAAATGTGTATTCACTACCAATCATACATCAGCAAAAAGTTTATAACCAATGTTGGATCATATTAATGTGACTGTTTAAGCTAAAATAAGAAGCATCTTCCACCAGTATTTGCAAAAAAATCCAGATGTTTTTTCTTGGCCAACTCAATCTCCAGATTTATCATCAAACATATACAGACTTTGTTGACTAGACTTGTAAGTCCTTTTATAATATTATTTAATAGCAATGAACAATTGAATATACTTGAGAGCTAAAAAATTCTGAACTGCGTCTCAAAAGATCACGTTAAGTGCTCAGATGTCACATGACATTCTTAGTAATAATTCTTTTTTATTATTATTACTTATTGTGATTAAATAAATAAAAAACCAAATGTCAACGTTATTTTTTTTTAGATCTATTTTCAAAAAAAAAAGCCTTTACTTTTTAAATTATAAGTAAAAGCATTTGCTTGTAGATGTGTGCTTGTAAATGTGATTATAAATAAACAAATCTTAAATAACCCATTGCAGAACAAAGATATCTTTAACAGTTCCCCACAATAAAAAAAAAAATCGTTATTTATCAATCTTCCAAGTACGGAATAGTGAATTTTTAAATATTTTTCTTTTTTTTTTTATTCTTTATCTAAGAATAAGATTAATACCCATATTAACCAATATGGGTTAGCTAATAGTCAACTATTTGAATAAAAATTCTAAGCCTGATTAGAAAATCAGAAAAAAAAATCCAAATTTTATCTAATATAGATTCAAACACAGACCATAGGCAGGGCAGGTAGATGCCCTATAATTATATCATGAGATCGATGTACATGAGGGCTTGCTAATCAAAATATTTGTTTATGTATATATTTGAGGGAGTGTAAATAAATAGTACGTGCTTACGTTTAATAAAATCTAAAGAAAAAAAATTATTAGTTACTATTTATAAAGATATTGTCCAAAACTCCGAGATAACAACTCAGTGGTTACATGTTGCCATACTAAACTGAAGAGTTCGTTTAATTCAGATGAAGCCGCTGAGAATATTTACAAAAAGTTGATTCTTGGTCTTATCACGTTAACATGTTTTTCTAAAATTGACTTAATGTTTCCAGAACGGATTTTCAGTGGTAAAAAAAATCGCTAAGATGTAGCGAGATATTTCATGCTAAAAGGGATTTTTTGCTTTTCTTTTATAAATACACTCACCCATCCTTAATAAATATACTGAATATGATTTAAAATAAAGGTGTTTTTTTTTTAAAAAAAAAAAAAAAAGAAGAAGAAGCTATTTTCCTATCCATGTTAAACATTTTGATCTGAAATAAATGAATAACTTTCATTTTACTACCAAATTCAAAAGTTAGATTAAACGTGCGAGTGTCTGTTTTTAAATATTCATATAGAGTACAAATATTTGTAATGGTATAAATATATATTCTCTCTCGTTCGTATTGTAATTATAATGCTATTTGTAATCTTTTAGCATTTACTAAAAAAAAAAAGATTTCCCTATCTTGTTACAATAAACATTTACATTTTAAAATCTTTCAAAAATATTTATTCAGAGTAAAAAGCACCTACCTTTTTCATGATTAGCGTTCGTGAGTGCTAGCGTCATTCACTGACTGAATCGTTCTACTATATTAACAGATATATTGGGCACTAATTTAATTTAAGATAAACAATCAATACTGATTTCAAAACTTAGTAGACAATTTAATTACAAAGAATGGTTTAAAAAAAGCAATAGCAAGTCGTCGCATAGTAATCCCAAGTTTTCTATCTATGAAAAGATTTTTTTTCACTGAACGGCTACGGAGCATGTCTATTTGGAGTAAATGGATTACGAGTCATAGGAGATGATAATATTTTGGAGCAAAGGATCAATCAAACAGTAAATTTTCAGTCTTGGATGATAGGTAAAATTTAGATCATTGTTATTACCCGTAGATAATTTTTTAATACTTTATTACAAGTTGGAGAACAAAATACCACATTGAAAAATCAATATAAAGTTTTGTTGACATTAAAATTTTAACCCTTTTTTGCTCTATTTGGTCGACAAACTTTTTATTATTACAAAAATAAACCTCTGACAATTGTAAATTAGATTTTAATAATATTGCAAAGCATGAGAAATCTAAAGATAAATACTCAAATATGTTAATACGCGCATGAATCTTAAATAAATTATAATAAAGCAAAAAAGCTGATTCAGTATCTTTTTGGTAAATAGTTAAAGGTGCTAGAGAAGTCGTCATTTTCTCAACTAAAGCTGTCACAAGGATGCATGCCATCTTAAAGTAAACGCTACTTTTGGGTCTTTCATTTTAAACAAAATTAAATATTGTTATAAAAAATATCTTCACACATTTAAAGAAAAATATTTTATTTTAATATAATATAAAGGTACATAGATCTATGTGTAATTATAAAATATTGAAATAATGAAAACAAGGAAATGTATATATAATTATAGCGAAATATCCCAAAGAAAAATATACCAAAGAGAGGTGTGGTTGAGTCATCGCAGCATCCAATGTATTATTCTAAAAATACTGTTGTCCTTTTCAATTTTTTAAAAGAAATGTATAAATAAATATATATTTATTTAGCAGTGTTTATCTGGTAAGTATAATATTTGCATTAACTGAAGTTAGTATATTAAATATGCCATATACTACGTATATGAGATATATATTTTAATTTGTCATAGTTCTAATATTGCAGTCTCCATGCCTGAATTGTACAATGTGTTACTCAGTAGGCTAGTTACTATTTTTAAAATGTTTAAGTCAGTTCAAGTGAATAAAGCAGAACAATAGATATTTTGATATACTAATATTTTTATTAACTTAAAAAATATTTGCAATAAAATCTATAATTAGTTGCAAAAATCTATGAATTTGAATAATCATAAACAGAATATTTTGATTTGTAAAATGTAATTAAACAATGTATCAATGTTTGCAGATGCATGATATATCTCCCACATTCGTGAAATCAAGTCCATATTATGTTTCAATTATTTTTATATGTTTTACACCTATCTGACCATTAAAAATTAACTTTTTCCAGCTAATATTTCCACTTACCAACAACAGTGGATGATCCGTTGAGTTATATGGTATATGGAAAAAAAATTTCTAGTTGTAATCTCAACAAGTCAAAATTTATTCGGCCCAGATTCAAACCTGAAGCCATGAGATGGTACATGGATATGTTACGCATAATGGTTAATGATAGAATTAATAAAAACCATAAGTGCATAAATCTTATCTGATTTTTCTATATCCAGAAGTAATAATACATATATATATATTAAAAACCATACGATATAATATAAAATAAAATATCTTTATATAATAAAAATAATTTTATATATATATAAAATACATAAAAATTCTTTTTAACAAATATTGATCTTTACCCTTTTCATTGTTTTGAAACTGTTTTACAATTATTTGTGGTAAGGATCTGATGTGATATGGCTATTCTTTATCAAAGTCAGGAATCTCTCAACCATTATGTCCAGAAAAACCTATTATCTATCTTACTTTCCCTTTCCATTCCCCGCCTAAGTTTTTCCCATACTCTTCTCTATCCTGCTCCATCCCATTTCCACAACATCAACCTTGTCTATTCCATGGCCTTTATATCTAACCCCCCCTTATTTTTTTTCAAACCCAACATAAAAACCCAAAACCCACTCTTTGTATAATAACTTTATTTATATTTATTCTCCCACAACTTCATTATTTATAATACCCTTTCTGTTTGTAAGCATTTGTATTTAATTAACAGATGCCTAATATTTTCCATGCCTTCTTTACATAACTTACAGACTAAATCACCCACATTTCTCCATTTGTACATATATTCCATTGTTGCTAATGATCCTGTTCAAGCCTTAAACAGTAAATTACTTTCTTTGTTATTATCATAAATTAACTCATACCCAATATTCTATTTACTTCTATATATATTTAAGATCTTTTTACTTTCCATGCTAATTCTTCATTTCTCCAGCTCCCTATTTTTTATTAATGAATCTTCTATCCCATTCTTTGCCACTATAATACTCAATAATCCTCCTAATACAAGCATCCCACCTTTTTTACAAGTATACTGACATAAAGACTTTATCCAAATCCTCTGCATACCATTTTTTTCTCACTCATCTTGTTGCCTGTCCTTTACTAGTAACCCAATTATATACTATGTTGACTATGTTCTTACTATCCATAAATTGCAATCTACCAAACATTTTCATGTTGCTTTTTGCATCTCCCACATAAAAACTTGATCATCCCATTTCTCCATGAATTGCCTTCTTTGCCATCCACATATCTGAATCTAATGTATGTCTTCCTAGTTCTCTTTGTAATCTAGCATCCCTTAACTGATACATAATGCATCATTATAATAAGTTAACTTTGCTACTATCTCTCCCTTCCATATTGCTATATCATATTTATTATATGAATACACTGTTAAATATCTTTATTAATCTCTTTCTTTTCTTTACTTCATTTATCTTTTTTTCCCCATTTATTCAGGAAATTCCTCTGATTACTTAAGATGATTCCCAAATAATTGTACCTGTTCATCCCATTTAACTTTATATGTCCCAATAAAAATTCTTTCCCCAGCATTTATCATGATTACTTTTGGTTTTTCTTCACTAAATTTAATCTCCATCTCTTTACCCACCCTTGCAAATATCTTCAGCATAACTTGCATATCGTCCCTACTTTTTATGCATAAGAAGATATCATTACTAAATAAAAGACCTCATAATATATACACTCTCTTACTATCTATCAATTGTATCTTTACTCCTCTTCCTAGTTTTTCTATTACTCTCTCTATTTCTCACAAATATAACAAAATAGGTTATATAAGGCATCCTATTTTTAACTGATTATATATTTACTAAAGGTTAACCATAATCAATTTCTATTTCCTCTATCATATGTCTTTTCTATATCTATAAAGATTACATATAACTGTCTACTTGTTTTCTTACTCATATCTATAAATTGTGTGACAACAAATAAACTCTCCTATATGCCTATCCATTCTAAAACATCCCTACATTTCTCCTACTATATTATTTTCTTCTATCTATTTTTCCACCCTTCCAGCCATCATGTATGCAAAAACTTTATATAACACCGAGCATACCATTATCAGTCTATAATTGTTTATCTTTTTATGGACTTTACTATTTCCTTTAAATAATAGCTTCACTCTTGTATTATTCCAGCTATCTGGAAATTCTCTGTTCTGTGCCATCTTATTAGAACATAATAATAGATTTAATTTTGTCCTATTTCCCAGATTCATCACAATCTCTGCTTCCCATCCTATCTAAACTTCTTGCCTTTCCACTTTTCAACTTCTACCCTGCCTGATTCAATTTACTTTCTGTAAAACTATTATTTTCATTACTGTGTGCTTTTATGGTTTTTATCACTCAGTCCTTCACATCTAACATCATTTCTATATCCATTACATACTTTTTTAAGATTGTCTCTAATTTTTTTCTAGAGCTATACTCTTTTTCTTCATCATTTGGTAATACTATTTTTCTCTCTCCTACATTCCTTCTTTTAATATATTTTCAAAAATTTTTATTCCCATCTCTTCCACTTTTATTAATATCCTCCAATAATTTACTATTTAATTTCATTCTCTATAATTATCTATTTTAGCCAACTTATTTTTTAAAAAAAAATTTTCCCATTTGATATTAAGATATTTTTTACTTTCTTAGTTTTCAATAGCACATTTTCCTCTCTTTTACATTTTTACTAATTCTTACAATCTATGTTGTATACATAGTGACATCTATTACTTTATATAAAATTAACTAAAACCTATTATAGCAATAATACTAATAATACAATATGTACAAGGAAGATAAAAAATTGTATAAATGTATATTATATAATTTTTCATTCATTTATCATTAGCCAATTACTAGTTAAATTAATTGATGGTTTATATATGTTCATACAATTATGTTTGTTATAATTAATGTGATTGGTTTTATATATCTTTCTTTTATTAGTTTCTTTAATGTAATTTAATGGTTTTATGTTTTTACTCAATCTCCTTTATGTCAGTGTTTTAAATAATAAATATATAAAGTAGATTTATCATCTCTTCTTTTAATTACATTATTATGTTCTTTTAATCTTTCATCTAATTGTTTTCCTGTATATTCTTAGTAAACCATAGTGCAATTTCCACAAATAATTTTATATATAATTCCTTTTTATATTTCATTTCACCTTTTATTTTATAATTCCCTATTAGTTTATCAAGATTTTTACTATTTGACCATTCTATGTTAATGCTTTTATTTATATAATTTTTATTTTTAGTAATGTATGATAAAATAATTATATGAAAATAAACCTTCTAAGAAAGAATATAAATTTGGAAGAATTACTAATGAAATTTAAAATATATGTAATATTGAAAAAATTCCAATATGTAAAGAGAATAATGGTAGACCATATGTTCTTTTGTATTCTAAAAATTATGTAGAAAGAATAGAATATGAAATAAAAAAGAAGGATATAATAAATTATCAAAAGAATCCACTAATATTATAAAACTAAATATATAAAATTATTACATAAAATTGGAAAACACAAAATTATAAATATAAAGCAATATAAATTTTTATATCATTCTTCTTATGAAAACCTATATATTTTTACTAAGGTAAAAATCCATAAAAATAAAAATCCATTGAGATTATTTAATTTTAGTAATTTCATTCTACAAAAATTTTGTAAATATTTAAACAAATGGATAGTAAATACTAATGGTTATGCGGAATTTTGCATTAAAAACACAGATTATATCATAAGTAAATTAAATAAGATACAACTGAATAGAAACCAAGATTATTTTTACATTGGATACATGCCCCCATAATGGCTGTGGTGCCACATATTATGGTAAAACATGAGCTGCAATCGCTACCAGAGTATTATAAGATTGATATTTATATAACAGGGCAAAAATCAAATCGGAACATAACTCAATATTTTTCAAACATCAAATGTCCACAGACCACATTTTTGAACCTACCACTTCTGAAATGGTTTGCACTGAGTGCAATGACACCAAGCACAAGATAGAGGAGGTTTGTTTTATAGCAGAAAACTCCAATTCCATCAATAGGAGAGATGCTTGCTTCTCCATTTCAAAATAATGGGTGGTCTAGGTGATTTGCATATATTTTGCATACATCTTTATTAGACAAGCTAACAACAAACATTATTATTATAAACTATGAATATGGGAATATGAAGCTACCGAAAGTGCTAAGCAATTATAAACTTTTAATATAGCTTCGTGGATGTGCATTTCAAGCGCAATATATAGATTGGATATCAAGAAAATGCATCCTAATATTTCAAGAATTAAAGGTATAAAGATATTAATGCAGAAATTATCTGTGTACATTAATGATATAAATATAATACATATTACAGATGAAGGTTTAACATTAATACACAATGGCTTATGTTTTAATTATAATGATGAATATTGGGATATACATAATGAATGGGTAATGGATTGTGCAATTAGGGTGTTAATGCCATCATGAATTGGAAATTAAAATAATTAAAAATAGAATAGTAAATCATGAAATAATACATTATTTTAGATATGTTGATTATATTTTAATAATTGGTAACAAAAAAGCTGTAAATAATGTTTATAACGAATTTAATAATAAGATATATAAAATAAAATTTACAAAAATGGAATTTGATGTTAAAATAAAGTATTTAGATATAAAGATTAATATAGATAATGATAACAAAATTATATTAAAACTTTTCATTAAAGAAGATAAAGTAATAAAAATAATTTGTATAGATTAAATAACAGGCTTGAATACAAAAGATGGCAGTTATTAAAAATTTTAAACATAAAAATGAAGCATATAATACAGATAAAAAATATAGCTACTTCACAAAAGGAACAATTTAGTAAATGATACACTAATTATGAATATAACCCTAAGAGTATTAAAAAGATGATAGCAGCTCTAAGAATAATAAAAAAGGGATAAATCTTCTCTTTTATATTTCCCTAAAATTTATCATACATTAGTAAAAAATAAAAATTATATGGTACTATTTAATTTTATTTGCTAGCACAGAGATAGTATATAATTTAGATAGTAAGGATTTTTCATCCCAAGACATGCTGTACCATTTTTATGATCTCTCTTTGATGTCTTGTTGAGTATTAAGGAAACTCTCAAACTAAGACATAAGATAAAGACTTTAGAAAAAATAAAAGTGGCCATCTTATCTTTAAACCTACTTTCTAGTTATGTAGGCCAATCTAAAACATCTCAGTTTAAGAGCATGAAGATGTTTATCTGTTCATTTTACTTTCATTATTTCCTTTCTGGATATTAACTCTTGTGAAATCTTTAAATTTACTACATGTTAATACTTGGAAATATTACAAATTATGTTACATATAATCTCTGCATTAGCAAATAAAATTAAATATTACTAATATTGCTGAGTATTAACATGTAGTAAATCTAAAGATTTCATGAGAGATAATATGCAGAAAGAAAATAATGGAAGTAAAGTGAACAGAGAAACAACTTCATACTCTTAAACTGAAATGCTTTAGATTGACCTATATGACTCGAAAGTATGTTTAAGGATAAAATGACTGCTCTTATCTTTCCTAGAATCTCTATCTTGTGTCTTGGTTTGAGAGTTTCCTCAATACTCAACAAGAATGCATTGAGATATTATAAAAACAGTACAACACACGTGTTAGGAAAAAAAATTATATAGATAAAAACATTGGATGGTCAAATAGAAAAAATCTTGATAAATTAATAGGTAATTATAAAATAAGAGATGATATCAAATATAAAAAGGAATTGTATATAAAATTACTTGTGGAAATTGAAGTATCATTTACTATGAACATATAGGGAAACAATTAGATGAAAGAACAAAAGAACATAATAATGCAATAAATAGATAACAAATCTGTTTTATATATTCATTATTTAAAGTATGGACATAAAATAGATTTGTGTAAAGAATATAAAATTTTTTAAACTATATTAAAGAACCTCATAGAAGGAAGATATATGAAACCAATTACATTAATTACAACAAACATAATTATATGAACATATATAAAACATCAATTAATTTAACTAATAATTGGCTAATGATAAATGAATGGAAAAATTATATAGTATACATTTTATACATTTTTTTTTCTTTTTTGTACATATTGTATTATTAGTATTATTGCTATAATAAATTCTAGTTAATTTTATGTAAAAGAGATAGATGTCGCTATGTATGCAATATAGATAGTAAATGTAAAATAGTTCCAACACATTGAAAAAAAGCAAAAAAAAATCAATATTTGCCGAAAAGTTTTTATGCACAATTACTGTTATTATATATATGTATACAATTATTGCTGTTATATTAAGATATTTTATTTTATATTGTATGATTTATTTAAATATATGTAAAAACAGTATAATACATTAAAATTCTTTCCATTTTTGAAGATTCATATTGTACTAACCTTTAATCAAATCACAATGCCAATATAAATTTAATTATAAAATAGTATAAACATATGCAAAGATTTAAATTAGAAAAGCAACTTAAAAGTAAAGATTCAATTTATTGCATCACAATCACAAAAGACTGATTAAAATTTAAATAAAAATAAACATTTTTACATGTAAAAAAAAAAAGATATCTATTGCAAGAGACAAGTTTACAGTGATAAATAAGTTCCATTGGTTATTTATTTTTTAGTTAGGGTTCTTTCATTCCATAAGAAAAATTGCTGAGAAAATTATATGACTTTCCAATTATTCAAGACTGTAAATGGAAATAATTTTAATATTTAATATTTGTATAAGAATTACAAATTATATATATTTTTTATATTGTGTGCTCACCAAGATTTTCTAGCTAAAATTCCATTTTTCATATACTTGACAGGGAATTAGTCTTAATACAATACAATTTTATCTTGTATGACTTTGGAAAAATTGAGTTTGTCATGCCATTTGTAAACAATCTATTATTCATGGAAATAGTGTGTAAATAAGGATTTGGAAAAAATGGTGAAAAAAGCAGAGATGTTTTGAAATCCACTCTGGCTATGAATGAGTGGATTAGCTTCTGAGTTTCGGAAAACGTGAGTAGGTTCAACATAAAAAAGTTATAAAAAGTATTTCAAAGATTTTTTACAAATCCCCTCCTTCGAACTTCAGAGTTCAGACTTCAATGATAATACAATCAGATTAGAATTTAAGCAATGAGCCACTTTTATTTGCTGCAGATAATAAGTGAAGCCTAATAAAAAAGATGTCAGCAATGTCATCAACTGGTTCTAATAGTAAACTATGATTGATTGCATCAAGGGGGGGGGGGAATCATAATCTTAAGGTTTGCATAAATAAAAGAAATGAAATACCAGTAGAGAAAGATACCATTCAGAAAATTACCATAGCAACAATGATTAGTTAAGTTTCACAAAATATGCATTTGTCAGATCACTTTTCAGCCACAGAAGAAATAGATAACTTGATAATTTTTTTTTAATTATAGCCTATTATCTTCTGTGCTAAATGATATTTAATTATACTAGAGTGAATCTGCTTTGATGCTCTGATATATATGTACTAATTTAAAAAAAATAATATCAAAGGAGTTTATGAAACCAACCTGCATTAAGAACAATAGATAATTCCATACATTAATTAGTAAAAAAAAATGCTAGAAAAAGAGATTTTATTGTTAATTAGTAATAGACTTTCTGATTCAAAATTCAATATATATATATACAAAGTATCAAAAAACATAAGTTCCCAGACTGTTTTAATAAATAATAAGAAGAAATTTAATTTTCTCAATTTGAAAAAGTCTAGATTTGAAACACAGACCATTTATAAATTTGTAAGTCATTTATTCTCTCCAAAAATATTAAAATAAAAATAAAATACATTATATTTATAAAAGAATATTTCCACCTACTGAAAAAATGTAACAAGATGAAATCAAATCCACCCAAAGATGACACACTTTGGATACTATTTCCATATATCCTATGGATAGCCAAAATTTTCAATAAATCTTGTTCACAAACACATCAAGTAAGTTACAATAATCCTCCCACAACTAACAGATTAGTAATTAATTCTAAGGACCTACTCCACATAGAACAAACTTTGCACATTGTATATAAAATTACATGCCCTAAAGCAGAGCAGGGTGCAACACTATATATTATGGTGAATCATACGCTCTCCTCTTAGATTTCCCAACTCAGATATCATTACAGATGATGCACAGATAATCCAGAGCATAAGTTAATCTTCCTTGAGCACCAAAACCTCACATTCCATACATTTGAGCCCAGTAAGCAAAATGACTCTAACAGGAATGTCAAAGAAGTGTGGCATATATCTAACAATACTAATGCCATAAATCAGAAGGAATCATGCTTCCTCCTTTATAAGAAATGGCAATCTTGATTTACATACATTTTGAATAATCTATTGCCTGTATACAAATACCTATATAATTACACACATTCCAAGGCTATGATTATTAGGACATTTAACACTCTTAAAAGAGCTTGGTTTTGATAATAATTTTCATGCAATTATAGCTTTTCTTATGACAGCATGTCAGCACATGTATTTGTAATATTAAGACATTGTATATAAAAATTGCCTCCCTTCCCCCTCTTCTCTCTCTCATTCTCACTCTCTCAATCTCTCTTGCTCTCTCTCTCACTCTCTCTTGCTCTCTCTCACCCTTTCTTGCTTTCTCTATTTCTCTTGCTCTCTCTCTCACTCTCTCTCGCTCTCTCTCTCTCTCGCTCTCTCTCTCACCCTCTCTTGCATTCTCTCATGTGCTCTCTCTCACTCTCTCTTTCACTCTCTCATGTGCTCTCTCTCACTCTCTCTCTCATTCTCTCTCACTCACTCTCTCTCACTCTCTCACTCTCTCTCGCTCTCTCTCTAATGTGTACATACTGTAATGGTCTGGTTTCCACATGGGAGAGGGGAGTCGCATCTTACTACAATTGGACCTAGAGTCTTTTTGTAGGATGCAGTGAGTGATGAGATGAAGAGCCTGATCAATGATTGTGTCCATCTCCAATGGCTAGCTCAAATTATTACGCATTAATGTGAACACAATTTATTTCAGTTCCCCCACTTGCTACCCCTCTTTACGGTTCCATTACACTGCATACTTCAAACTCAGTGAGAAATTGTGGTTGACTCTCTTCACAGATGAATATACATAAATAACAATATTCTCACTTTTATATAAGTGCAATGAATTAATGATTTTCCAACCAACTTTGCTAAAATATGATGGCATAAGGAAAAAGAGTATGTGTATATATAATTTAAATAATATGTAATCATGCTAAAATAGAATGATTTTGATAAATCAGAGACTTCTCAAAGTTTCAAAATAGGTCAACGTGTTTTATTTTAAGAACAAAAAAAGAAATTAAGAACTATTCAAACAGGAATCCTAACAATAACATAGTGAGTGCCTGGCATGCATCTCTAACATTTAATAAGATAATTGTTGATTCAAATTATCCCTTTTCTACCCCTGTTAAGTATGCAACATTAGCACTAAGTATTCAGAAATTTATTAAAATTTAAAATAAGAATCTTAAAAAGTTTATATTTAAATCCAAACAGTAGTATAGTGGGTGGTGTTCTTGCAACTCATTCCAACTGACAAAGTCCATCCTTTTTGGAAAAGAAACCCCCTGTATAATAATCTATTATTGATAATAAAAGACATGTATTCAAGAAGATAAGTCTTTCATATCGAACATAAAAATAACCAAGAATTAGTTAATTAGAATAACAAGTTAACAAACAATTCTGTTCTGGACATAGTGAATGTTAATGAGGGAAAAGATAAATCTTAATTCTCATAATAAGTTGGATAACTTGTCAAGCTTGTCCAATAAGGGAAACCTAAATTTTATTTATTATAAAACAAAAATATTTGTTCATCCTATAAGCTATAATTTCTTTTTTTCACCGTGATTTGAGAAATGGAATGATCCAAGCTAGGTCTATGCTTTCCCATTGTTCATAGATAATGTTTAGAGTTCAGATGATTTATTTAAATGATTTGAATAACACTTTTGTTTTGAGAATGTCCTATAAAATGTTTCTAAATCTCACAGCAATATCTCTCGATCTTGTAGATTCATACTCCTTCTGTGATTCATGCATTGGTAGGGTGAAGCACTGTCAGTCAGCTCTGGTACAATGCTGCCCTCTTCTTGTATCCATTCTATTTCTCTGCTATCTTATATAGTGAAACTAAGGCAGAAGATCATTCTATATGTTGGCATCTCAATTAGGCATTCGATGGATGAATTAATTTTTACAATTTATGGTATGCATCTACACAAAACCTCCATGGCAATTCAGCCAGAAAACATTGAAATAGCTTTTAAATAACTTGAGTATTCTTGCTTATAAATTATTTAAAGTTAAAGCTTTAAAATGTGATTCTGTGATATATATGTTAATAGATGCAAAGTTACTCTTCTGATAATATTTGAATGATGTGCTGATATTCCCTTATAATTTTCACAATTAATAATATATTATTTTGAATTGTTGCTGACTAATATGAAACTCTCTTGTGTATAAATTTGCACTCTTATAAATGAATTTCTTTCTGACAATGGGTATGTAAATGAATAATTCCTTTGACTTAGTCAACCATCTTTTTTAGCAATTCTGATATCCTCAAATCTTCCGAAAATGCACTATGTGTTTTTCTTTTATTTTTCTTCACAAGGTTTTTATATATAGTGATTGTTGAGTTAATTAATGCTTTCAATTAAGTAATTGAATCATAAACTTTTATCTTTTGAACAATGGGTTGCTTGCATATGCTTGCCCTAGATCATCTTCAGGTTCTAAAGTTCAAGTCAAGGTTAATTTCCATGGTTATTAAACAATAGATTTATTTTTATTTTATATATATGTGGGATCTTTAATCTTTAATTGTTATGTCTAGTTAGGGAAATATTTTTTTATTATTATTTTTTATTTAAAGTTAATGTTTTCTAATTGACATTACTAATATACGTGTAAATTTTAAAAAAAATTTGTGTGTGTGTGTGTGTTGACTTCAATCATTTAAATGTTAAGTTGTTTATTAGATTATACAGACTTGAAAATGCACATGTACATGAGCATTTACACGAGTTGTAAGTGACCCTTACAATATATAAACATAATTTGCATTAATAAATATATTATCAATTTAGTAATCAGGCCTATTCTCATTTTGTTCCTTTTCTCATATATATCTAGTCTTTTATGTATAACAATTACTGAATGCAATCATCGTTCGCAAAGTTTATGCTTTATACCAGCCAAACCTGAAAACAATAGCAGAAAGTGTTTTTTTAAAAATACCAAAATGTTAGGATTAAGACTATAAGACATCCAATCATTTGAACATGGTGTCATAACTATCATTAAAGTCAGGTATGAATGAAAAGTTACCTTGGACCAATTATAGTTTTGACTAAATATATAAGATTAGATGATGCTTTTGAAAATGTAAAAGCACATTGAAAAAAACATTGTAATAGAATAATGTTAAATAATACTTAATGTTCCACTTTATTATCATTTTGAAAATTGATTATATGGTGCAAGTTATTAAATAGAAATTGGCTCCCTTCCCTATCTAATGTGAGGTGTGATGCTGAGTATCATCAGATACTATTTATTTGTATTTGCTAACTTTTCTGTCATAGTCTACCAGATATCAGATAGATGCCAAATGTTTCAGTATGCTTTATTTTCAATTATCTGGAGAGATGACTAACTTATATATCAATACAGTGATTTCATTTTTATATAAATACTATTATTACAATCACTTGTTTTAATCTTATCTATTTCAGCATGGATCATTAATGTACATATAAAATTATTACCTACATACATATAGTAGGCACTTGTAAATGAGTATGATTATTCCAAGAAAAAAACTGCTCTAGAAATGAGTTTTGTAATTATTATATAAACTAATTTGTGAACCTCAAATATATTCACATATAAGATATGTTCACCTATTTTTTTTTACTTGATATTTTGCAATGGTGTCTTTTAATTTCTTCAGCAGAAAACTTTTTTCTAAGATACTTCAACATCATATCTAGTTGTAACTTTTCAATGTATTCTATCCTCTACCATCTCAATAAAAACAAAAAATGCCACATTTTCTTACAATATATTTGAATTAATTCTTATAACAAAGATAGGATCTATTTTTTCCAAAAAAAAAAAACAGGCTCAAGTTGTCCATAAAATACCCTTTTAGAAGTCTTGCATTGTTCAGTTGTTTTACATATCCAATCAAGTATCATTTTACCATGGTAAACTTTATAGTATCACATAATTGAACATCTAATATTAGTATGAATGTAATTCATAAGTGCTAATAAGATTATTAAAAAGAAATGAATTTAATGTGAATGATTTATATCTTCATACTTATACTTCTAGACATTTAAGATTGGCTCATGTAAGTGTATTTGAGTTTGAAAATAAGATAGTCTTTCTTATTTTCTCAAAGTCTTTATCTTGTAGCTGGGACAAACATATCCTTGCAAGTAACATCATTATAGCATAACTCTAGTGAAAAGGGTGATTACCTTTTATATAATTAGTATCACATTTAGCAAGCGGAAGAATATATTGATTGGTGTATGATCTTACCATTTTATTTTTAAAATTTTTACAGAATACACTTAAAAAAAAATTTTCTAATGCTTCTGTATTGTAACAGTAGGTGTCCAAGTTTCTTTTTTACTTATAATAAATTAGGTAAAATAACAAATCTATATATAATTAATTTAATTACTATAGTTATTTCTCTGTGATGAATTATCTTTTCTTTTAACTTGTTAAAAATAATGGCAAATTGGAGTCTGTGCTGCAACTCAACATTTAAATCTAATTTTCTATTTACAAAACTACAAAGATATTTTTATCAGTTTACCTTCTCAAGTCAATAACTATCAAGGTTCAAAGTCACTGAGAACTTTTCTTTCATCACTGACTGATAATGAATTTTTTCAACATTAATTATTAAACTAACATATCTAAATGTTGCATTCAAGACATTAAGCATTTTACATAAAACAACTTTTGAACTAACAAAGATAATATAAAGTCCAAAAAGATACAGTTTCCATTTTTGTTTTTAATTGATTCAAATTAAAAAATTCCAACATCAAATCTGCATATCTTGATTCCTATCTAATTAAGCCACCTATAAACATTTCCAAAGACAACTGTTATAAATCATGAAAACAATGTGGAAATAAATATACATTCTTGTGTAGCACCAAGTTTCTTTTCGAATGCTTCAGATTTCTCCATATACAGTAATAACACTTCTTTTCATTCTATCATGTAAAAGTTGTATAATGCAAATAAATTTGGTGGCTAACCAACTGACTCAAATGCCTTGACCATAACAATAAAAGCCATATATAAATGACTTGTTCTTGACACTTTTTGTGAATTTTGTGGCAACAAAAACTATGTCCATAATGCTTCTTGATTCTTTAAAACTACATTGAGTTCATTCATCTGTAACTGGAATCAATCTATTCAACAAAATCCTTAAAAGTTCTTTTCCTGTAGTGAATAACAATTATATTCACAATAAACAGAGCAAAACTCTCCATACAGTATTGCCACCCGTGCTAAACAGAGTAATCAATGGATGCCAGAAGGCTTGTGCATAAAATCCCTATCTAATGCCTACTCATCCAATATCCCCAGACTAGTTTCTGGCTTGTGGCCTTTGTCAGTGAGGAGCTTTGGATCTGAGAGCACTGCATCTAGATCTTAGGATCTAATGCAACCCTCTAGCAACCACCTTTTATCTCTACTTAACTACAAAACTATGAGAATGAAATTGAAAACACAAAAAATATTTTCAATCTAAGCTCAATAGCTTATATAGTCATATGGGTCTGAACTCAGTTCAGCACCCATACAAGCCAGAAACTAGTCTGGGGATATTGGATGAGTAGGCATTAGATAGGGATTTTATGCACAAGCCTTCTGGCATCTATTGATTACTCTGTTTAGCACAGGTGGCAATACTGTATGGAGAGTTTTGCTCTGTTTATCAACAATTAATGTGCTAGTATAGGAAATGTGATCATGTGATGTATATTCACAATAATTATTGCAATGTTATTTATTTCCTTTACTTGTAAAATTTGGAATAATAAAAGCATCCTTAAAATCAGATAGCACAATTTCATGGATTGATATCTTCCTAAATATCCCAATAACAAACATCAACTTTATAAATAAATAAAATATCACAGCAATATCAATTCTTCAAATTGCTGTTGACATTATTTCTCACTCATTGTATACCAAAAAAATTGAATCAATTTCTGCAAAACACATTTATTGGAAACACATCCCTTTTTAATGTCTAGGAGGATGACAAATCTTCATATCAAAAGTGAAGTTTAGTATTATTAGAAAAGAATTATAAGGCTTAGCACTTTCGGAGCACTTAGGTCTCCATATTCATAGCCTATCTTGGGAGTGTCTGCTTACAGTGAGATTTTAAGTGAAGCTTAGCAGTAATTTTTGCAAAATTTATTCAAAGTTTCCTTTCATAAAGATCATTTTTGGAGATTGTAAAGCATGATTAAATTTTGCATAAATTACTGATAAGAATTGCTTAAAATCTCAATGTAAGCTGACACTCCCAAGATAGGCTATGAATATGAAGACCTAAGTGCTCTGAAAGTGCTAAGCCTTATAATTCTTTTCTAATAATACTAAGCTTCACTTTTTTGCATAAAGTGCAATTTAAAACTTACCAATCAAAGGTGAAGTAAAAACAAGGATTTTATAAATATTTTTTGTATATTAATGAACTATATTAAAATAGGTTTGGTTAAAATAAAATCACTAATTATTCATACTAAACAATATGAACTTGATCATATTGTGATATTTATATAAAACAAAATTTCTGTATTGATATAAAAATTAGATATCTATCTAAACTACTAAAAGAAAAAGTTTCTTAATACATATGTTTTGTAGAACTTGGTTTGATTTTTTTCATCATATAATGATTGAAGACTTCACAAGAACAGTGTTTTAAAGATTATATATCACTTAAATTGATTTCCTATATATGTGTGTATGTATAATATTTAATATTTTCAGTTATATGATGTAAATAAGGTCTTTTTTGTGTTAATCTGTGTATTATTTTGTATTATTCTTCACATTTTCATGAAATATAATTCATCATTGTCATGGTTAAGGTCTTATTAAAAAGCTAATTATTCAGAATAAATGGATTAACAAAAATTTTATTTCATTTAGTTTTACAACTAATTGTTTCAGATTGATTTTAGAAGAAAGAGATAAAATTGTTCTTGTCAGATTTATTTAAACTATTTGGTCATTTTAATATTTCAGTAGATTCTTTCATGGTTTTCAAATCATAATTTTCCAAATTAGTAAGCATTCTAGCATTATCAAAATCAGATGTGTGACTAATTTCTAAAAAATGAAAAATAAAAGCTGAAGCATTTAACTTTTGATGGAAAAAAAATTAATGCTTCCTAATTCTAACATAATTTATCTAATGGATTAACCTACATGGTTTCTTGAAAATTATGAACATGGAATTTCATAGATACATTGATATTCCAAACGTATTCGGTCTTCATACTTACAAGAACAAAATCATCAATATTTTTGATAATGGAAAAGATATTCTTATTATTGAAATTAGTCGTCTATTGATTTTATTAATGACTCCTTTGTAAAACAAAATAAATAAAAACATTATACATAAAGCTTTACATAGCATTGATACTAAGAAGAAAAAAAGATGATAAAATTGACAACTCAACTAGTTATAGAGTTGTTTTACCCTATATTAAAAGTATCACTAATAAGCTCAGTAGAAGATTATTTAATTTCAATACTGAATATCTTTTCCACTAGCAAACAATTGGTGATTTTTTCACAAATTTAAAGATGGAGTTCTTTTGAAATACCAAGGTGTCTATAAAATTTCATATTCACAGTGTTCAAGTAGTTATATAAATCAATCCAATAGATGAATTAATGTCAGAATTAGAGAGCATAAAATGCCTTCATTCAGCTTTTACTTTGCAATTTTTTAAAAAATTGGTCACCTACTTGCTTTTGATAATGCTAGAATAATTGCTAATTTGGAAAAGTATGATGTGAGAACCATGAAAGATCTATTGAAATATTAAAAAGACTGAGTGGTTTAAATAAATCTGATGAAGCACAACATACTCCCTTCTTATGGAAACCACTTACTTTATCTCTTTCTTCTCAAATCAACTTAAAATCAGTTATTGCAAAACTAAAGGAAATAAAAATTTTGTTAATCCATCTATTCTGAATAATCAACTATTAAATATATATAAAAATGATTGCTCTTTATTTTATGCTCACTCTCAATCTTGTTATTACTTAAGATCCTAACAGGTTTTTATTAAAACTTTAACCTTGACAGTGATCAATGCTGTTTCAGTGAAACGTTAGGAATTTAATAGATAAAATAACACA
Organism: Epiperipatus broadwayi; assembly: GCA_028023455.1. Taxonomy (NCBI): domain Eukaryota; kingdom Metazoa; phylum Onychophora; class Udeonychophora; order Euonychophora; family Peripatidae; genus Epiperipatus; species Epiperipatus broadwayi. The sequence continues at coordinate 5,756,071 of JAQFVV010012437.1, forward strand.
TGAATTAACAGAAAAGAGTCTTTATCTATATATATATGTGTGTGTGTCAATGTTACAGAATTTGAAATTGCAATAAGATCAAAAGTTTTGTAGTGCATAGTAATAATTGATTGAAGATCCTTGTGAAATAATATATATATATGCATGTGAGTATGCATGTCTTGTGTGTGTGCATGGTATGAATGGTGATAAATATAGCACATTTAAAATTGTTTAATAAATTTATATAAGTTGCAAATAAATATAAATTAATTCTGATATTTAGAAAATTTAATAATACAAATATATAAAAATTTTCAATACTTCAATATCACAATATATATAAAAATTATAAGAAAATAACATGCATTTAAATCTCTCACATTATAAATAATATGCATACAGTCTCAAACAATAAATGAATTATAATAAGATTTATGTGTGCCATTTCATATGATTGCCATGGTGTATCCTGTTCACCTCTGTAATATATATGTGTGTGTGCGTGCGTGCGTGTGTATGAACTCTCCGGAAGATTTACTTTCTTATACTCTGTGAAACAATCCACTTCAGAAAAAAATTAGATACTATATATATAAACTAAAGTAATACATGTGCAATAGCAATGTAATTGTTTTTAAATTATATCTCAAGAGCGGCAAAATCTATAATGCATTTGTCTGGTACTGTGAATTATTAAACATCATTGGAGAACAATGATACTAAAATATAAATATAATATTCTATGCATTAAATCTGACATATCTAATCTGAATTAGCAGAATGATATGTATTTAGATCAGTAATATGTAATAGTCCCAATACTGTTTAAGAAATGCCTCATTTATTCATACACTGTAGTTTATATTTAAAAAAATAATTTAATACACTTATAAATCTTGTGTTTTTATTATTATTTTATAATCCTTTTTTTTTTTTAAATATATATTGAAATTAATGGATCATATTTGTAAAGAAAATTGAGAAACACTTATTATTGATTTTATTAAATGTAGTTTGTATTATAAACAAGTGTTTTATTTTAAAGAACAATAGGTGTGTGATATTTCATTTCTTTATTATATACTTATGAATTTGACTAAGCTTGAATTTTGTGCACTAATACTTCATTCAACAGACATATCTGTTAAGCTGTAATGTATACTAACGTTTAAATTACGTTAGAATAATCTATGCTCCGTTAGACATTTTTTTTAATAATTTTATGAATAATTTTAAATCAATAATTAATTAACAATATGAATATCTTGATTTCAATATGCACATATCTTTACAAATAAATATTCTAAGTAACAAGTTAATTATTACAAAATTCAGGATTAATCAATACCTGTGTGTTTCGTTGTTTCTTTATAAGAGTGAAGTCTGGGATTAAGTTTAATGTCAGTTTTTATTCGAAGGTTTCTTTTTTGAATCAATGTTTTATTTGTTAAATGCCAAATCAAAATCAATAAACACTCGCTTTGCAGTGTTGATTTATGGTAGTATGTGGTTAATTATCACATAGTAAAATGTTCTTACAGCTGATCATTTCTTTATTCCAGGTATATTATCTCTGTTAATTCAATGCATTATTTAGGAAGGTGGGGTGGAGGGTTAAATCTGCATATGTAACATGTTTTTTTCATGGGTCAAAGCATCAGCCGGGAAGCGAACCCGCTAACCCGGAACAACTGCTTGTAAGGCAGCCGTGCTAACCACTCGGCCACCAACGCTTGACTATGTAACATGTTTTTTTATTGCCAAACAGTTTTTTTTATTAAACTTAGTTCTTTTTGACAGGTGAAGGTAATTATTTTATCATTATTACATTTTTCAATGTTACATCACTTCATGTTGAGGCATTACATAAATATTTCTATATGAAGAAATTCTTTAATAATAATCATTTATATTTAGAAAAAGAATAACTTTTTTTTTATTTCATGCTTGATTAATAGAATTTAAATAATAGATTTTTTAAGTTGATATTTCAAATTTAAAAAATAAGAAGAACAAATTCAGTCCATACTCATTTGTAATTTTCTACAATAAAAAATATATCAAATATTTTCTTTTTCTTGTGTTGTTTATTATAATTGAGTTTTTAAACTAATTCTCAGAAAACTCATATGACTCTAATGGCTTGATTTGGATCAAATTTTAGAGTAGCTTTTTTTAACTATTTGATCCAAACGTTTTTTATTACATTATTCAAATTCACTTTATGTAAATTTATGAAAACATCACATGATCACCTTTTCATATGTACAAATGCTGTTAATAATAGTACCAAACTCTTCATCCAGCAGTGCCACCAAATGCAAGAATTCATAACTAATGAATGCAAGAAGGTTTGTACATAAAATCTCTATCTAATGCCTATTCACCCAACATCCCCAGACTAGTTTCTAGCTTGTGGCTTTCATCAGTGAGGAGCCATGTATTTAAGAGCTCCTCACTGATGAAAGCCACAAGCTAGAAACTTGTCTGAGTGTTGGGTGAATAGGCACTATTTAGGGATTTTATGCACAATCCTTCCTGCATTGTACTCTTATGTGAATTTATTCTTTTTTTTAATAATATGTATTTGCTATATCTATATAAATGATCTATTATATGCATAATTATATATAAAAAATGAATTTATTAAATCATTTATTTCTTCAAAATTTATATATTTAAAATTATACTCTGACCAATGTTGTTAGGTAATAACCTGTTTACCTGTGCACATATCATACAACCAAGAATAAGGCAAATATTTCTGTATTTATGAAAATACACCTGGGTCTCGTTTTATGCGGTAGATAGGTTCCTCAGAAAATGCGCATAAAAATAGACTTAACTCACCTTGAAAAATGGGGAATACATACTGTAATTTTCGAAAATCACATAAAAGCAAAGCAACAATGTAAAATTATTTTAAAATTTGCATTAAAAAAAGGAAATAAAATATGATTAATAAAAAATGTTGAATTTGAAAAAAATTGATACAAGACAAACTTTTTTTATTTTTATTAACTACAGTATTTAATTTTATTCAAAACAATATTTTTTTTCATATGTCATAGCATCGGCCGGGACGCGAACCCACAACTGCCTGCAATCAACTACTTGCTTGGAAAGTGGCTGTGATGACCTCTCGGCTAACAATGCTTGACAAAACAATATATTTTTATGTGTAATTTACAGTATTTTATATTTTTTATACATGTACAGCATTTTAATCATTATCACTATTTGAAGATATGCAAGTTCGTTTGTGAACTAGTAAGACATCAGATTCATCACAAAAAAAAATACAACTAGTGCCAACTTTATTTTTTTAATTACTCTTATAGTGCACTCTCCCAAACTAAAATGTTTTCCAATCACTGTTGATCCTTCCCATTTTACTAAGCGATCTAAAATTGAAATTTTTGTTTCCAAAGAAATTTTTTTTGGGAGGGGGGTATTTTTCTTCTCCATTAGGGTAAACTAAAAGTTTAAAATAAAAATAAGAACTTAGACTTATGATAATAAAAAGAGACCTATTCATCACTGTTGGGCAAAATTTAATTAAAACTAACAATTAAAAATTAAATTTTTATTTTTGTCTTTAATTTTTTAATTTTCAATTCCATTTAAAAATCAAATTCCATTGTTTTACATCACATTAATTTCAGATCACATTATGTAATTTTTAAATTGTTAATTACAATTAAAAATCAGATTTTAATTTTTAATTGCCAAATTTAATTGTGCCCACTGCTGTTACTCATCTTTTAAAAATAAACATGTGGACACTAAATGATTAATTGATTACATACTCTTTTTTTAAAAAGCAAAAATAGAATGTGATTTAAAATGCAAAAACAACAACATGCATAGTATACGCATCTATAAAGTTTGAACAGATTTACATTATAATCTTGTAAAATTTAATGTGTGTATATAAAATAGGGAAATCCTGATTTTAAGTGAATTATAAACTTCTTTATTGCATAAAATCTATTACAGTACTATTATAAAGTGCTGAAAATATTGAAATTATTAGATGGAAGTCGAACTCTGATAATGCGCTATTACTTTAACTATGACATGTGAGAGTGAGAAATTTATAATATTTAAAGTAATAGTGTATTATCGGAGCTTGACTTCTGATCTAATAATTTTATTGCATAAAAGAAAACTGCCTACAAAGATATTAAAAAACATGAATCACATAACTTCAAAATGGCTTTTAAAAAATCAGCACAAAACAAGATGCAGGTGTAATTAATCTTTCAAGCAGACAATTTGGTCAAACAATGCTTGCCTGAAAAAAAGTTATTTTGAGTGTGTTTAAAAATACACATTGAGGATTAATTTTTGAGTGTATTTTTAAAAGAAAATGTGTTTTATATCCTTCTTGGAATTACATCTTTCAAAATTAAAAGAAAAAGGAAAGCATAGTGATATTTTTTAATATTAGCAATTTTTTATTAGTAAGATAATGAATGATTAGAAATTTTTGAAAAATGAAAATAAAATAATTATTGCTGTAATTATTAAATATAATTAATTATTAATAAACACTAATTATAATTATAATTAGAAACATGTTTGCTTATGTATTTTTTGTTAAACTTTACACAAATCAATAATGTAATGAATTAAATATGTCTGATAGAAAAAAAATAATACCCATTAAAAAAAATTAAATAAGGGCATGTAGGTTTTTTTGTTCTTAGATAACTTTCTCTTTTCATGAAAAATATATAAGTAAAATATAAACGTTTTTTTTTTAAAAAAATAAATGTACAAACTATTAATGAAGTGAGAGTATTAGCAAAGAAAAATATATGAATTAAAGCTCATATTTAATGGAACTTATATAAGAAGATATGTAAAAATCTCATAATTTGTGCATTAACAATTGTATGCTTCATGCACACTTCCTTTTAATAGTCTCCATCATGTCAGCTTTAATTCATTACAGTTCTTTAAATGACAAGTATTAATTTAAAGCTCTTAACAAGCTTTGCAGAATATCCCCAACCCCAGACTGGTTTCTGTTACTGGCTTCCTCAGTAAAGTGCTAGGATATTCAAGCATTAGATTAAAAATACCAGGACAAGCCCAGCACTTTATCTAATGGATAACTATTAAGTAGAAAATCTGAAATTTTCAGACATTCATATGTATTCCAATCCAGCTATCTAACTTAAATAGCCATATGGGACTGAACCAAGTTCAGATACACCATATATTAATAACTTTAGCAATATAAAATTACCAAAGCCTTAATAGAAAAATATAAAATTACAAAGAAATCAAGTCACATGTCACATGACCTAATTTAACAAGCTTGTATTACAAATGCTATATAGAGCTCGCAAATAAACTCTTAACAAGCTTTTTAGAAATCCCCAACCCCAGACCAGTTTCTGCTACTGGATTCTTCAGTGAGGTGCTAGGATATTCAAGCATTAGATATATATGTAGTGTAAATAAAGAAATTAGTGGTGATATTTTTTTTGCAATAACCAGAGAAATATGATCAGCATTAGTGTTGCTAGATAACTATCAATTACAATTGACTGCTTCAATTTAAATCACTTACTCTAATAAGCAACAATCGATTTTTTGTCTTGGTTTACTTGTTCCTTTTTTATTTACAATTTAAGGACTTTATGAATTTAAACTCAGATCAAAATTTTTATATGTATGAGAAATTTAAAAAAGCATATTTTTTTGACATCCTGTAAATATAAATTTATTTCCTCTGAGACTATACATGTTAAATTAAATATTATCATGCTTTAATTATAATATAAGCAAAAAGATAAATGGGAATATTTCATATAATGATCAGAGAAATATGTTAAGTAATCTGTTGCTTGATAACTATAAAATACTATTGACAGCATCAAGCAGAAATAGTTTTGATTATTTTAACAAACCTCTTATTTTTAAATCTCAAAATCAAAGAGTTTTTTTTTTTGGCTATTAGAGAAAATAATTGACTTGGAGTTATCATTAATAATTAATATTTATTTAGCAACACCAACACTGGACATATTCCTTTAATGATTACATGATATATGAAATATTCTCACATTTTTCTTTGTTTATATCATAATGAATACATGAAAATATCTAATTTAACATTTATATATATATAAATTTTAATGATTTTTAATGAGCACATAAATAATTTTATGTCTTATCAAATATATAATGGTATGAATATAAAGGTATTCATGGAAATCAGAATAAATTATTAAGATAATTCATAAGCTAGATCTCCAAAAATTCATTTTAATGTACTTGTAAAATATGTCCATCTTTTGTTAAATCAATGCTCGATAATCTTTTATCTGAATAATGGATTGTCATTGATATATCAAATGATATGCATTATTCACTGGTTCATTTAAATGATTCTTTGGGCATATAGCTTGGGAATTATTCTAGTAATGCATTCAGACTACCTGTTCTGTGAATAGAATTTTGTCACTACATAATTAACATACAAAATAACAATATATATTAACAGATTTTAATATTACATTGCTTTTGTAGATTTTAGTAATGGTAATGTTGATTTACAATATGTTTATAATTTATCCCCATAATTCTTTAAATGTTAACTAATACTTGAAACAATTGTCATTAGCAATCAATTGCTATCTATTGTTTAAGTTCAGTGGTGTCAGACTCTTGGGTGCAAGGTTGATTCCAGTTCTGACAATTTGGTACTTGAATTTCTTATGATCTATGAAGAAATAAAGCTATTAGATTATTTATACCACAGATCATATTGTATTACTTTTTGAAGATCTACTTTTTCCAGAGAACATTCAATCCATACATATTGTAGCTATGTGCAGCTATATTAGGCATTAAATGTAAATGTCAAATATGAAAGTTATCAATCAACTGCATCTTCTTTCTAAAACTCTCAGTAAATAAAGTGTTAATGCAAATATAACATTAATAATTATTCTGCGTTTTATTCTAGTATGTTAATGTGAAATATCTTTATACAAAAAAAAAAAAACAAGTAAAAAAAAGCTTGTTAATTGATTGTAAAAATTAGCTTTGGAAAAAGAGAGGAGAGAAACAGTTAAAGTTATCAAGTCCATGGTAGAATTTTTAATTAATAAATGTGGAAGTTTAGAATAAGTTGTAGTAATATTAATATCATCTACGTTTCTTATTATTATTACAATGCATTTTTTACAACCCGCTATTGCCTTGTAAAAATAATAAAGGACATGGATGATATTAATATTATATGGATTTGGAAATAAGAAAGATAAAGTTGTAATAAGTTGTAGTACTCAAAAAAATTACATTTTATTTTATTTTCTGTTTTCCTTTTCTCTATTCAGTTGTAATAAGTAATCATAATGCTGTCCTTCCTGTATTTATTAAAAGCCAGATATTAACAATGTTCTTAAAGTATGTGTCTAATAAAGTTGTTTATTAATAAACATCTTATAGAGAGTTGGGTTGAAGTAATTAAGGATAAGCTATAAAATGCTGTCAGTAAAAAAAATTAAGTCAGTCAAACAATCTATATTTTGAGAAAATCACTGGCTTGCATTATAAATCATCTATGTGATAGATTCACACACACACACACATATAATCTAAATTCTTAAAAACTGGCTTGCTGAGAAAACCTTACCGGTCCAATTCCTTGACTACAAGGTGCTCCACAGAAGAAGAAAGTGAAATGTTTAGCCTGCATAATCTAGCATGAAGAAATAAAATTCAATTGCTCCATTCCAGCTCTACCATACATGAATACATAAGTGTCTTACCAAGAGAGAAGAAAGAAGATTTACCAAGAATAATCAGAAAAACATAAGCTGATCATTGAAGAAATTCCATGACCCATTTCGTTATTGGAAAAACCCACAATTTTTTTTTTAAAAAACCACGTGGATAAATTTGTTTGATTATAAACTGCATAGAGTTGATTAGTGGATGAAGAACTCATTTTAAATTAATGAACAAATGAGAAATATATTTCAAAACTCCATGAAAGAAAAAAGGCTTCGCAAGAACTATTATCATTGGATAAAGTGTTAGTTTTTTGTTTTTGTTTGCAGAACTACATTTTTCTGGCAAAATACAAAGGACAAGATTCAAAATACAAAAGGATAAAATTCAAGGATTAAAAAATAAACGTATTGTTTATTTTAACACTACATTTATAAACTTTTTTTTTCTTTCTCTCAGTGTTAATCAATATCAATTTATTTCTTTGCCTTAATCCACCTACTCTAAATATTATATATGTATTTATTTTAAAGTATGATGTGTATTTATATTTTGTAATATTTTTTATACATGTGCGATTTTTTTTTTTTTCAGATATATAATTTCAACCTCGATATGGCAGCTGGCTAATAAAATATCTATTATTTTTATTTTTAGTAGTGTATTTATTTAATTTTTTTAAAAAAAGAGCAGAAACCTGTAATATAAAATTATTATTATTATTTAGAGATGCCGATACCTCACCAAGAGCTTTAATGTTAAGTATTTGAGAAAATATAACGCCAACTTGCACGTTACTATCCGAATAAAATTGTTATCGATATTGTTACTTCCGTTTTGTGTTGTTCACTTTTTATTTCTGCATATAGTTAGTACGATATTGCCAATGAGTTTCATGGGCACCAAAGGTATAATCTGAATTAACAGGATTTCTTCAAAGGGTATAAGTTTAAATCTAAATTGCTAGTGGCATTGTTGTGAGTCTTTAGTAATAGTACTGGCTAGAACTAATAAATAACTTTAGTCACCTTAGGTAGCATAGTTTACACTAATAAATAACTTTAGTCACCTTAGGTAGCATAGTTTACATCCATATGATGAGCAGAAATAGTAATAGGTTTTAAGCTATGCTCAGCATAATGTATGATTGGACTAGTAAGTCTGTTACAGTTGTGACCAAATCTAGCCTGATCATTGTAGAGAGGTATATGTTACAATATATATTAATCTCATTCTTCAGCCACATATTCAGCACTGCTAATGTTTGTACTATGATGAAGATAAAAACCAATAAATCTAGAAAACATATATAATTATCCAAAAAATTAAGAATAAATTTTTTGAGTTAAAAAATCAAAATAATTGAATAATCTGAATGATTGTTGTTGTTTTTTAGCAAAGAAATTTTATATTTATGTATAAATATTGGATACTTAATAGAAGAGCAATGCAGAGACTTCAGACTACTCAAAGAAGTATGGAGAGATGCATGTTAGGAGTAACAAGATGAGATTGAAAACACAATACATGGGTAAGAGAACAATCAGGTGTTAGTGACATCATTGAAAAAATTAAAATACTGAAGTGGAGTTGGAAAGAATACATTTCTAAAAGAGATAATAATAGATGGACAATTGAAATCTTAAACTGGATTCCAAAAGATTGTAAAAGATCCAGAAAGAGGTCACATATGAGATGGGTGGATGTAATAAAAACTGTGCAGGATTGATGTTGAGAAGAAAAGCTAGATATTGGATAAGATGGATTGAACTTGGAGAGACCTTCTTCCTGCAATCGATTGATGATGGTTGACAATGACGATGCTGTCAATATATTTAAAATTTAAAGTGATTGAAATTAGTTGTGATCTATTTAATTATAACATATAATTATAGGCTATCATAGATACAAAGTAGATTTTTTTTTAAGATAAAAAAGTGTTGTTTATATATATAAACATTCACGGATAATAAAAATATGTATAGTTGTTTTAAAAAATCAGATATCGTATTATATACAATAAATAATGGTGATCATGTCATCCTCAAAGTAAACAGAACAAAGTCAAAATTATTATTTACATCCTATAAATCAACCTTCATCTGAAAAAAAATATCAAAAGATTCTGACGTCATTAAGATTTTTCTAAACAAACATAGAATTTCTCAGATGCCCTAGAAATCAAACATCAAAACTTAATAAATGCATAAAGTTCTATTGATGTATATATTTAGAATCCAAATGCAAATTTTTATTTATGAATATAAAAGAATAATACAACAAATTAAATCTGAATAATTTTTATATAAACAATACATACATATGACATATTGCTTAGAAATGACTAAAATTATATATATTGTAAGAAGACAAATCCATCTCAAGTTGGTAGTTTATATGTAATTTTATATAAAAAAAATTAACTAAGATAAGCTAAGGTTTATTTATGTGTATCTATTAAATCAATTACTAATACTTTGTTATAATCAATTACTAGTTGATTAATCAAAATTTAATAATTTTTTTTTTTTGCTTTTTCAAATTAATTACTAAGACTATAGCTGATCTATACTATTATGTATGCTTGAAAGATGGAGACATATGTTTCCATGCATACATAATTTTGAGCTAATTTTATAATTATTTTTTAAAAATTATAAAATGAAATAATATTAATTTTATATTTTTTTCCATTTTCATTAGTTTGTGTAATAACCAGTTTTAGGAAAAATATTTCATTTTTTAACAGATATTTTTTATTTTATTTGAAATATAACAAAAATAACTTTGAATATTTGCATATCTAATTAACTGAAGAATAAAAATGTGATAGGTCAGTAATTGTTATAGAAAATACATTTAATTATTTTGTCTTGATAGAAAGATGTTTAAGAATTGTCTTGGAAAAAATATAAAAATTAGGAAATATTTTTATTTTAAATTTTTTTCGTAAACTGGCTAATTTTATACTACTTTATTAATGGCTGTGAGGATTCAAAACTCTTGAAATGAAGAAAACCTTTTATTGTCATTCTAAAAGGAAATACTTGGAAAGATTCTCATATGTATTAAAATAAATATTTCTTCAAAGATTACTAAAGAAGAGACTATACATACAATGAGTTGAATAATAAACTTTATTTTAATCCTTTGAAGAATAAACAGAGCAAAACTCTCCATACAGTATTGCCACCTGTGCTAAACAGAGTAATCAATGGATGCCAGAAGGCTTGTGCATAAAATCCCTATCTAATGCCTACTCATCCAATATCCCCAGACTAGTTTCTGGCTTGTGGCCTTCGTCAGTGAGGAGCTTTGGATCTGAGAGCACTGCATTTAGATCTTAGGATCTAATGCAACCCTCTAGCAACCACCTTTTATCTCTACTTAACTACAAAACTATGAGAATGAAATTGAAAACATAAAAAAATATTTTCAATCTAAGCTCAATAGCTTATATAATCATATGGGTCTGAACTCAGTTCAGCACCCATACATTTTGGTGCCTTTGGCTCTTTTACAACCATAGTCACCACTATCCTATTAGGCAGGATTGGTGTTAAACCATTAAGCATCACATGATCACATTTCCTATACTAGCACAACAAATGTGCTAGTATAGGAAATGTGATCATGTGATCCTTTGACGAAACAGAATATTAACAAAATTTATTTATTTCAGTGCAGAATTTATTTAAAGAAAGGAAAATATACTGGTACTTCATTTTCAAAATAAAATATCCAAATTAGTTAAATATTAGTCTGCAATAAAAAGTCTAGGATGAAAGGCAAATAGACATAAATTATAATTCACTAAAAATAATAAATATCAGGAAAGTATTTAGATTTACACTATACTGTATCTTATGAGTACTATTAGTTATATTGTCTTCTGAATGAAAGATTCATGGCTGGATTGTTGACAGGGGAAGATTTGCTTCATTAACATTTATGTATTTTTACTTAATGGCATGTGTGCAAAAATAAGTCATTATTTATGTGTAACAGTACCAAGTGATTTTCAAATAAAAGTTAATGGACACATCATTAAGACATATATGTAAACACTCATTCTACTAAAACATATTTGGTTTTAGTTGAGTGTTGGAATTTTCATTTTCATTATTAAAATGTAGGTGATTTAATCCTGGAAATATCTTCTTTATAGTCTTGTGATCAGGCACCCAAAATGATAGTCTTTTTTGTCCTTCCTTAAATGCATTTATCATAAACAAATTTATTAATGGCTAATATTAATCACTCATCACTCATTAGTCCTACAAGTCTTATAAAGATTAGTTTGCTGTAATAAGTATCTATGGCTAGGATCATTAATCTTGAGGTTTAGATCAAGATATTCATTTTGAGAAATAATGTTTTATCTAACACCATTTTAATAATGTGTGAGAGGCACCATAGTCTGTTTATCTAGATATATCTATTTTAACGACTGTGTTTAATATATAATTGATGATGAAAAATAAAAGTCCCTTCAGTTGCAAGACTAATTTTTGACCAATAGTACAGGACTCACCTAAACCATTTAGCATCAGAACTAGACCCAATTAAATCATTTGGGTGTTAGAACAAATATTAGCTTTAGGATAAATCTATCAACTAAAAGTTAGCATCAAAGTTCTAAAAATAAAAGCATACACTTAGGCAAATAAAGTAAATTTACTTATATTAACTAGAAGATAAAAACAGAAATACCATTGAAGGATACTTCTGAAATAGAAAATGTTTTCTAATTGGTCTAATTCTATAAAGTTTGTAAGAAGTAATTTTTTTTAAAATAGTGTTATTCTTGTTTAGTACATTTAGAGGAAAATAATAAGTTTATATGAGAATTGGTGAGAGGTTTAAGGAAAAGTATGAATCAGTGTCAAGGGGATCAGATGAAAACAAAGAAAATATTAAAAAAGTTCAACAAAAGTATGGAATAAAAAACTAGGAAGTATAAAATAAAGTCATATGAATATGAAAAAATTAAAATCTGGAAGATAAGATGAAAAGAAGATTTGAAAATAATGAATAAGAAATATGAGCAAAATAAAATGAATTTAAATATAAAAATAGAAGGAAACTAAAATTATATGGAGATCAAGATAAAAGATCTTAAATAATAAGCTCAAAAAGATGGAAGATCATTGCAAGCAAAATTTCCAAAATTATGTAAACTTGAAGTTAAAAGATGGCAAGGAAAATATACCAATGATAAAGGAAAAAAGTCTATGGCTTGCTCAAAAAAAAAAAGATAAATATGAAATATTTTAAAGATGCAAAAAGATTTACAATAATATAAAAATGGATTGAAAAAGAAATATGATTTGTGTTAAAAATAAACAAATGAATATTGGGTATCAACATCATCAGAAGATAATCAAATATAAGCAAGCAATCAATAAAGTTATTGAGAATCAAGATTGACTGGATTAGAAATGCAGTAACGTAAAAAAAGGCATGGAAATGATCATATAAAATCTGAAATATGTTAATCATTTCATTGTAAAAAGAAAACATCATTAGAATATTATTAATGAATTTTGTAGACAAAATTTAAAATAAAATTGCTTCAGAAATACAAAAACGACAACTTATATTTACAAAAAAATCAGTGAAGTTTTAATTAAGATAGGTGGAAATAGAATTGAAAGAGAAACTTATCATAAATTTGAGGATTTTTCTTTATCACAATAACCAAGAAAAATATTTATCCCAAATGAAATTAGTGAAGTTTATGAATCAGAAAAAAAAAAATGAAACCCAAGATATTTAAAAGGAATTAAAGAGAAAGATATCAATGTAAGAAAAGAGTTAAAGTTATTCAATAAATTTATTAAAAGTATAGAAATTTCATGATGTGTTAAATTAAAATCCCATGGATGTATAAGGAGATAGGAAAAAGATTTTAGTGGTTTGTAATCATTTTTATGGGTCTCCAAAGACTCATTGTTTAACAGAGCCAACACATATGAAAATTTTAAACGACTTTATCACATGACTCCAATATACATAATGGAGACTTACATTACATAATTCTGCATTTAAGAGAGAGAAGAAACAAAATACAATACAATATTAGGCATTTTAAGCAAAAATCACTTAGGTCTATGGTAAACTTATATACATTTTCTTTTATTGCTACACCTCAAAATTAAAAACCTAAAATACAATAATTTCCTTTGTCTGATATAGAGAAAAATGTTCTTTTAGTTGATAAGCTCACAATAAAAAAGTTATTGAACTCCTGATATGATGGATATTGATAATTCTCAAAGTCCAGAAATAAGAAAGACAATATCAAATGTATAACATCAGTGATGCATAGTTCTCAATATATAAAAATCCTAGGGTGGAAAATTCAGATATAACAAATAAAATGACATAAAAACTTAAGAATATGGTGAACTACTTACCATCAGGAGAAGCATTGATTGTATGATTCTGCTTGTGTATGTAGCAATGTGACCAAAAACATTTGACTAAAAAGCATATAAAAAACATTGTCATAAATCAAAAACATGAAAAAACTTTGAAAGAAAATGACTCACCATAAAATCTGACAAAATAATGAGACTATTGTTGCATGTGGATAGCATTTAATTATATAAATAAATAATATAAAATTCACCATATGTGTTTTATAATCAGTGTCTGAATGTTTATGAAAATCCAAAGGTGACCAAAACCTAGAAACATAACTATAAGAAATTTTACAATTTTTTTGAAGGATTATTTGAAATCATACAAACATATTATAATCATTTTTTTTATGATCAGAGATGATATGTGGATATATGATTCTTTCAATCCAAGAAGTTAAATACTATCAAAACAGGTTTAAACTCAAAGACAAAATTAATGGAAGAAATGTTAATTGGGGAATAAATGGATGTATTCATGGATATAACAACAATATTACATTTCTTTTCATGTCTAAAGAAGCAATGTAGCAGAATGCAATTATGTCAAGTTATTGTTTATATACATTTTCTTTAAAAAGTTAGATATCCTAGAGAAGAGAAGATTTAATAAAAAACAGATATTAAATCTATAGTAATATTGACACTTTATTATAACTAATTAATAATTGATTGACCAAAATTTAATAATTATCTTTTTACTATTTCTAACTTCTAATTATTATCAAAAGTGCATGTATAAGTAAAAGATGGGGCTTACGTGTGCATGCATACATAGTTTTTGGTTAATTTTTTTTTTTTTTAAAAAAAATACAAAAATGAAAAAATAATATTAATTTTATCACTTTTAAACTCAGTTATTGTAAAAATTGTTCCATTTTTGCAACAATTTTTTTTCCTGTTATCACATTTGAAAGTAAACAAGAAAACTTTTAATTATTACATATACTACTAGTTGAAGAATGAAAAGTAATGATTGGTCAAAGATTGTCCTAGAAAATAGAGAATAAAATGTACTTCTTTTATTTTTGAAGATGTCAAAAAATTGTTTTAGTAAATATGTAAATGTTATGAAGTAATGTTTTTATTATAGAAATAATGTTTTTATTATAAGGCTTTTTCTTCAACTTTTAAATTAAAATTCTTTTATTAATAGTTCAAATTATATCTAACATTCTGTATTAAATAATGCAAGTCTCATAGAAAATTAACTCTCCCAGAGTGAAAAATGTGTTATTGTTATTTTAAATAGAGTTTTGTGGGAAGATTATCACATATATTGCAATAAATATTTTTCCAAAAATTACTAATGTTTTTTTTTTTTTCTCAAAAGTAATCTTTATTAGTTGAAAGATTACAAAAATTTCCGGGTACACTTACCCGTTGAGGATTACAAAGTGCTTAATGTTACATGGTAAAACAATTATTGACCAGGTTTATATAAAGTGCATATGCTCGATAACAATTATATCCATAAAAGGGTTGCTATAATTTTGATTAATGTGTATTTGTACATAAATAATAAACTCTTGACCCGCAGCTGAGCCATGTCAAGACTATTATAGATACCTCTTTCTCCCAATTAACAGTTCAAATGTGCAGAAACCACATTCGGTCTACCTGCCCAAAATTGGAAAGCCAACTAGGGAAAAACTAACAAGTAGCAAGCACAGATCTGCACTTCCCAAAATCAACCTATCAAGGGCATAGCATCCGACCAGAGCAAGAATGGTGCTGAGACTTTGACCAGGTACCCTCCTGGCAGGTTTTCCAAGTAGCGGCAATAAATTGTCAACAGCCTGCACCAATAAACCAAGCCCCTAATGACTACCACCACCCCCGAGGAAGAAAAGAGGAGTGCAGACCCATCCCTGCAAAATTATTGCAGCAAAAACTCCATCAAAGCTATAAAATATGTCAGTGGCCCAAAGCAGACCAACCACCTTACAAATGCTCTAATTTTAAAGTTAACTAAGGAAACAAAAATAATAATGAGCTCAAATCAACACTGTCCTAATAAACAATCCATCAAGACAGTGCAGCAGCCTCTCAGGTCAAAGTTCAATGGAGGGCACTGACCCTCACCCCAGCTTGGCAGTGATGGCTGACCACCCCCACAAATGAACCAAGCCCCTCATGACCTACCCCACCACACATGAGGAAAAGAAGAGGAGTGCAGACCCATGCCCACCAATGCAATAGTGGATTCATTGTGATCTGTAATCAAGCCAAATTTACTTGGACACCATGAGTACACACCATTTGTCCATATCACATTGTGCACTGAGGTCAATAGAGCTGAAAGTCTGTAATCATTACCAACCTCCAGTCTGCAAATGTTCACAATATCTGCTCAACCCATCCAACTATAAAGACCTTCAGGGTTTACTATGATTCTTATTTGTTGATACTAATTGGATTCTGCTTCTTTGGATTGAATTCTGGGTCTTGATTAGTAATCAAGGATTCAGTTGTATAATCTGAAAGTTTGTTGTTAAACTTTGGAATAATCTCAATAATTGTTGAATTAAAAGAGGATGAATCATTTGTGGCTTCAATGTCTCTGTTTAGGTCTAAAACATCATTTGGACTAATTTTGCCTTTAAATCATTGTTTTGTAGCTCAGGAATCATTACGTTGTAACTCTGTGTTGATTTGAATATTTTTTCTTTTTTGTGGTTCCCCAATCACACCGAAATGGGTTAATAACTTCTGTTGTGATCATTGAAGAAATTTGATTTTGTGCAGGAAGATAGCTTAAGTTCTAATCTATAATGTTTAATTTTAAAATTGAGATCGAATTAAAATTCAAAATAATTTATTCACTCTGGACTGATTTGTCATATTCGGAAACTTCCAGTTTGACAGACGATATCGTAATTTTATTCCTATGAACAATTTAACACTGGAATTTCTTTTTTCCTTTGTTTTATGATTAATTTTTGTATTTATAATGTTCCTTAGGTTGGTTTTTGTCTTCCCTGATTGTTTTTCAGTCATGGAAACTTGTTTAACATAATTAATATCTGATGCAAGAATGAAGTTCTTAAAACTATCTTTGATGGCATTTTTATTTTCAATATTTTCAATGAGATTTGATGTCCAAATGCTTACTCTTTTTATTCTATCAATAAGATTAGGATTTCTAGTGTCTCTATTTTTTTAGAATAATTAGGTTTCATTTAGAGATGTCTTCCCATCCTTGCATATGTATTAAATGGATTATGTCCCGTACATGTGGGGTTCAGATTGACCTTAGGTCAACATGGGTATGACAATAATCTCGGCCTCAGGGTGGCCTTTGAGCATTCCATCATCAGATTTTCAATTGGATGGACGGTTGAAGAGTTGGAGTGTGGAGTGGATTGAAGCCTGTCCATTAAACTATGAGGATAGTCTATCTTAATATATATCTGAGCACTTATACTATATATGTGTGTAAAGATGATAGTCTGGACCAACTGATGATTGCTGGTTTAGCATGAAATACGTATATTGGTGATTATTTATCTTTTCAGCATGTATGTGTTTAGGTGTATCAGTGTTATTAGATAGAGTGGAGAGAGGTGGGCAGTGTGAAAGTCTGTGTTCATATACCCTATATTACATATATATAGCCACAGGTATATAACAAGCCTGTGTTTCAGTTATTACATTATAGAGATGTCTGCCCATCCTTGCATATGTATTAAATGGATTATGTCCCATACATGTGGGGTTCAGATTGACCTTAGGTCAACATGGGTGTGACAATAATCTCGGCCTCAGGGTGGCCTTTGAGCATTCCATCATCAGATTTTCAATTGGATGGACGGTTGACGAGTTGGAGTGTGGAGTAGATTGAAGCCTGTCCATTAAACTATGAGGATAGTCTATCTTAATATATATCTGAGGACTTATACTATATATGTGTGTAAAGATGATAGTCTGGACCAACTGATGATTGCTGGTTTAGCATGAATATGTATATTGGTGATTATTTATCTTTTCAGCATGTATGTGTTTAGGTGTATCAGTGTTATTAGATAGAGTGGAGAGAGGTGGGCAGTGTGAAAGTCTGTGTTCATATACCCTATATTACATATATATAGCCACAGGTATATAACAAGCCTGTGTTTCAGTTATTACATTATAGAGATGTCTGCCCATCCTTGCATATGTATTAAATGGATTATGTCCCGTACATGTGGGGTTCAGATTGACCTTAGGTCAACATGGGTGTGACAATAATCTCGGCCTCAGGGTGGCCTTTGAGCATTCCATCATCAGATTTTCAATTGGATGGATGGTTGAAGAGTTGGAGTGTGGAGTGGATTGAAGCCTGTCCATTAAACTATGAGGATAGTCTATCTTAATATATATCTGAGCACTTATACTATATATGTGTGTAAAGATGATAGTCTGGACCAACTGATGATTGCTGGTTTAGCATGAATATGCATATTGGTGATTATTTATCTTTTCAGCATGTATGTGTTTAGGTGTATCAGTGTTATTAGATAGAGTGGAGAGAGGTGGGCAGTGTGAAAGTCTGTGTTCATTTACCCTATATTACATATATATAGCCACAGGTATATAACAAGCCTGTGTTTCAGTTATTACATATATGATGGAAAAGAGACCCCATAGAGCACACTAAGAATAGTCATAAAAGATTTCTTCAATCAGACCATCTATGCTTGTCAAGTTCATCAAAATATTATATGAAACAATGATATAAAATTAATACAGAACACTGAGACAATTAAATATGCATTTGGTATTTGTAGCAAGATTTATTAATTTGGAAAATCATTATAAAATTATTTTAAACACTTCATACAATACTAGAATTTAATTAAATTTATCATACTACAAAAATAATTTATATTCACCCAATTTGGAGAAAATACTATTTAATAATAATTAAATTAAAAGAAATATATTAATTAAAATCTACCTTCCATTCTTCATTTATCACTTTTATTGCGCAAATAATAATAGTGATAATGATTAGAAAATATATAGACAATATTTATGTAAAAAATTAAACAGCATGGACACATTCATGACAGACAAATGATCAAATGTATAATTTTTTAATTTAATTTTCAATAGCTGATATCCGAATTTTAATTTCATTTTTATTTTATTAATTTATTTTATATTAAAATTTAAAAATTACTTTCAAAAATTATTTTTCATTTGTCAACTTATATTTTTAGAAAAGTAATTAAAATTGGTGGAAATATATTAAACAATAAAAGTAAAGTTGTTAAAATTAAAAGTTAAAAATATAACTGAAATGATTATTAGGAGCTATCCAAATATATGCACTGTGAAAGAATTAAATTCCATGATTAATTTTATGACAGAGTAATTTTATTTGTTGTTGCAAAACATCTACAATATTAAAAATAAATCTTTAGCATTATACATAACACAGAAAAAGATTTATTTTATAAAAACAATATTTAACTATTAAGTAGTCATTTTTTTGTCATTAGGAATAGCTATTGATTTTTTTTGTCTTAGTTTTGAATAAAATTATAATCATTATTTTTTAAAAGTTTTTCAAACTTATAAATTTAAAAAATGAAAGTAATCTGAAATCTAAAATATAAATTTTGCAAATAAACATACAGAAAAAAACAAAGAACAATCTTTCATTAGTGAAAAAACATAAGAATTGTTTTATGAGATATATAAATATGTTTACATTTTAATCATAAGTCATTGCCACATATGTCCAGTTGTAATATTTGTTCCTTTTGAAGATTCATCACTTTTATAACTCTTGAATTATTCACTAAAATAGATTGATATTGTGTTTAAAGTAGGAAATTTTTTCAGTTGTTAAAATAATTTATAGAATTGGGAAAACAACAAGAGAGTTAAGCATTGAAAACATAAGATCATATTTAAGTCTAAAGAAGAGTTAACTGCAATTGAATAAAAAATTTAATTCTCCATTCCAATAAAATTATTTTAGCACATATTAATATTAATTTGACTGAGATGATTGGTTTATTTGTTGTTTAAATACAATTTATCCAAACTTCAAACACTTTTTAGCAAACTTTATTTGTACATACACCTACGTTTTGACTGACCTGCAGTCTTCTTCAGAGTAAGGTTATTCTGATCTTTTTTTTTTTTTTTTTTTAGAAGATCAGAATAACCTTACTCTGAAGAAGACTGCAGGTCAGTCGAAACGTAGGTGTATGTACAAATAAAGTTTGCTAAAAAGTGTTTGAAGTTTGGATAAATTGTATTTATATGATATTATGGCAAACATAAAGAAAAGTGTGATTTTGGTATTATTTGTTGTTGTTTTTTTATTTTAATTTGTAATATACACAATTAAATAAACAGATTTGACTTTTCAAGACAAACCTAAAGATAACATTAAGTTTATTTTAAAAACCAAGAGTTTCCCCCCTCATTTAATCTATTGAATAGAAATTTTATTAATTAGATTAAAAATTCAAAAGTATAATAAAATAATTATGAACTCAAAAGCTAAAATTCTCTTGATAAAAGCTCAACTGCCACTTCCGCTGCTTAAATATTAGGTGATTCCTCCCTCCCCTGAGTTAAGAAACCATTTAATTATTTTATTTTAATAATAGTATTTATAATGTAAAAAGTTTTATTAATTGTTTAAAAAATAATATCCATAATGTATATTATTAATTATACTTTTTTTAATGTATAACGAGTTTATTATTTGAATATATAATAAAGATATAATATATACATATAACGTATATAAATAATTTTATATTTTAATTAGCTAAAACTTAAATAATTAGTCAATTTTATTTCATTCAATAATAATAATAATAATTGAGAGTGTGCATGCGCCAGCTGGTTTGGTGATCATAGATATCGGTAGGATATATTATATATTTCTAGTAATAATAAAACTAAAAAAAAATTTATTTAAAATAAACCGTATTGACTCTAAGCAACCCAATATTCAGTATATATAGTTTTTTAAACTTAAGAAAACTCAGACGAGCAATTTGTGTGCAAGCGGGTTTTTTTTACTCCAATATGGTGATCTCTTTGAATGCAGCAAGCATTTCTTATGCTGACGCAATCAAAGCATCCACTAAAAAAGGAGATTTTCCTCAGAACGTATAAAAAATCAAACTCCAGTTTCAAGATTTCGTCGTTCAACAATGAATGATCTAATGAAACTAGATGTGATTTCAGAATCTGATCCATTACCAGTTAACGTAATAGAAGAAGAGATCTAGACTAATGAAAGTCTAATAAAAATTTCTGAACGCTTTAATACGACCATCCTACATGACCTATTTATGTCGTTTAAACGTTTCTTTACTGACCGGTCTGTTATCCTTGCAATTACAGACATAAATTGTTCGCTGTATAGATTTCCTAAGGATTTGCTATACGAAGAATTAAGCACAAATAATTTATGGGCTTCTATATTGCGCATTGCAGATCATCCAAATTCTCGCTATCTTGCTATTGAATTCTATAGCGAAGAACAAAAAAACAAATTTGATAAAACAATTAAAATGTTAGGGAAATATGCTTTAGTAAAAGTTAACCAATATAGAGAAAATTTTATTACCGGCACAATCAAAAATACGTACTTTAACTATACAATAAATGACCTCAATAAATTAATGCAACCGTTCGGAGTTGTTGTTGCCTTTCAACCTATATATTTAAAAGGAACTCTGATACCGATCTATGGAAACAGTTATCATTTTAAAGTTAAATTAAATCAAAACGTAAATCCAAATGATATTCCCACTCTTATAACCGATCACGAAGCGACGCTACTCTTAATAATTTATGGACTTAAACCACAATATTTTCACTGCAAACAATGAGGGCATATTATAAATCCATGCCCAAAACTTAAATGTAAACACTGTGATATGAGAGCAACCTCAAATCATCAATGTGGAAATGCACCAGTAAATAACACAGATTTCACTCCTCAACCGATAAGTGAATCAACTACAATTTGCTATCAAAATAATCCAATTAATGACGGTGTAACAGACGATATAAACATCACCAGAGAGCAATCAGTAAGTGACGAAAGTAAATCAATTTTACCCGAAAATCAATCATGGAATGATGAGGATAAACCAGTGTTACAAGAAAATAGCCCATCTCAACAAGAAATATTAAAAAGTGATTGCCAAAATCACAAACAATCAAAAACACCCCTTAACAAAACTTCATAAGATATTATAGACTATCTACTGCCTTGCCTGCCACCTACAGACCTGAAAATAAATGACACTGCCAACCAAAAACCAGGCAGACTGCGAAGCAAATGAAGCAGAAAAAATGCAGCAGTGCCTATTGATCTTAGTGAAGATGATATGCCCCAAACATTAGATCATAAAAAAAAATAAGAAAAGCAAATATGAGTTCAACAGATACCGAGTTTGAATACACTTCAGATGAAGACCTTAGCACCAATAAAAAAGCAAATGTGCAAAAATTATCACAGGAGGGAGGATGTAGAACCTCCAGACATAAAAATTCTTTGTCATAATTTGTGCAAGTTATCTAAACTATATAAAATTATAATCTAATTACTACATCAGGTGTGTTCTGTTTTTATTGAGTGAAACTATAATAAATATAAAAATAGCATCATTAAACATCCGTGGATTAAACTCACCGGAAAAAAACTATCAATTAATAAAATGGCTCGAAATTATACAACCTCATTTGCTAGGACTACTTGAAACAAAAATTTATAATAAATCTCAGATTAATCCATCTAACTATCTTAATAATCAAGGATACTCAGCATTCTTCCAAGCATCATTTTCACCCTCAGCAGGAACAGGAGTTCTATTCATTCAAAATAATATATATAGATGCACACATATTAATTATAACATTATATGATAAAACAGTTACATTGAATGTAGCATTTGTTTATTTACCTCCAAATCACCCAGTAATTAATAAAGTCATTCAAATTATAAATTCCAAAATAGCATCCTCATCACATCCATTAATTTTACTTGGTGATTTCAACATGTCATACAATGAGTTTGTCATAAAATGGTTGCACTTACTAGCCATACCACTCATGAGTGGAGAAGGCTATCGCCCACAGAATTCAGTAACATTTAATAATGGCAGGTTTTTATCATTAATTGACCTGGTCTTCTATTCACCAGTGTTACATCACATGATCAGCCTAACAATAAAAAATTCATCATTATCAGATCATTCTGCAATTATTGTTTCACTAAAGAATGATTTTATATACAGATCAATAACATCTATTGGAAACACAATTAGAATGCTTCTTCCATGTCGAACCCCAAAATATTTATTCTCAGAAATATATATATAGATATATATATATATATATATATATATATATATATATATATATATATATATCTCTTCAAACTTCGAGACATTGAAATGGATCCAGTGCAAACATGGATTGCCTTTGTTAACATTATTTCATATACAATTGATGTCATAACAAGGGCTACCCCAGCCCCTTCAAGGCTTCTAGCTCTTGTAGATGAAACACACAAAAGAATCACAAACAGTACTACAAATAAATAAGGCTGTTCAAATGTGATTGCCCTGAAGAAACTTTATAAATCAGTCTCTGAAGAACTTAAATAATACCTGGCAATTAAAAAAAGAAAACTCTTTTTGACACAGACATACACATGGTCCAGGCACTATATTCGCTGGGCACTGGGACAAAAGCCATCAACTCGCATACCGACAGCAATTAAAATACAAGAAGATATAATTTCTGGTTACAACATGTTGCTACCTCTCTACACACATTTCAAACCCACACTTCAAGAGAAGAAAAAATTCAGCCCTGCACCATTTTTTCTTGGTGAGCCAGAAGAAGATATAGTATTTACTTCCAAAGACTTTATTCAAAAATTAGCATCAACCCCAAACTCCAGTCACCCAGGAATGCATGGTATACCTTGCTTTGTATTCAAGCATTTAGAAAATTTTACTGCTCGGTATCTTTGTAATCTAGCAAACTTTCTAACAAAAAAGATCCATCATATACATGGATTATACCCTATTTTACTAGTACCATTTATCAAAACACATGAAAAAATAACCACACTAAACAATCTAAGGCCCATATCAATGAGCCCTCTGGGTATCAAACTGCTGGAGTCAATCATTAAAGACAAAATAGAACCCTATATTATACATATACTATCTAAAATGCAGTTTTCTAAGAAAGGCTCATCTACAATGCAAGCAACCTTTCTATTCAAAACAGTTATTGATTCTGTCAGAAATAATAAAAAATATAGTCCAGTTGTAATCCAACTGGATATAAAATCAGCATTTGATATGATTCCAATTGAACTCCTTGTTGAAGCATTAGCAGACACAACATTACCAAGATCCTTAATATATTTAATCACCAATCTTCTATTAAGTCGAGAAATACATATCACACTTAATGGTAAGAATTTCCCCTTTTTTGTACCTTACTGTTCAATTTCACAAGGTTCACCACTAAGTGCTCTTTTTTTTTTACTTTCTATATCAATCCCTTACTGAATATGATAGAAAAAGAATTATCAGGCATATACATACCTGGTCTAAAAGCAAACATCTCCTGTATTGCCTACATGGATGATGTCTCGATTTTTTTAACTTCTAAAAAACAGATCCCAACTCTATTGAAAATTCTTAATTCATACACTAATAAATACAAGCTGGAGTTTAACATGGATAAATCTTCTGCATGGTCAATATATACAGGACAATTTCACACACAACATTTTAAAAGAAAACCCAGTTCTTTTGTGGGATTCCCCTTCTATTTGAGCAATCTAGAAATGTGTCGACAAATACAAGATAAAATTAAAAATAAAATAGAAAATATAATTGATTCACTTTCAAAATCTTACCTTTCGCTGTATTCAAAAGTATCCCTGTTTAATCTATTAATTATGACTCGATCACATACTATTCTCCAATAATACTATACACTAAATCTTTTACTAGTAAAATAAACTTGTTATGTAGAAAGTTGCTGTGGGGAAAAAAGATTGTTTCGGTTTCACTAAAACGTATTCAAGCTTCTCTAATACAAAATGGTTTAGGACTACATTCAATACATATTTTTAACATTCAAAACACATTAAATCTCATTTCTGCATGTGCTTATTTATTTTCATACATGAAAGTGTTCTTCAAGATTACCCCAACAGATAAACCACCACCAACCTTTGGATATTGGAAAACCTTGCTTACACTAATTCTTAACATTCCAAACATTATTTTTTCACCACCTCAAGATAAACTTAAATATTGGGATGTATACCAGATAATTTGCTCTCCCCTAAATGATAAAAGACCAATTTTAAACATTAGTAATAGACAATTAACACGAAAATTTAAATTCTGGTCATTAGAACCCAAATATTATGATTTTCTACTCAAATTAAGTCTTGAAGCATTGCCAACATTACACTTTTGTAGATATAGAAGGCATTACATAAATACAGAAGATGATATGCTGGTTGTGTCATAGAGAAACTGAGACACAAGAACATTTTCTTTTTACCTGCCCTGTATTTGATAATATTCATTCATCCATACCATCATTGTACAAACAAAAAAATTGTGACATTCAAACCCTTTTACAATCATTTATTAAGGGTAGCTACCCACATATTCGAGCAAGTACTTTTATATTGTTTTCACTATGGTGTACAAGATGCTCCTTCATGTACAACAATAATCCAAGAAGACATCCAAACATATTCTGGAACA
Source organism: Epiperipatus broadwayi (assembly GCA_028023455.1). Lineage (NCBI taxonomy): Eukaryota > Metazoa > Onychophora > Udeonychophora > Euonychophora > Peripatidae > Epiperipatus > Epiperipatus broadwayi. Next base: position 5,782,011 of record JAQFVV010012437.1, read on the forward strand.
AAATGGAACAGCTTTGCTTAAGGGATGAAAAAATTGTATCCCAAAAGATGTACACAGCCACTTGGTCAATATTACAACAGCGCTCAAAATTATAGAAAAAAAAAAAAAAAGACTAATAAAAAACAGAACGAAGAGCTTTACAAGTGCACAAAACTAATTGGATGTATATATTTTAAAGAAAATAATGTAAACTCAAATTTGTAAACCACATGCATATCCTTTGTCTTTGTTACCCCCCCCCCCCATTACAATTTTCAACTTATTTATACTAACTTCAATTCATCTGCATGTGGTAAAATAGTTATAAATGTAACCTTTTTCTTGTTATATTCAATAAAGTCCTTTTGAAAGATGATGATGATGATAATAATAATAATAATAATAATAATAATAATAATAATAATAATAATAACAACAACAACAACTAATTATTAGTTTAACATGATTAATGTATATTATTAATTATACTTTTTTTTAATGTATAACGAGTTTATTGTTTGAATATATAATAAAGATATAATATATACATATAACGTATATAAATAATTTTATATTTAATTAGCTAAAACTTAAATAATTAGTCAATTTTATTTCATTCAATAACAATAACAATAACAACAACAACAACAACAGCAGCAGCAGCAACAACAACAACAACAAATTATTAGTTTAACATGATTAAAGGTTTTTTCTTTATACCCAGCTGAGCTGAGGAAAAAAAATCTTTTTTAGTTAAAAAAAAGGATCTTTTTTTTTTTTAGATATAATACACTGTTAATGATTTTATGTAAGAGATAATATTCTGTTAATAATTTGCTAAACCTATATTTAAACGTTTTATTTAAAAGTTGAATTATGAAAATATATAAAATCAAATGATAAAATATGAGCAAAATGTAAAAATGGTAGGAAATTGACGCCAACATCCCGACTTATAGCATTAAAATAATGTTGCTAAATTCATTCATAGTAAAGTCCAATTTTTATATAATATTGTCAATCATAATAGATTTCTATAAATAAAAAAAATATAAAAGTGGAAATTTGACTTTGCTAGAAAGATGTTGAAAATAACTAAAACAATTAAAATTATTCTAAATGACAATTTGAGTTGGTAATATGAATCAGTGTTTAAGTATAAATCAATTGATGTATTGAAATGTAGACCAAATGGTGCTAGTGCCATGTATGCTCTACCCATTGGTGGGTTCACCATCCTCATATCGAGGTAGATGAAAATAAATTAACAAGTTTAATTTCTTTTTCATTAAAAAAATCAGAACAAAACAAAATATTTTGATAATATGAAACATAGCGTATTTAGAAAACGAATCTAAAAATAATATATTTATCAAACAAATAATGACTGAAAGATAAATAACTTAACAATGGAGAGCAAATATTATTTATTGTCTCTGTTTTTGTGCAATTAGTTTTTATGGATTAATATTTGACCTCATTATTAACTTCATGCCATTAAAGTAACTTTTTACTTCTGTAGTTTTTATACAATCCATATGAAATCTGATACCATTTTGGATTTCAATTTATGAATTTATTGTTAAAAATTATTTTCTTATGGATCCAATTTATTATGGACTGATGTTTACTTGGTTGTTAATTTAATTTCTTTCTAAATGTTTGTTTTCAGCCATTACTGATACTCTAAATATTTTAATTTCAAGTTTTTTCTTAAAATAAATGTTATTATTTTCACATCTTCAAACATATTATATTACTTACGTTTTTCAAAAATGTATTATTTTCATATTTTCTATTGGTTTTCAATTATTAAAACAAAAACATATAGCTTATCAAATAGCTTATTCTTGTTAATTTTGGTTGGTGAATATTTGCTCCAACAATGGATGGAGTATACATGCAAATGGCAATTTTTAAATTATGCTTTAATTTTACTCACATAAATTAATAATTAAATTAAAAAGTGCATTGATTTTTTTTAATGTTATGCATAAAGAATAGAAAGAACAAATTTAATCAATAAATACAATTGGAAAAATGTAAAATGTTTAATTAAATTAAAAACTACAAAAAAAATTAAACATGCAATATTTAACATTTAAAAACTGTTTATTAACATTATGAGTTTTTTTAAAGATTCTTTACTTCTTAAAATTTTATGGCAAACAATGTAAAAACTCCAAGAACTTTGTACTTAAATTTTATATGTGTGTGCATTTAATAACTAAATATATAAATCATAGTAATTTTAATTTTAAAACATTTAATAATAAATAACTTGCAGAAGTCTTTCAATTACTGCCACATAATCTTTTTCAACAGCTTTTACTGATTAAATGGATACAATTAATTCCCATAATGCACTATTCCATATTACAATTCAAGCTGTTTTACACTAACTTCTTATTTAATAAGCAAATTGCTTTATAGGTTTCTAAAGATAGTCTCTTTTATCCTTTTTTTTATTATTCTTTTTTGCATTCAATGTTTTGTAAATCAAATACAAATTTCCCACTACATTTTCATTCATGATTATTAAATACAGAAGATGATTGAGTATTATTTATTTTGTGTGCTTTAACTCTCTTATACAGTAATTGATTTTTTTAAAGCTTTTTTTCAATGAACACCAAGATTCAACAATATATGAAATACCCACAATTACAAATAATTTTACATATAACATTCTATCTTTGCAATTTTTAAGGAACCCATATTTTTGTTAAATGGTAATATATATTCAGTATTGGGTACTTGGTATTAGACCTGCTCTGAAATATCACATGCATATTATATAATATTCTAACATTGCAGTCTTATAAAATAATATTTGCATTGGATCTTCTGGCAAACTTAATCCATCAATTTTGATAAATGATGACAAGTAGTTAACTTTATTTGATGCAAAATGGTGAGCTATAAACGTTATTTTGTGAAAATAAACAAACATGTATTTATGTTTTGAAGCAAATCAAGTTGTTAGCAAAAAATGACAAGAACTAATCTTACTTTGTACAATTTTATTTGCTGGAAATAAATGAACACATGTTTACATTTTTGTGAGAAATGATGTTGCAACAACTAAACTTTTAGCATTATATATTTATACCAATAAAAAACAAAAGCAAGAAATTGTTGCTTACAATCACTGGTGTGGATTAAAGTTGTTTATGTCCTGCAAAATGCAAACAAAAGTGTAGCTATGAATTATGAGAAAATGTTCATATTCTGGCATTTCACAAGTCATCACTTTTGTGGGATTTGTGTTTTTCTCAGAATAATGTGCTACAAGCACATACTTAGTTAGTCCATTTTATGACCTTATCTTGAAAGTAATGAACTGCATCATCCTCAAAAGCAGGCAGATCCCAAATTTACTTTATTTTGTTGGATAAAAAAGTCACTCAAAAAATTTGCTTGGCAAGAATTAAAGCTAAACAGTAAATAATGAGGACACCTTATGTTTGCCAGAAGATCGATTTGTCATCACAGCTTTCTTTTATAACATCACAGAATACTTTAACTCATAAAATTATCAGCAAAAACATTTTGAGTAAAAACTTTCTCCTGATCGAAACATTATCTAATATTTATATAAAAAAGTAATTGTTTTTTTTTCCAACATTACAAATGTGTTTAATTTAGTCTTTAATTAGACATTTGTTTATGCCATCGGTATTCATCACTATATGTTTAATAGGTATGTACTCATTATTGTAATACTCAGCATATATATCGTTTATTACTTTGTTATTATATTTTGCATTATTGTACTGGTCAGTTTAGATAACACTCACATTCTATATCTCTTTGAACTCCTTTATCATCTCTACACAGTACATATTATTATTATGCACAAACTCCTTTTGTACAGCCAGCTAGCTCATGGAGATTTAAATGAGAAACCCAGATAAATTACTTAAAACTACTGTCATCACATATCTTTACTTTACTAATGGAATTTACATATAAATGAATAAGCAAACCCATAAATAAATTATCTAACTAGGATAAGAATTTAATAAGTATGTGTGTTTAAGCCATCAAATTAACAATACAGTATCTAGGGTTAATAATAATAATAAAAGCAATATAGACTACAGGTTTGTTTTACAATACTGTTAATACAATTAAATAACTGGTTAACATAATAGAGCTACTTTCTTTACTAGTTTCTAATATTTGGAAAACATTATACGACATTAAATGCTTCGTTCAATATAGGCGAGGAAGATCTATGTGCCAATGAAGTAGTGATCTGAAAACTATATATATAACTCATTGCTATTAGATGCACTAATTTATTATTAATAAAATTAATATTTTATAAACACAAAATAATATCTGTATTTTTATATTGGACTATTTCCATCATCTAATATGTGTGTTGAATGTCTTTAGAAAAATTTAATTTTTAGTTAAATATTCCAAATGCATTCAACTGTTAGTAATATCACAGCAAACAGGTTAGTATATGCACCAACTGTTAGTAATATCACAGCAAACAAATGTTAATAATATCACAGCAAACAGGTTAGTATATGCACTAACTGTTAGTAATATCACAGCAATCAGGTTAGTATACGCACAACGTTTTGAGAGGTATTTTTCTCCCCTCTTCTTCAGGTGTTGCTGGCCTGACCAGTGACAGTACTATTTGGAATATTTAACTAAAAATTAAACTTTTCTAAAGACATTCAACACACATATTAGATGATGGAAATAGTCCAATATAAAAATACAGCTAGAACACTATCATCACAAACCTACAGAAAAACACAAAATAATATCTCTCACAAATGAAAATTTGATTTATACATCTACAATATGGTTTGTTAATTATGTAATGCCTTAACATGAAATGACTAACAAATAAATCAATAATTAAAAACATGGTTTTTCTGTAATGCATTTTGTATAAAATATTGTGTATGTTGATAAATTCGCTGTTAAAAGGGTACCGACGTTAAAAGGGATAACTAAACAAACAATAAAACATTTTGATTTTGATATATCTCACTTCACCATGACTTAGAGGCAACTTTAAAACAAATATAGATCTTGAAAACGAAAGCAGTACTGACATAGATTTATGAAAATTTCCCAATTATATTTGAAGAATGAAATGGTCACTCTGCATTTTCGCAGATCGCAAGCTGGAGAGAGAGCTTCTCAGACATAAAGAGAAATGAGGTCGGGCCTTTTTACTCTTCAGCCTTATTGTCCAACTATGAGGATCCTGAAGAATTGAAATCTGCATTATTAGCTTAGATTTCCTAAAATACATATATTAAAATAATAGCGAGTTCGTTGAACTTAGAATAATTTGTTTATGTCAGCAATGCCTATATTAATGGAATAGATGCTTTATTCATGTCCATTACTTAAATAATAAATAAAATAATTGCCGAAGCATAGCGACTTGAACTTTTTCAAAATCAAATTGGAATAAAACAATCACGACTATAATGTCGTATTAAATAACAATAAAAGTATTTCCTCCCTTTTATTTAGAGATTTCCCAAATGCAAATTTCATTTAAAATCAATCCTCTTTAATAGCTCATCAAAGCACACTAAAATCTATTGCGATAAATAATATTCATTTCCTTCTCACAAACTCGAATTAGTGCTCTAATAATAAAATAACAACACATAATATTCATTTTATTGACAGATTGCCATTATGAAGTATAGGAATTATTGGATTATGTTTAATACAGTAATTCCAACTCGGTGAATAAGAATGAGCTAAACAAATACCCGCTCATTTGAGAGAGCATTAGATTGACCAATCAATCATGGGCCAATTGAAAATATTTAAGGAAGGTTTCAATTCACCAAATTAGATTTATTGGCACATAAATACTTAAATGTTTTAAATCATAAATTAATAAATAATAGAAAACCGCCATAAGAAAAGAAATATGAAATAAAAGGTATTTTTAAGAGAAACTAGTAAAGTTGAATTAATCTTATAGAGAGTAATGACAAAAGCAATATTACAAAAGCTATATAAGTTTTACGTATCTTACAAAGCATGTTTATCTAGGATAGGGTTGCAATATTTAATTACTGATGTTACGAGAGCCATTTAAAACAAGAAAAGCGAATTATATATTTTAGAAATAATTCTTTTGGCAGTAATATTATCTTCCAACAAGTCCTTTCACGTGTAGGCTTCATAACTGCTTGCAAGTTCTTTTTGAAGAGTGAAATGAGGCACATTTCCATCGATGAAATAGCTAGCTATTTTTTTATTATTCTGTCATGAACCCCACTCTCTCATAGAAAATGAGCCAGATATAAGTTTCAAGTTTTGTATTCTCCATTTCCTAAGACTCAAAGAAGTATGACATGGCAAACATTTTTGCATTATTATTCCTATTTTAGGGTTGCATGTGTCTTTTCATGTCTAAACTGAGATAGAACTTTTAGTGTTCATAAAGCATTGTGTACTTATAGTCTGGTGGGTGGATTCTGTATTTATCCCAGGATTTCAGGTCACTATTCACTCTTTTGATGTCAGATACAAGATATTTGGGAAAAGGTTTAGAGCAATGGTTGTTGTATGATCCTATGCCCATGTATTTAAAAAATAAAAATAAACAATAATAAAAGTAAGTTAATATGAAAACAGTCACACATTCATGACCAAAATAAAAATTAAGAATAAAGCAGGGGAAATAAATTAAATTAGCCAAAAAAGGCAGATTATGGACAATAATAATAATGAAAGAAATAGATAAGATAAAAGGTTGCATGGAAAGGAAAGTGATGTGAAGCTTACTGCATGTAAAAGTAATTTAATTTCTGTAAGATTAAAGGGGTGATTTATATAAACACATATGCTGACAAGAGCAAAATTAAAGAAAATGGAAGAAGAATGTGATCAGAAAGAAAAAGATCCACAATGAATAGAAGGAATCCAGTGATCAGAGGAGGCTTATGAGTGGTTAAGATTTGTAAAAGACAGAGAAAAGTATAAAATCAAATAAATATTTTTTTATTCTCTCTTCATTGTAATTTTATTACCTACCAGTTTTAATTTTAATTTTGAAAATGCACTAAGAAATTTTGTTCTCTTCCTTAAATTACTTAATTTTTATTAATTTATTTATCCATTTATTTGTTCTTTGTATTGATTGAGTTTGTGACTTGATTTCATTACAGCTTAGTGATTTAGGGATTTTTAAATTACCCCAGTAAAATTATTTACAATAAAATAGAGTAAGCCATTATATTTATCTTTCTTTTGCTCAGGTACAGTCCCTGAGTCTTATGATCTAGAGCTGGCTTTAAAGAGTAATAATAGTTAGTTATATGAATGTAGAAGTTTATGTTTGTGTTCAAACATCCAGATGATAAATCTGGATGGCATAAAAATATCATATTTAAAGTCCATTCACTACATTTTATTTTTTTGTTAGGTAAAATTTAATTTATAGTTGAATGGTACACTAATGGTAGTGTATGGCCAGAACATTGATGATGGTCAGCATGTATTAGTGTCCTAGAATTATTTTTTAATTATAAATGATATATTAACACTTAAGTGTATGCATCCAAGTAATTGTTTGCATATAATGCCCTAGGTTTGGCAGTGACTAGATAATTAACCTGTGTATAATGTACCTCTTTTACATCCAGTCACAAGAGTTGACTCTTGATGAGTTGATTATTCTCATGAAATGCTGACTAATTTATAGTTTATAACTATTTATATTGTTTATTCTTTGTTAAACTCATGCTGCTAATATATTCCTTGGTTTTTTTACATGATTATTCATCTTTAAATTTATTTCATGAGGATGATGATGTGCTTTTCCATTTCACCATGTCATCCCTGTTCCATACCATTACAATTTATTGTAATAGAATGGAACTAAAATTGTACATATTTTACAATGCAAATGAGGTGATTTTTAATTTTTACCATTAGTTAAAATTATGATGATACAATCATTAAAAAGATGCATATGTGTATTCAAGCCATGGATCCACTATGCCATTAATTTACATGCCAAAATTAATAATCTTATCTTAAAGTTAATCTAAATTCATAAAATCAAGTTATTTATGATAGCCAATTATATATATATATATATATATATATATATATGGCTATGGCTATATATATATATATATATATATATATATATAAACCTAGAATTAATGGATAATAATAGTATAACTACTAGTAGATATGGATGTGATGAATGCAATTAATGCTTTAATTACTCTAATAAGTAAAGTCAAATACATTTAGTGGTGTGAGTATCTAAATATGTCTTAATAATCCAATGCTGTTAACATCTACTTGCAAGATATTTGTTCTTATTACAAAGAAATAGATCAGTATATTATTTTTGCCAAAAACCATTACAAATTGATAATTTATTGTTAATTCAATCATAAGCAATGTAAGCTAATGGTAGATAAGGTGAAGTTCAAATCTAAAAGTAGATAAGGTGAAGTTTGAATCTAAAACTAAATATTGTTTTATTATTTGAACTGAGAATTTTGAAGAGACCAGACTTAATTATTTCAGTGTTAACCTAACCCAAAATTTTTGAATAGACTTTAGCAATAAATATTTTTTACTATGATGCCACATTTGATTTTTTGTGCAACTAAATCTTTTTACATATATTACAAAATTTATTTATATTCTATATAATAAATATTTAAGCCTTCTAATAGTTAAAATTCTAAAACATGAAAAATTAATATTTTAAAATTGTTAAAATAAGTATCTAACTGAAAGTCTTACTGGTAACAAAGGCAGACATCGTTATTGGTTTCTCACTATCTATTCAAAAAAAAAAGAAGAAAATATTAGATATTAAAATTTTATGTTATTAAAAAATGATTTATTTAGAATTTGTTATCATCAAAGAAACAAAAAAATTCTAAAATTAAATAAATTATTAATTGCTATTAAAATATTTCCCTTAAGTTTTTACAAAAACAATTTTCTTTTTAACCTCTGATGGCTTTTATTGTATATTTTAAGTAAGTTCATGATAATATGTTCCTATGTTTATTTTATATGAGACAATAAATGTCTCTTACTCTACATTGTGAGTAAATGTATACTTTGATATTAATATTTTGCTTTTAGTCACTTTAAAATATAATTCATAATGCATTAGTTTAAACCAGTATCCTAGAATTTATATATGTTATAAGTACATATGTCAGATATACTTAAAAGGCAGGCATTATTTGTTAAAAATCGTTCATGTATGAGGCACAAGTATTGATTATAATAAAAATTAATTTCTTTATTTTAGTATTAAATAATTGTAATATGTTTCATTATAGCTCTTGCTAAAATTTATTTTTAGATCATAGCATAAATCACTGCTTAAATATTGAAAGAATCAATTCATGTTAAATTCTAAAATTTGTAACAAATTTAATATATATAAAAGAAAGAAACGGAAATATGTGTATTATTTATTAGAGCATGATGTCACTTAATGTAAATAAATGTATATATTTTTTATTTGATTTTTATATGTTTTTTGATTATAAGATTGTCACTTATCATCATCATTGATTTTCTGATCACACAAGTATTGATAAGACATTTATATTTATCCTGAGACTTTAATCACACATACACAAATATTTTCTTTCACTCAATATTAAATAATCATTAGCTATTATAACATTATGATATGGAAGGAAAACAATCAGAAGAAGCCCTATGATTATTTATTTATTTACTTGAAATATATTTTGGAATTAATAAAATTCCCTTTGATTCCAAGGTATAGTTACTTAAAGACACACAAACGTTTAATAGAGTCTTAGTTAAAAATTAAATATATTTTATCTCTTATTATTCTATGTAAGTTTAGCAAATCTGGAAATGAGGGATTTACTATTATTATTCACCCATACATACCATTATAGTTTTGACACACAGTTACAATTTTTGACACCCAATATGGACCATTATTAAGATCTCATTCCCCATTCTATACAGACATAATATATAAAAAAATTTATAATAAACACTTTTATTTGCTATGCACTAAAGAGCCAAAAATTAATTGTTTTCTTCTATGACAATTGGGGTTTTAATATTTAATTTAAAATATTTTTTTTGGCTTTTCAGTGCACAATAAATGAAAGCGTTTATTATAAAATATTTTTATATATATTATTTAAAAACTCTATTTATACTTGAAATAACAAAATTAATATCTTCCTATTGTTAAAATAAAGATTGTTATTTTATTTTATAACTTTTATAAAATAATTGCTTAAAATTATGTATATATTTATATATACTTCTTTAATTTTTATAACATTTTAAGAGCATATGTATTGTTATTGATTATAAGTTACTAAATTTAGGCTGTAGAAAATAATTATTAATTTCAACTACCATGATATAATATAAAGGTAATGTATGTATATGCAGAAGCATTATTTTCCTTTTCATACATTTTACAATTATTTTTACTGTATTGTTTAAATATATAAACCACACTTTATCATGAAAGCAACCTGATCAAAGCCTCTCTCTAAGAAAAAAAACATATTTTGTTGATATTTCCATATATTTATCTATTCATTTCATATTAACTTACCTTCCATTAATAATGCATGTGAGTTCAATTGTTTTATTGGTGGTAAGATTTTTAACATTTTGCCCAGTAGGACCTTTTATCCATTTATCATTTTTAATCATAAAATAATTATTCTCATATGCCCAAATAATTTAAAGCAGTTCTTTTAAAATATTATAAAATTTCTTATAACTATATTTTTGGGGTTTTTTCTGATATAAGGATCCCCCCAGTTTATTGTCTTTTGCTAGGATTGTTAGTTGCTATTATAGATGGATAATACACCCAATATTATCTGAAATTCCCAAATTCTTCATTCTTATATTTTTATGATACATTTAAGCCATACTTTATATTTTATAATGCAACACTTTTTTTTCTTATTTTGGTGTGCTAACAAACATCTGTATCCATGGTGCTGAGACAATCACTTATCTACTTCATTGTGGTCACATTAGCTGTAATAATAGTCTGCTCTATGTTTTGAATAAATTATGTCAATCAAATAATTTGCTCCTCAAGCATATAAAAGCAACCAAAGCAATAATAAACTGTATGTAACTTTCATTTGTTCTTGGGACATTTGATATTTTTTGTAACTTATTTCTTTCCTCCCTAAAAATTCTGCAGGATTATTGGGTCTGTTAAATAACAGTGTCTGTCATTTTTTGGCAATGCACCATAAAGATGACTATGAGCAACTACAATCTTTTTTGTGTCTTCTAATATATTAAAAGAAACTTTTCTAAACTTACTATGTATCTCATGATATTTATTTCCACCTTATCATGGAACTTTATAATTTTAATAAATCTATTGCCTAATTTTATGCCTTCTTGAAGTTTGATACCATTCTTCTCAATTATCTTCATTTTCAGTTTTTTTTTCTAGTTTACAAGTTCATTAATTTCTTTCCTTTTCTTTATGTGATAAAAGAAAACCTATGAACTTAGATTTCTCATTCTTATTTCCACTTGCCATATTTAAAAACACATTTAGTTCATTTTGAAACTAAGTTTATATTTTCTTTAGTATTTCTACAGCTTTGTCCATTATAATCATTTATATCATTCCAATGATATTTTCTTTTTCATCAATGAACTAGTTGAGATGTTAGGTATTTCTTTAACATTTCCATACCTGCTTTTATTTGATTTTTGTTTATACATAAAATAAAAACGTTTTAAGATACTGAGTTCTTAGTGTTTTCCTAAAAGTTTGTGATGATGGTATTTTAGTTGTATTTATATATTAGACTATCTCCATCATCTAATATTAAGTACTAAATGTCTTTAGAATAATTTAACTTTATTTAAATATTCTAAATACATTCAATTGTAAATGTGTTATTACTAAGAGTTGAATGTCATTGGAATATTTAAATAAAAGTTAAATTTTCTAAAGACATTCAGTACCTAATATTAGATAGTGAAAATAGTCCAATATACAAATAGAACTGAGTTTTTAATCTATTTATCAGTTTTATTAGTAGCTTTCTTATATTTAATTATCTCCTAACAAATATTGATCCTTCCCTCTGTTTGCCTAACATCTTTTTTGATATCACTCTGAGTCTCTGTATCTTTGAAGTACTTGTTCCTTTTAAGGTTGTTTTTTTTTTATTTTTAAACATCTTGTTGATTATTTTATTTTCTATTATTTGTATATCTTCCTTGATATTATTTAACTTTAAGTTTTCATAACTTTGGAGATAATCTTTGGTCTTTTTTAATTCTCATTTAGAATTTTATATTGTTCTTTATATTCTTTTGACTCTCTTTTATTTTCATTCCTAAATTCATTTTTTTTTGTTTATAATTCCTCTCCATATTCTCAAATCTTTCACCTTTAACATCTTCTTTTTCAACTTTTTTTCTACAATCATTTGATTTTTTTTCCAAACTTTCCTTTAACCTATCTTATATCATTAATAAATGTAATCAGATTGTTAGAATAATAATTGAAGAACTAAGATAATTATTAAACAATGATATTACTTATAAATATAGTTCTATAAATTGATACATTTATACAATTCCTATGCACTGAAATATAATTTATTGCTTTCCAATTTACACTGACAAATGACTTTTACTATTTAGTACACCTGTATGCAAAATGCTAATCAAATAAAATGAATATATATATATATTTATAATTACAACATATTAGCATAGTTCAAGCTATACAATATCTTTAAAATAAATAAACAAACATATATACTAAAATTGACTTTTATCATTCTTAAAATTTTAAAATTCCAAAAAAAATTTGTAAATTAGTCTCTAAAGATTTCAGTTGTATATTTTTTCATATAGATATATTAAATGTTACATAAAAATCAAAAAAAAAAAATAGACAATATAAAAAAATAAGATAAATTTTTGTTACCCTCTATTTGCATTAGTGTTCAGTCATTGGAAAAACAGCTAGCTATTTCCAGCACTTTCACTTATTTATTCATCCTAAAATGGCTTGACATGAAGTAAAATATGTACAAATTGCAAGTAAATTAAGAGATTTGCTTCTTGTTGTTAAAACCATTAATTTCAGTTATTTTCTAGATATTCTATTATATACGCGGTTAAGTTGAATATTATTTTTAGATCACTAAGTAATTTGGAAGTTATAATAAAATATATCAGTCAATTATGATAGCTATTTTTTTAAACTTATTGAAGAACGCAGGTTTACTTTTGAAGTTTTATGTTTCACTGAAGTTTCCAATGTTGTTTGATGAGCAAGTAGAAAGGCAAACACCTTAATATGATAAAGTTGAACTCAGCCAATAATTTTTTAAGGAAATTTATAAGAAAAATTTGGAGAAAATAATGAACGAAAATAATGTCTTCTTTTTAATTTTTTTTATTCCAGCAAGAATGATGGTGATTCCAGCGTTCCATAAATCATGTGCTGATTTAAAAATAATCTTTAACACTATTATTTAGCATTTTAAAATATATTTTTAAGTAACAAAAAAAAAATAATAATATCAATAAAAAAAAAATACATATATATTACATCGAAAGATTTATGTTGTAATTTACAAATCAAATAAATATTTAGACAACCAGAATAATATTGCTATATCTTTATAATTTTTTAAAAATAAATAAATAAATGTACAATATGATTATATTTAGCAATTTAAATACTATTGCTAATGATTATTTCTTTATATATACTCTCATAATTATATACATATATTGCCATCACAATAACTATCTCAAAATAAATCATATATCATAATAAATAAATAAACCTGAACTAAATAACAATAAAACAATTACTAACAATACATTAACAACTTATTTACAAATCCTTAAATAAAACAATATCAAAGACATTTTTTTAAAACCATACTAGAACTTCGAAAAAAATAAGGATGGATTTTCTGTCCTGTACAATATATATATATGAAAAACAAAAACAAGTTTTAATCACATTAAACTTGCTGTCACTTGTATTTATGATCAATAGATGGTGTTTTACCAAAAACACCGACCAAGCTTACGTTTGTTTTCATAAACGACAAAAGAGTCAGAATTAACTATGTCTTTCATTTTGCCCACCCTCAGATCAGCTGATTTCAAGCTAATTTGCTATCATCAGTGAAGGATAGAGACAGAAACTAGATCTAAAACTGACTCCAAGTGTTTATGCAAAAAGTTTCTATCAGTTTGCAAGCATGAAATTTTTCAGACCGGTAAAGTCTTCAAACTCAGCCTAACAAGCTAGATAGCTATATGGGTCTGATCTCAGTTCAGTTTCACCACATAGTCAAAGCCTCTGCAATATATATCATTGCAAAAACATTTAAAGGTACATTTATAAAAAACAAGTTTTAATCACATTAAATTTGCTGTCGCTTGTATTTATGATTAATAGATGGCGTTTTACCAAAAACACCAACCAAGCATACGTTTGTTTACATAAATGACAAAAGAGTCAGAATTAACTATCTCTTTCATTTTGCCCACCCTCAGATCAGCTGATTTCAAGCTAATTTGCTATCATCAGTGAAGGATAAAGCCAGAAACTAGATCTAAACACTGACTCCAGGGTCAGTGTTTAGTCGATGTTTAGATCTAGTTTCTGGCTCTATCCTTCAATGATGATAGCAAATTAGCTTGAAATCAGCTGATCTGAGGGTGGGCAAAATGAAAGAGATAGTTAATTCAGACTCTTTTGTCATTTATGTAAACAAACGTATGCTTGGTCGGTGTTTTTGGTAAAACGCCATCTATTGATCATAAATACAAGCGACAGCAAGTATAACATGATTAAAACTTGTTTTTGTTTTTCATAAATGTGCCTTTAAAGGTATTTGCAATGATATATATTGCAGAGGCTTTGACTATGTGGTGAAACTGAACTGAGATCAGACCCATATAGCTATCTAGCTTGTTAGACTGAGTTTGAAGACTTTACCGGTCTGAAAAATTTCATGCTTGCAAACTGATAGAAACTTTTTGCATATACACTTGGAGTCAGGGTTTAGATCTAGTTTCTGGCTCTATCCTTCACTGATGATAGCAAATTAGCTTGAAATCAGCTGATCTGAGGATGGGCAAAATGAAAGAGATAGTTAATTCTGACTCTTTTGTCATTTATGTAAACAAACGTACACTTGGTTGGTGTTTTTGGTAAAACGCCATCTATTGATCATATATAGGAAGGAAATCAAGTCATACATCACATGACTTAATTTAATAAGCTTGTACTACAAATGTTATATAATGAGCATACTAATAGCTCTTAACAAGCTTTTCTGAATATTCCTATTGTACCAAAATTGAAATTGGCACATAATTTATCTAAAAAAATAAGTTATAAAAATCTAAAGTTTCTTTATAAAACAAAATGTGGTTGTTTTTGAAAAAAGTAAGAGTCAGATAGCGTTCTATCGTTAGTTTTTAAAATAAAAGTTAAAATTGATTCATTAAGAGAGGGGAGGGAAATCTTAGTTAGAAAAGTTAAACTAAAGGTTTTATAAAAAGTAAGTAAAGAGTTTATTATTATTAGTTGAAATATAATTTAAAAAGTTTAAAAAAATATAAATCTCTTTTTATTTGAGTTTATTAGGATAAATTATACATGTGCGTGAATGTAAGCTTGTTAATAAAATATATAATAAATGCATATTGAAAAACACATGAAAATAATATATTAAAATGAAATATATTTAACAAACACAGTGGTGGCTACTAATTAAAATTATAAAACAACATGTTTGTGATAGCTGCTAATTGAAATACCCAACAACAAGATTAAAAAGGATTAGCTACTAAAGAAATTTCAACAACACATATTGCCGGTGGACATTAAGACAAAAACACTTCGCATATATAAATAGCCAGATTTTTATCAGACATTCAGTTTCAGTCTAGTTTTTAATCTAGTCTAGTCCAGAGATAACAGTGCAGTTTATATTATGTATCCAGAAACAGAAATGCAGTGCTGAGCAGCTTTTGGGAATGTATGCTCTTACTTCAGCCCTTTAGTCCAACAAGATCAGCAAAACCTGCCTGGGAAATAATGTCTGGATAACAGCTCAGAAATCCTCCATCAATGTTCAATTGTCTCCAAGAATAAAACCAATGGATTAGCATCAAATCTCCTCAAGAAATGTCATTGGAAGCAGCTAACAACAAGCAATATCCACATTCCAAAAATCCTAGGTAAAACATTTTATTATTCTCATTTATATATAGTAGCCATCACTTTAATTTGTAAATCCTACAGAGACAAGTAATTTGAACTCTATAAGCATGCATAAAATGAACTATTGATGTGTGTGTTTGTGAATGCTAGATAATTTATCAATGTCAAATATTATTTTGCTTTCTCATAAGACATATTATAGTGTGTTAAATTGAAATGTGCGTGTGTTATATTAGATTTAGAAAATGTTTAAAATTAGTAAATGTTAATTAAAATAAATGGTCTTTAAAATTTAAACTTTATTTGTCAGTCAATTCTTTTTATCAATCTCTTTTTATCAATTTTTTTACCAATCTTTTATCCATTCTTTCACCACTAATTAAACTATATCTTATTATTGATTAAAATTAGACTAGGCTAGTTTTGGGATTGTTTCAAGTGCTGGATTATGAGCCTACTGACCAAATATGTTAGTCTGAGACTAGCTGGCGCCTAGCTGGCACCTGGGGTTTACTCCAAAACAAATAAAGTGTTTGGATAGTAGGGGTTTGAATCTAGCAGATGAGGTGGGCCACGATCAGATCATGGGTATTGTTGATAGTTAAAGCTATCAATAATATTTCCCATTTTGCTCGAATGTGCCGCTTTGTTCACGTAACATTTATAAGTAAATAAGATTATAAATGTATTATGAAGAAGTTTGAAACCAGCCAAAACATATATTCGTGTAAGTAAGTTCATTCAGCGGATCCATCTGGTACACTACCCCTATCCTCACCGATGACAGCCAGAGCTAGAAACTATTCTGAGGATAGCGATATTCAGAAAAGCTTGTTAAGAGCTATTAGAACACTTGTATATATATGGCCACTAGAAACCAGTCAACACTTAGACAATCCTAATATAGATAACAATCAGCAATCGCAAACTGTTGTCAAGGCAACCTCCTTTTTTCAATATATACATATGCAAATATCATTAATAGTATTTTTCCTGGGTACTTGAGTATTAAAGCTACAACATGGAGCATGTATTAGATCTACTGTGCCTGTTCACATTCATATCAATCCACTGATAACTTTGTAATTTTATGACCTGACCAAAATAATGTGTACACGGATCTTGTACATGACTTTCTTTGGCAAAAAAAAACATGTACACAGATCTTGTGCATGGTATTTTGGCAAGAATTACAAAGTTATCAGAAGATTGATATAAATGTCAACAGGCACAGTAGGTCTAATACATGCACCATGTTGCAGGACTAAAAATAAGTAAAAGTAAAAAATTGTAAAACTTACAACATTAACAAAAAACTTATAAGAATGACATTTAAAATAACTGTGACTTTCACAAATATTTACGACTTTCAATATTAACAAACAACTTTTAAGAATGACATTTAAAATAAAATTTCAACATTAACAAATTTCCAAAAAAAAAGTGACTTTCACAAATATGTATAACTTTCAACATTAACAAAAAAAAATGTGACTTGAAAAAAAAAGATGTGACTTTAAAAAAACTAACAACTTTTAAGAATGACATTTAAAATAAAAAATAAAATGTAATATTACAATAATGATACAATTAATCAGAAAAATCTATAGTTTAAATATATACCAAACAAACAGTAAATGATTTTGATTTTTAAGTAATTTGGATAAAAAATACATTAACTATATTCCTATGACACTTACCATGTAATATATAACAGGAATTTACACATTAAAAAGAAATTTATCGTAATATGATTACAACAGAAAATGGAGATCTGCAATAAAAACTTTCACTCTGAAAATGAAACCACATGATTGGAAAGTATGCTAGGATTTTCATAAAACTGCTAATAAATGTAGTTTTTTTTTATAAAGAAATTAAACCAAAACTACAAAAAAAAATACATATTAATTACTACACTTTTATTAAATTTTTATATAAAACATTCATCTGTTTCCCTACATAAGCTACCAAACATTCACATTCCCTTGTGAATGCCGATTTTAGTGTTGCAGCCTTAGACATTAATGAAAAGTATGACAAATAACTAAAAATGTCAAAGTATTGCAAAAAAAAAGATCGTGTTGGAAAAAAAAATCTTGCTGATACCCCCCCCCCCCCTGTTTTCACAATGAAAAATATAATAAATAACTGAAAATGTCTAAGCATTACAAAAAAAAAAAAAAGATTGCATTGAAAAAATAAATCGTGTTGATAAAAAAACATATTTTCATGTATACTCACAAGGATTATTTTCTTTCAATTTGATGTCATCGCAACATTACACATTTATTGTGGGTGTGAAAAGGCCTCCTATCTCTCCTACATTGTAGCTTTAATGTTCAAGTACCTTTTCCTGTAAACAGATGTAATCATAACTTCAAAACGATTAAAAAATTTGTTAATATAAGAAATATATATATATATATAACAAAACAATATATTTTTTTAATATTGAAGAGTAATGCTATTAGTTTGGTATCATCCCCTTAATCAGTCAGTTTTCTTAAAATATCCATTGGATTTCTTTAATGCAGGCAGCTACCAATTAAATATTTATACCTATAAATTCATCTTAATACATTTCTTTCAGTTTTAAGTTCAAAACAATTTTTATATATTCAGTAAAAGCTTATTTATATTTTTGTATTATTCCCAGTAAATACAATATAAAGTCTCTTGGCTTGTACCATTTTTTTACTTCTAATTCGTATGCAACTTATTTGGATGATTTGTTTTAAAAGAAAATACTAACACATCTTTCTTTTTAAATTAATTCAGAAATAGATTGTGTGTATTTTGTTTATATTCCCTTTCTTTTAAAAAGATTATAATGGAGTTTATTATCCAATTACATGATTAAATATATTATGCTTTTTTGTTGTATGTATAATCCCTTTTCTTTTGATTTTGGGGGAATATATATATATATTTTAGAAAATATAACACATTTTTAAAATATTTTCTATTTGAACAATGATAATATATTTCTTTCTTACAAAAAAGTTGGTTTTTAAAAATTCTATTTTGATTAGCATAAAATGTTGAATATTCTACAGAGTTCATTAACAAAATAATATAATTTCATGAGTTTAAAAAACAACCCTCCAAAGTAAAATAGTTCTTTAGAATTTTATATTTTTCTTTTTAAAAATAATTTTTAAATATATTTTTTTCCTCAACAGAAAAGAATAAACTGTCATTCCCTTTTCTTCTAGAATGATCCTACAAAGCAATCAACATTTTTTTATTTTCCAACTAATTAAATATTCAAGGATTAAAAGGCAATTTTTTTTTTTGCTACATTTTAACTAAAAAAAAAAATGCTACATAAAAAAAAATAATATATTTTTAATAGTCTAATATTTTAACAGCCTATTGAAGAAAAATATATTTTTTCATTATAATAAAGATAATTTTACTTTATCATATATACATGAACACATAATGCTTTATCTTTTATATACATACATCAGTAGCAACTATGCTACCAGTAGTTAAGATTATTAAACTTGGATTATAATTTAAAAACCAAAATAATTATTAAATTTGTCAAATCAATTATTAATTGATTATCATAAACTGTTACTATAAGATCGTTTAATATATCTATGCACTTGGATAAATTTTTTTCATTTTCTATTATATGTTTTAAATGTATAAATCATCTCTTATATCACTTTCAGTCATTTCAGGGTAATGTTTTTGAGTTTAATATTGTTTTTATTATGGTTTTTTCCCTCCACATTACTCTGGCAAGCCTCTTTATCTCCTCTATTTCATCTGATGTTTTCTATCTTTTACATTTCCTTGAAAATTTCCTCAAGACTTTTTAGTTGTTTATATATTGTCATCATTTCTAGTAACATGTTTAAATCAGCCTAACATGTCAAGACTAATATTATTTTAGCCTCTTAACCTTCAATGATGTTAATGATGCCTGTTGTTCTTTTATCCATGTACTTCATTTTCCATATTTCTTTGTTAATTTCAATACATATATATATATATATATATATATATATATAAATGAATAGAAATGAGGAGATAGTATCCATTAAATAGAGATAAACTTTAACCTTAATTGTTACCAAGAAATCATCAATTACTACTAACTGAAAATTTCTGAGCCTAAGCAAATTTTTTTCATAAACCTATAATAGTTCTTTTGTTGCTTAGCCTCGGGAATTTTCAGTTGATAATAATTGATGGCTTCTTGGTAACAACAAAGGTTAAAGTTTATCTCTATTTAATGAAGATTAACTCCTCATTTCTACTCATTATTATAATAACAGTTCCATAGAAACATTTAATTTATATATATATATATATATATATATTGCTATGTGGTTTGCAGTTCTACTCTTAATTAAAATGGTAATTCATGTGTGTAATAGATTGTGATAATAATTATGTAATTATTAATAGTATAACAACAATACTGTTCTAGTACTCTTGCATGAGTTTGAAAAAATATCCAAATACTTTATAATATTTTCATTGAATTAATAATTTTAATAATTATTGGAGAACTAGAGAATACATTTGTCCAACTATCCATCAGTAAATAAGAATTTCAGAGTGCCCTCTTTTACTATATATGTATTTTACAAATAACCTTCACTCATCAGATAAACTAGAGATCTCCTCTCTCGTGTTGTCAATATAATGTATGTATATATCATAAAAATTGACCTGTTTGATTTTTATTTTTTTAAATTATTTGCAATAAAATATATGAATTCAATATATTTAAGTTATCAATACTGAGCATATTCTAATATTATTCTAGATAAAGAAAACGTCCCTACCTTGTTATCTTTTATAGAATAGTGTCTACATAAACATAGAATAACATCTACATAAACATAATAAGTAATAAAGTTGGAGATCCATCTTTATTGTAAAAAGGAGATTGTCTCAATGGTAGATTGAGATTGTTGATTGTTATTGCTATTGGTATTGTTTAGGTGTGAAGTGCTTTTATATATTTGCATTTATAGACCTATATGGCCCTGAGTACCTAACTAATACATAGTTGCAATGCAGTTTGAACATTATAATTGACTATTTGCTATTTAATGAGGTTTATTTAAACTTTTTTGAATTAATAATCTCACTCTAATTTGTCAACTTGCAATCTTTAGGGTCTATTTAAACATATCTATGATAAATTGAGATTGTTGATTATTATTGATATTGTTTAGGTCTGAACTGCTTTCATGCATTTATATATATTAGATCATTATTTAATCAAATAAATTATAAATTCATCTATTTCTATATACCATTGTTAATTAATCTTATATTTTTAGATCAACATAAACAATTCTTGCCTAAGATGATAACCTTGGTTATTATCCTGATAATGCCTTGAAAAACTGCAAATCTTGTGTCTCTTATGCCATATACTTAAAAGATTCTGCAAGGAGTATATTTGTACCAATTAATACAAATTAAAGATTTGCTTAACTAAGTATTGATCTACTTTGCCACTGTTAATTACAATGTATATAAACTTATATTTAAATGTATGTGTTATATTTTTATAACCAATCAATTTCTGTATCATAAGAAAGAGCAGATAATTGAAAGCTTAAAAATCAAAGAGGTTGTATCTACAATATATAATCATCAAATCATCACTACTGAAGATTCACTTGTTTCAAGCCTCTAGTTTACTTTATGAGCAAAGATTATTACCAAAATACATGTATAACTCAAAAACAATAATTATAATGCTTTTTACATAAAGAAAATATTAAGAGTTGTAAATATCATCTTAATGCATTTGGTGTTGAGAAACTTTTTCAATGGCAAATGCTTTAAGGATATATTTAGTATTCTTAATGTTTTCTCTGTGCAAGAAGTATTTTTATTATTTATTTAAATTATTATATTTTAGTGACAGAGTTATATTCGTTTATTAATAGTTAAAATACATAAATAATAAATTAGGGTAATCTGAAACTTTTGCACTGGTGGATAATTGTGACGTAATGAATTATGATATACCGAGGAGTGCTTATAAATTCACAAATATTGGATTAATTACAGATATATTATAGTATTTCATTAATTTTTAAAATTCTAATTCATATCAGTATCAGACTACAATTCAGCAAGATGTTATAAAGCATCTAGGTATCTATGCCATCTCAAGTTAAAGCAATATAAAAATATATATTTTCTCCTCGGCTTTTTTATTCTAGCGTGCTTCAGTTATACATATATATATAATGATGATAACAGTTCACTGTATGTGTGCATAATTATGAAGACTGGGGGCATTACAATCTATTAAACTTTTAGAAACATGTGAAGGTGCATATTTGGTTTATATCCAAAAAAAATGTTATTGTCTATCAATCATTAGTCTCTCTATGTAAAATCATTTGCATAGCATTAAACTTTGCCCACAAAATAAGTAATAAACCTTTAAAAATTGATAACATAAATTTTAAGATACTTAAATAATAATTAATTAAGAAGATAATATTTTTAGAAGTGATGAAGCAACAAATTGTGTAAAATACAAATTTATCTTTGATAAATTCTAACTCTAATAATATTGCATGATACGAATACCATTCCTCAAATAATCAAATGAAAATGAGTTTTAGAGCCAAGTTTGAGCTCCATTTGCATTTTGCTGCCTTATATATAAATTAGTACCATAGCTAAGTAACAACATATGTTGATGAAGAAATCATTTAAGATAAAAGTCGAACAAATATTTAAAAAAATAAATATTTAATAATTTTTCAAAATAAATGTTTAAAAAAAAAAGAATACAAATGTTTCAGAATTATTTATCTCCAAAATAAAAGAAATAAAATAATAGCGATAATCATAATAAAACCATACATTGGTTTTGATTAAAATAATCATAAAAAATAATCATAGGATAGACTTGTATATTCATAATGCCAAATAATAATAATAATGATGATGATGATGATGTAACCATTCTGGTACCATTTAATAATATAAAAAATAAATATATCAACCATTATACTAACAATGTTCATTAAAAAGCAATGAACAAATCAACCATTACACTAATAATGTTCATCAAGAAACAAGAAACTATATTTCTATTTACCAAAAATAAAACTCATAATATGGACAACATCAATAGAATACAACAACGATCTGATTGCTCTGCACTTTGTCAAATACATAAGTGTTTATTAAAAAAAATAATTCCATATCTTCATAAATTCAATCATTGAATATCAAAATAATATTGAGAAGATTTAGAAACATTCTTTAATTTATAAATTCAAATATATCCCATGCTAAGATTGATTTATTTATTTATTCTCATACATTTCAATATTTCATTTTTCTATAGTTTGATTTCTTAATTCAAAGATTAAATATTTATCTGGTTTAAATTTTAAATTAATAACACTTTAATGAAATAATAATAGTATTTCAATATTCATTCCAGCTATTAATTATTAGCATCTAACAACAATATTAGGCAATGTTTTTTTTTTTCCTTTTCTCCATAAACTTAAATCATAATCAAAAATATTTTAATAATAATAAAAAAATAGTATAAGTATCAGAATATATTGAATATTATTTGAGTTACTATAGACTCTTTCAAATTTTACTACTAGTCAAAATATATATATATATAATAAAGATATAATAATAGGGGATTTGAACTCAGACTTTCAAGCCCCCTTCACCTATCCAATCTTGCATAATGTTTTATTCATTTTGGATATCTAAAATACTAGAGTCAGTTATTTTTTCCCACTAGGATTTTAGATAATATTATCCATAAATATAAAAAGAGAGACATAAATTAGAACATTTTAAATAATATTGGATTTACATTGAACTTATTTCTCTTCATGCAGTGTCCAATTGAATTAATATTTTCAGGATGGAAAGTGATTTTAAAAAAAATTAAACGCAGTATCAGGACACTGACACATTCAGACAGATAATATACATTTTAAATCTAAGTTGAGAATCTATGGAAGATAAACAATTTAATAAACGTAATAGTAACTTATTAAATATTAAAAACCATCCAAAATAAAGAATAATTAATATACGAGCAGAATTCCCCACATTGACAATGGAAAAAATAATTAGTTCTTCCAAATTAAATAGAAAATGATGAAAATGAATCAAATATACACATATAAATGTAGAATAATTATAACAAAGTTAAGTTAGATGAGAATAATCAACTTATGCCTTTTTTTTCTGGGTTGACTTTAATATTTGCCAAAATAAAATTAAGTTCAAATGGGGTCATATAAAATAGAATGAAATAAATGTATAAAGTAGAAATTATTTCCAATAAAATTAACTATAGAATTAAAAAATTGATAAGTATAAAATGAACATTAAATAATAAAGCATGTGCAGACAAATTAATTTGGTGAAGTTTATATAAATTTGAGGATTTTATGCAACGAAGTTATTAACATATAATTTGAAGATTTTAATTGGTTTTGCAGTGTGTAAACTTAATAAAAAAATAATAACATTACAAACAAATAATATTGGAATTTCTAGAGTTAAAATCAGCAACTATCAAAATATAGCAGAATAAGAATATAAACTATCTAGGTTTAATAATTTGTAATGCACATAAATTAATAATGGAGCAAGATTATATAAAGGTTAATATATTATAAATTTATTTAATGCACATTGATTACATAAGTAATATTTACTAAGACAATAAACCTCAAGAGTGTGTACTTGAAAATGCGATGGTAGGACCTCTACAGGTCTTAACCACAAGATTATGTTTTGGAAAAAAGAGGGGAACCCTTCTTCACTTCAACCTACTTTCTATATACATAGGTGAAACTCAAGCAGTTAGATCTGAGAACATGAAGCTATTCAATACTTCACTGATTAAGTCCACAATTCCTATACTCACGAAATCTTTCGATTTATAACGAATCAATGGAACGATCTTATAGATAGAAATCTATTACAATAATTTAAAGTTGTAATAAGTGCACACTCTTGAGGTTTATTGCCTTAGTGAAGGTTAATATAGCAAATATAGTCATTTAATTAGCACTAGATATGATTTATTAAAATTGAAAATAACAAAAGAAGTATCTTATTTTTAGAATATATAAGTTTTAAGAAGAAAATAAAGTGCATAAATATAATGATTACTGGAAGTAATCATGGAGAATTCAAAAGTTTAAATATTTAGCTACAATATATTTATTTTATTAGTAAATAAAAATATCAAACACAATGCATAGTAACTTCTACTTGACATTATAGAATAATTGTATATATTTTTCATTCTAATATTTTATTGTAATTTAATGTAGGCAAATAACAACAAGAACAAAAACAAAATGGTGAATGATGATGAAAGGTACTGCTAATTTTCTAATAAAATTTAAATAATAAAAAATGAATTACAAAATGAGAGAAAACTAAAGCAAAAAATAATTGGTAACTAAACAGTTTCATAATAAGATTAAGCATTTAATTTTAAAGAATTACGATAAACAAATGTTAATATATAACACAGGAACAAAATAAATATAACTGAGATGGAGTTATTAACTTCTAAAGAACATGAGTAAAACTTTAAATTTTTATAACAAGAAGCAAAATTGTAAATTTAATCTGATATTAGAGTTTATGGTAATATTTTTAAACATTACTAAAGTAGAAAGAAAGTACAGAATAAATAAGATTAGGGCTAGTTGAAATTATTAATTAAAGACAACATTACATTCTTATAATAATAGTGTGTGTGTGTGTGTGTATGTGTTTTAAATAAATAAAAATTATGATTATGGGGAAAAAACTTCACTGAGAATTTTGCTTCCATTTTTTTCATGTTGTCTGTTTAAGGGCATTTCCTTGGTGATAGCAAAATTGCAGAGACAGACTTGGTAATGTTCGGACAATTTTCACTTTAAAATATATTGTAATGGGGTGGATAAAATAAGGTGACAAAACATAAAATATCAAATTTACCAATAATAAAGTATTAAAGTAAGATTTAAAGGATGATATTAGAGGAATGTTTAATATTACAAAATATATAAGCAATTTTATATATATCACAATAGATCTCTGAGAGATCAGCCAGCTAGCTCAATTAAACCCTTAGAGCTACTAAAAGTATCATTATCCATGATTAACTTTACATCAATCAGCATTATAAATAAGTATAAGTACTACTCAAAAGAAACCATTCATCATCTGAAGTGGTGGGATCTAAGTTCGATCCAAGGTTCATGAGATCCCACCTTTAACCTACTTCAAATCCTATCATTAATAGTGAATTTCTGAATGTAATGGGGCTTTATACTATTTCAATACATGCTAGTTTTGATTAAAACAGATTATTATTTAAACATTTATTAAAGTCAATTATTTTGTGTTTAAACTTACTAATATTATTAATAACTTCACGATAAAATTATTCATGAAAACATATATATTGTAATTGTGTGGATTGTACTTATATATTTATGAATAATTAAATATATACATTCGTTATAAAGTTTCATTACATCGGAATGTTTTATTTTTACTGTCACTATTTTGTTCAAATTTTTGTGATTAAAAGCTACATTCTTTTGATAAACTTTCAGATCATCCTTTCCCAAAGACAATGGGGATTTTTTATTAATTAGTGAAAATAATAATTTAAAATGTAAGGACGGTTCTTAATTAAAATCGTTTATTCAGATTTACAAATTCATTTTCCAAATAGAAAATGAATTCAAAATTAATAGATTTGAAAGTCTTATCGGAGGAATGGATCAGAAATCAATTAAAGAAAATTTTAACTTGTAATAATTTTAAAAGCTTTAGCCTGAAGGCATCAGAGTCAGAATGGGCAGGAAACCACAGGAGAAGTATAAATAGCCCATAAAAGTTTCAATAAAAAGAAGCCATTACTTTTTCAGAAGAATTGCTACCTGAAGCTACATCTTTTAATTATGAATTTTTATAGTCTTTTCAGCATGGTGCATGGCTAACTTTGAGGATCTGATTGCTGGACCCTGGAGTTCCCATAAAATCTTCAACATGTAGCTGCTAGTTAGAAATTTCCATACCAATTGTGAGCTGCTGAAATATTAAGGAAACCAATCCACAAATGCTATTCATATAATTTCTCCTTGTTTTATAATGTCTTAATTTGTATAGTAATTCTCTATTCTTATCTCTAGTCTTAAAATTAATATTTTGTTAACTTTCCTTTTCTTATGATGGCGGTTCATTTTAATTAACTTTATTTATATCTTTATTTGAATGATTATTAATATTATTTATTTTGATTATATGCCAATAATACTTTCAACTCAATAATCTTTTTGTTAAACTTACCTTATGAAAATAATATTGTATTAAATTTTATAGTTTAATTATTGCCCATTAGAACTAAATTAATATGGTTCTATTAATTATTGAGTTGAAGAATTTATTAAATGTTTGCTATTTTACCAATGGCTGATAATTATTATTAGCTCATTTTATAACCTATGCTCCAGGCTATTTTATTTCAGTCACAAACTTATTTATTCATATTGATAATATTAAAATATTTTACTAAAGATTGATATAGGGAATAAAATAAATGTATTCTAGTTTGAATTTTGTATTTTATATTAATATTCAGGTGGGCATGATATTTAGGGTATGATTAGTATAATTATATAATTGTGTTCAAGCACGTTTATTCTAAGCCAGTTTGATTCTAATCTGACATGATCAGGTCATTATGTAAAGCACTTCTTATATAATTTGGGTTTTATTAATTAAATATGATGATCATTGAATCATCACTTTCTGAATATTGCTAACATGAGCCACCTCCTGCTTTGTAGGCTTATCACATCAGTGATCTTATTGTTATTTTAAATATATAAGAAGAAATCACTTCTTCCCTCACTCATTATTATATTTGGAACACCAAAGGTTCACAGCTGTGTCCCGACCTGGCTTTTCCTGTGTTTCACAGATTATTTATAGGGCAGAAAAGACTTGTAGAACACAAGCTGCCCTTCTACTTCTTAAATCACTGACAAGCCATTATAATTCATATTTGTTTTTACTGCTCATAAGTCGTTAGTACCATTTATTTCCCATTTCCAATAAAGCCCTACTTTTACGCTTATAAATTGTAATGAATTGATTTTATTAAAATCAAACAACTTTATATTTATCTATAATTTTAAATAAGTTCTTGTTAAATATTGAAGTTATACCTACTCATCATGCTTTCATGAATTGATTTATGGATGTGTGAAAATGAATCTCACATCTTTCTTTTTTTGGAAGTTAGAATCATAGTTTCTTTCCAAATAAAATACCTTTATTTGCCTTTGTCTACTTGTCGGGGCATAGACATACATATTTCTCCCACACTTGCATATTAATTATTGGCATATGAGCACAACTGCCATTACTTATTGTAAATTGTAATTCACACTCCAAAGACTAGAAGTAATATATCATGCTAATCATAAACACTTGAACAAATATTTATTATTATTAAATATTTTATATAACATATCTGGTTTTGACTTTCTTCATTAGTTATTAATTATTACTTATTTTAAATATTAATGCTCACTGTCTATATTGGCAACCCAAACATACATATATGAATTGATCTAGAAATATCCATAGCCATTTTATTGTACGTTAGCTAGAATCAGATCAGGGGTCTCAGAAATCATCATCCGTTGAGCTAGTTCCTTGGTGCATAGTCATGTGCCATAAACATGTGCTATCCATTGATGTTATCTGAGCTCATGAGTTGGGTTCAAATTCAGTTTGGTCTTGAATTTAATTCTTTGGTTTGACTGTGTTTGAATCCAACCATGGGTTTAGATCATGTTGGGGTATAACATCTGTTGACCGGTACACCTCATGAATGATCTATCAATCAAAATACATCAATACAATAAATCAGAATAAAATCAATAGTCTATCTTGTGGTTGGATTTGAAATGGGTCTTCTGTAGACCAGGCTAACTATTGAGCTTTTGCCAGCTTGTAGCAGATTATTGAAACCATAAATTTGGATGTGCCACTTAAATGCTAATCCATTAGAATATGTGATTGTCAAAATCTAAACAATAATTCTGGGACATTAAAACATGCTGATCATCATCCATGCTCTGGCCACTTAGTACCATTAATGGACTGGCCAACTATAAACTTCATTTCTAAGATAACTAAATAAAATGTAGTGTAGAGACTTTAAAGAATATTCTCTTATGTATCAATCAGGATGATGATTGATCATCACTGGATGCCCCTTAAGCACTAAATGCATCCCCATTTATATATTCAGCCCATGCTCAAATCTAGCTGAGAGAACATAAGCTCTATTACTGTTATGGTGACCAAGAGATAATTATGCAATACAATTTTAACAATTGATTACAAGTTTATTAACAACAATAAAAAATGATATTAAGGTCTCTAGAATATGGTTTTACAATTAGAATTCTTCGGATCTTGAGTAATATACAATAATAAAAAAATTATTACATTGTAGTTTACATGATTAATATACAAAGTTCAAGTTACTATATTGTGATTTAAATATATGTTCCATATAGGCACACAGACACATGTTTTATAACATACAATGAATACATTTCACTTGATATTTAACAAAATTAAAAATGACTAAAATTTTTGCATATGCATTCTATTTGATACTTATTGATATATATATAGACACAGAGTGCAGTATAATTCCTAGACATATTTGAATTGTTATATAATAAATGATTAAAATTTTACATATATGTGTGTACATGTATATATTATACACACTGATGTTTACCGATTTTAACTTGTTACAATAATATACTTTTCATAGTTAATTCCTTGGTTAAAATACATTAAATTTACACATACATGTGTGTATTAATAAAATCAAATTCTATGTTTAACCCTTGGATAGTGTTCATCGCATTGTTGCAGACACAGCGCCACCTGTGGCATTAGTACTCGACGCAATATTGCATTTTGAATTTCCTTTTACAACTGTTAGCAGATTTGTCCGAATGTTTTCGTTTTGTCAATTTTAGCACATGCGTATATGATTCAGAAGTTTCACATAGATGGCAGTTATAATTAATGATTTATTCAATTTTCCGTGGATGGTAATTTGTAGCCCCATATTCACTGATTTTCCTACCTATATTAGAGAAAAGATGTTCGTCTTTGCTAATCTGCAAAATAATTTTCAATTTTTTTTAATAATTTGCATTATTCTTTCAATTGGTAAGTTATAATAATTATTTATGATTTATTTTTCTTTTTTAAAAAATATTTCTATGAAAATAATGTAGATTTTGAAAATATACAATGTTGTTTTGTCTTGAAAATTTTCAACATCACGTTATGTTTGCTTATCTATAAATTTTTGAATATCTATTATATTTTTTTACAAAATATTTTAGGTTTTAGAAAGTATGTGAATCAAAACTTGATTTATATATATTTTTATAATAATGTATTTTTAATAATAAAATAATTAGCATTTGTTTTTCATATATTTTGAGTCACGTGATAGCATATATATATATATATTCATTTTTCACCTCTCATTATATCCATCTGGTTTTTTGGACAAAAAATATATAAATATGGTTTTCTTTCATATAAAATATAATTTACATTTTACAATGTATATGACCCAAAAATTTTGATTTATATATATTTATAATTCAATAAATAAAATTAGCATTTCTTTTTCATATATTTTGAGTTACGTGATAGCATATATGCATATATCTGTAATTGTATAAAGGTACAATTTGGGCCTCTTTTTTGAAAAAAAAAAAAAAACTATGGAAAGGTTAATGATTACAGGTTTTTTTCCTTCTTTTTAAAAAGAAATAAATTCAATTTTTTATTGACCACTGATAAAAGTGAAATTTTTTAGCAGGTATATTTTATTACTTAATACTTTTTGACAGATTACTCTTAAAAAGATTTGTTTTTCATCAGGTTACTCTTAATTAATTATAGTTCTCTTTTTTTTTTCTTTTTTAAAGGGAAATAAAGTTAATTTTATGACAGGTCACTTTTTGATTGTTGATTAATTGATTATCAATGCCTTTAAATTAATCTAAAAGATTTGCTTTTTGATTTTAATTCAAACAAAATTATGCTTGCATTATTTTTTTTAAAAAATACATTTTAAAATAATATTCTTCTATATATATTTTTACTGTCATTTTCTATAAGGAATTACCAAAATAATTTCTTTAAATATATATATATATCAAATCGTCTTTCTTTTAGATGTTTGACTCAAGCAAATTATTTACTTGTTTTATTTTAAGTTATTAAGTTATAATTTTAAAAGTCAGTTTAAAGATTTTAAACTAACTCACCAGTTATATATACATTTATCTGTGCTTCTCTGCATATAGATACATCAGCATATGTCTAATAAATTCTTCATCCAGCCAAGAAATTCTTGTAAGCTTGCTCATCTGGTTGAGATTGGTTTACAGTCACATTGTGAAAATAATAATTCAGGTCTAGGACTTCATGAGCTTTAGGCCAGAAAACTGTCTTGTCCAGATTTGTAGCTATGAATTTCAACACAAAGAAGTGTGTCATTTTCTTCAATTTAAGTCAAATTTGACCATTGAACTGTAGAGCAGCTGCTTTCTCCTGTCTTGACTTCAGCTACATCTTCATGGGAGTTTTGTCCAATTCTGCTAATTCTGCAGCTAGTTATTCTGCTTTTCAAAAATATTATTAGCCGATCCTTCTGGCCAACTCTTACAAAATATATTTACTCAAGATTTAATACCAGACTCTTTTGGACAGCTTTTACAAAAACAACAAGCCAAACTGATTTTTTATCAGTCTTTTTATAATCTTGGTTGGGTCCAGTTATAAAAACATGGGGACTGTTTTCAATGTATAATCCTTTTGAAAACAAGTTTGAAGTTTTATCAAGATGTGATATACATGTTTTTATTTGATAGAGCTTTCCCAATTAATTAAAAGATTTCAAAAATAGATAATATAATTTTTTTCAATTATGAGAAACCATGCTTATTTTTTAAATTTCAAAATCATAGTTATAAATATTACTTTATTTATCAGACCTTTTTAAATGTTTAAATTTATAATAAAATTCTGTTTTAATTCACAGTTATTTAATCCTTTACAGTCATTATTATTCCAAGTGAAATGTAGAAAATATCTATAAAAATTTGTCTGTGTTTACTTTACTTTTCCTTTATTATATATATATATATATTGTGTGTATGTGTGTACACAAACAACTATATTGTTGTGTGCCATGTAACCCAACTGGTTACAATATATATATATAATTTATCATGCAGTGGTGATAGTATAGTAGTGATCCAAATAAATACAAGATACAAGATGTATGTCTTCTTGGTTGAATTTATAGATTCTAGCTAGGTCATATTACTGGGAACACAAAGAGAAATCACATGGGGAAAAAGGGAAAGAAAAGAAGCAAATTTAACTCAACTTTTTCATGGATCATTTATACCTAAATTTTACAGGAGGAAGAATAAAAAATTAGATAAAGTGCATATGCATAATTTTAAAAGATTTATAATTATTTTATACCCACTTAGAAATGGCCTAACATTTTTGTAAATATACCAGGAGAGTAGAACGATGAAGGTTTGTTCAGAAAGTATCCCTACATTATGCATTGCACAAAGCAATGTCTACTTCTTATATTTATAATGTATAAGTTTAGTTTCAGTTTTAACTCTTTAATGCAATGACAGAAATAGGAAACAAATATTTTGTTGTAACAAATAGTTTTTTTCTTTTCTTGAATACACCATAATATACATATAGATGTGTGTGCTGATTAAATACATGCATACATGTTTATTTATGATAAATAAATAATAATAATATAAAGTATACTGGAGTAAATTAATACATATATATATATATATACTCACACACTTAATAAAAACAAAAGCCCTGATTCATATAATAACCATGATTATAATATTACCGACTATTGTGAGTCATCATCCCCCCCCCTCTTTTTAAAAAAAAAATCAAAATGTATCATGCCCTTGTTCTGGATTAATACCAACCAGATTTAAATCTAACTTAGGATTTTTTGTCTAGATAGAATGTCTATAGCTAACTAGATAACTACCCAATATTTATCAGTAAATGGGTGTCTGGAATGAAATAAAGGATGGAAAAACACTCAAATTTCTTCACTCATAAATTGGAAAGTCTAATTCATAATGTTTCTGCTATTATTCTTCTGCAGATATCTGTTGAAGAAGTCTTTGTCATGCTATAATCTACTTTAAAGCTGTTTTATCTTCTATCTTATAATGTAAAACAGGGATCTTAAATTTGGATATATAAAAAAATTATTTAAAAATATGTTATAATAAATGATAAAAAGAAATCAAAATTATTTAAGAATTATGGTAAAAGTTAATATTGTTTTCAATTAAACTAAAATGTAAAAAATGTTTTCAGTATAATAAATTAAAATATAACATAGAATGTTTTTATTGTTCTGAAGTTCTTAATAAATTTGAGCACTACAAATTGAGTGTAATCCATGCATCTTACGCTCCAGGGTATTACATTCTACCACTGCACCAAAGATTTATTTTGGATGAAGGAGAAATCTGTAGCATTACAGTTAGGTATATTTATTTATCAACTATTAAATAAAATAGTTTTTAATCTTAATTAAGTTCAGGTTATCTTATGCATATGTCAAGAGTAGTTTTTATATTGCACTTTCTTTTATTTGCCTATTATTATGCTAAGTTTCTAAAGTTTTCTCACCATCTAAATATACTTAATGACAATTACTTGTTGTTGGTCTGCAATGATATTTGCAATGTTTATGTAGTTCTTAAACTATTTTGTATATATAAGTATTAGAATCATAATATATGTATAAGATTTAAAGTTGAAATATTTCAATTGTTTATTAAAACAATAGACAAGATAAATATAATGGTAGATGTTCAAATAGTGAAGTTGTTATTGAAGTTTGGTCTAAATTAGACCTGTTACATTTTTATTTAACTTAAATATATATATAAAAAATTCAATTAAAATAAAAATATTATATTGTTTTAAATTAATTTATGAAAACGCTAGAAAAAAAATATATCAAAAAGTTGTGAAAACAAACTAGTTATAGATTATGGTTAAATATCTTCAATCAAATCAATATTTGGTATATAATGAATTTTTGTTCTATCTGTTATTAATACATGTTATTTTGTTTTGTTTTATTTGTTTATTTTTACAAAACTTTAGTAGTGTGTTTTATTATTTACGATAAGCATTGTATTACTGTGAAAAAATACAATGATGTGTGAATAATGTTATTTATGATTGATAATAATATAAAACACGAATAACTGTTAGGTTTACTAATAAACTTTAGTGAATTCGGTTTATTATAAGCCTGTATTGTCACATAGTTATGGTACATGCAGATAAGTTAAGGGTTATTTACTTAATATTAAGCAATCCCAATTAAAATTATTTTTTTGGGCATTCCCTAATTGTCAGTTATGTCATCCTTCATAGATCAATGCCTAACTAATGAGTCATATAAAGATGTTGATAATAAAATAAAATAGCTATGTAAATTTTAATAATTATCCTTTATTATATTTCAAAACCGGGCTTTTTAAATAAAATTAATGATGGATTTGTCATTATCTGTTAAGCTTATTAAGTTAATACATAAAATGTTTAGTCTATTGATGTTGTGAAATGAAAGCTATTTTTATTTACCGCAACAAAATCTAAACAATTACCTGAGATCTTATTTCATCTTAGCTTACTCCTACGGTAACTGTCCAGGTTACTGCTACTTAAATAGCTATCTTTCATATATTTTCTCTCACTTATTAAATAAGAAAAATCTTGCAAACCCCCTCCCCTCACACAATTAAATAAAAAATTACATTTTCGAATTAGTTGGTCTGAAAAGAATATTAAGCACATGTTAAAATACGTGAAATTGAATTCTGCATCATTTATGGATAAACCTTAATTCTAAATTGATAAAAGAAAATTTACTTCTTTTCAACAAAATCACGACTTTCCCAACTTACATTTAACATTTACAGCAGTAACCCATTCGCATCATCCTAATTTATAGCCAGCCATTGAAAATATGAGTAATCAATGGATGTCAGATAGTAATGAGAACAAAATTCCCAAATGTGTTCATTATCTTTAAATTAGTGAATACATTGAATTGTAGACGTGACAGTCAGCTAAACATTTTTATTTCTTTTAAATAATGCAATGTATTAACAAAATTTAAATCTAATTCGAAAACTGTCAATTCCTATATAATTAAACAATCTCTTATATGATAATCGTAAATATTTTGACCCTTTGTCAAAGAGATAATACATATTAAACAAAATATAATGTAACACCTGTTTACACTTCACTATCTACCCAAAAACAATAATTAATCTTTTCACTTTAGTTATCTATTGTAATCATAAAATGGAAAAATAATAACTAATTAGTCTGCAAATTTGGTTCCCTCTTCCAGCTCACGTCTACTGATTATTTGTGCTTACAGTAAATGTCTAAAGTAGAATAAATTACTACTCTTGCAGCAGGAATGATCTAATGTTTTCAACTTCTAAAGATTTGAATCTCATTGTCAGCATTATTTTTTTTTAAGTGAAATAGAGATGGCATTATTATCTATAGTGTTTACTTTTTTTAAAAGCTAATTAAAATCGTAATCAAAATTAAACAGCTTTGGTAAAAGGTATTCACTGATGCTTAGTCTCCAGATATTGCTATTGTTAGTCTGGCTGAAAGGATTCTGAATATATTTTCCTCTGCAAAATATTTGCAAGAGTTATTGCTTTTCTGCATCAATTTCTTTTATTATACTTTTTATAAACTGTTTATTATATCAAATAACCTATAGTGGAATATAGATGTTAGTCATTAGCATATCAGATATAATGATGCATACCTTTTCTAGTTTCTTTGTTGTGATTGGCCATACTTGGAGATGTTTTAATAATAACTGCTACTATAAAACACGTCATACTTCTCTTTTTTTTTTTTCAACATCTGCAATAGAAGAAATAATTCACTTTATTTACTTTATTCTACAATCATTTACTACAAGATTGAAAATAAATGTCATCATACGAAAATGTCATATCTACATCCTTAATCTAGCCTTTGACTCCTGTGATATGACTGGTATTGATATCTAGTGATTATTGTTTATTCAAGTTTTTAATAGATGGCAGTAGAGTAGAGTAAATATAGCAAATTACTGTTATTGTTGAAATTGTACTAATGTAGTTCTTGGGTTTTTTTAAAATATGCATATCTCTTCACTTATACTAATAGTGAAAAACCTTCAGTTATTATGAAGCTAAAATATGCAAAAAAATCCAAAAAAAGTACTACTTTGGAAATTAATTATTATCATACCCTGCATTAATTATTTGAAGTGTTGAAGAATAATATTAAAATTAAAAAAAGAAAAATCATTTGATTAATTATTGTGCCTTATGATGTGAATAAAAGTAGACATGCAATCATAATTAAAGTTCACATGATCACCATCTCATGCTAGCACATAACTCTCCATATAGTAGTGCCACCTTGTGCTAACCATAGTAATCAATGGATGCCAGAAGGCTTGTCCATATGACTATATAAGCTATTGAGCTTAGATTGAAAATATTATTGTGTTTCATTTCATTCTCATAGTTTTGTAGTGAAGTAGAGATAAAAGGTGGCTGCTGGAGGGTTGCATTGGATCCTAAGATCTAGGTGCAGTGCTCTCAGATCCAAGGCTCCTCACTGATGAAGGCCACAAGCCAGAAACTAGTCTGGGGATATTGGATGAGTAGGCACTAGATAGGGATTTTGTGCACAGCCTTCTGGAATCCATTGATTACTCTGATTATCACAAGGTGGCACTACTATATGGAGAGTTTTTGCCTGTCTACATAGTTAAAGTTGAAAATATTTTCTCTTTTTATTACAAAAAAATACAGCATTCACAACCGAGTGTGGTCTTGGTAAATGGATTAAACCTTTTAATTTGATAAACTTGATCATAATTATTGTCCAACTCATTACATAATGGCATTTTTTGAATCAATTTTCAAGTGACATAAAAATCTTAATTTGGCCAATTAAATAGAACAGCTTTCCATCTGCTACTTGGATTTTCAAATAATGCATGACATTCTGAGCAACTAACTATATGTTTATTTTATTTTAAAAATATATTTATTGACATAACAAAATTTTGTACAGTTGAAGATTATAATACACTTTGTTAATGTTGGGCTCAATTCCATTGCTGGTATTGGATTTTGCATCAAGACTGGCTTAGTAATGTGGGTGTCCTAGGTCTGGTGGATGCATGGCAAAGCTATTAACTGCACTAACAGGTTAATGTATGATTAATTAGCATAAATTTTGTTGGTATTGTCCACCTCTTTTGAGGTTGGCTCTATAATGCTGACATTTCAAAACTGGGGGTATGTACAAATGAAATGGACAAAAAGTATAACTTCTCATATCTAGCTTTCTCCATTTAAGACTGTTTCTTTTAAAAATAATGCTGGCCCTGTGGCTGTTTTCTTTTTTCTTTTTTTTTCTTTTTTTTTTTTTTTTTGGCATAACGAGAATATGATTAATTATATTATCAGAATACTCTCATTCTGACCACTAATTCATTCAAGATATGTTTAAAAAATAGTCATTAATCATTCAAAATAATACTAATTGTATATCTACATGTGCTGACATGCAGTTAAACTGAAGCTAAAATAAGACTTATAATACTAAGGTAGCTTAGCGCTTTCTAAGATTTTCTATATCCTCATAATTATAACCAAAGGATTATCTGGGGAAAGGTGAAATATATAAGCAAAAGAAATTCAAAAATTATGCAAATTGTAAATTAAAGAGTCCATTTCATGATGGGGGGGAGCATTATTCCTTTCATTTTATAGTGTGGATGTTTTAACTATATGCCAGGTCTCCTTGAGTTTGCATTTGGTGTCATGTCGTTCTATATATGCATTAATATCCAAAGAAGCTTCAAAAATATAGCCAGTAAACTTCTGCTGCTTAAGAAAAATAGAGCTATATTTCAGGCTCATCAAAAGCTCTCTTGTGTAGATAATAATGTTGAGAGATTCGCATGGAGACAGATGCATGAGATAAACCCAAAGGAATTGTGCTCCCCCTCTCTGAGAAATAGATTCTTTAATTTAAAATTTGCATAATTTTTGAATATCTTCTGCTTATATATTCTACCTTCTCCCAGATAACTCTTTGGTTATGATTATGAGGATATAACAAATTCTCAAAAGTGCTAAGCCACTTTAGTATTATAATTCTCATTTTAGCTTCACCTTTAACTGTGTGTCAGCATATATATATATTATACCTTGAGAAACACATAATTCAGGAAATATCCAGAAATATAACAAAATACAAAGTCTTAAAAAATCTCTCATATAAAAAATACACTATCGATCTTTACATATTTCAGTTTAATCTTTGCACAACAAAATTATTCTTCCGGAGTTCAGAATTCGAGAAAACTACATTTTTTAAAACGTTTATCTTACCATTCCCCACTCATATCCACATCATTACGAGTTTCAGAACTCCGTTCACTCGACATAACTCCTTCACAAGACGATCTATATATCAATTATCCAAGACCACTAGAGAACAAACGACAGACATTCCTTCAACCGGACCCTCCTTTTATATCCAGTTTTCAACTTCTACTAGACCATCCTTTTTAATCTTATCCAGTCTTTATAAATTTTATGAAAAATCTTTATTTTCTTCAAGTTTTCATCTTTAATTAATTTGGTATTTCTACTTTCACTTATCTTTTTCTTCTTTTGGAATTCTTTTTTCTCTCCAATACTGTATTACTAATCACATAAAAAATAGAAGAAGAATTCAACCCCATTTTTTTTTAAAAAAATTCTCAACAAAATTTTACCCTTTATCTTTTTTTTTTTCCAACAATATATTTAACGTATAAAAAAACGTCAATCCACCAGCCAGGAGAGAGAATAAAATAGGGTCACTAATTTTATTCTTTTTTAAATCATATTCTATTTTTTTAACGGAATATTGACCACATCCCCTACAACACGGGGAATGAAAATATTTCAACATTCATCTTTCTATCCGCTTTATAATATTACGATAGACCAAGAACACAAATGAACCATCTTCTGACTTCCCCACTCCAACTTACCCCTTCCCTTATTGGACCTCAAATATCTAACATTTAAAGATTCTTATGTTCATATCTAGAAGAGATGTATCCCCCCTTCAGCCCCACCCGGTCAAATACTTTGCCACACCACACATTTTTAGACATATATAAAAAATAATATATTTTTTTTCTTTCTAGCATATTAAAAAATCTTCTTTCATATTTTAAAACATTAATTAGTTTTTTTTTTTTTTTTTTTTCTTTTTCAAAAAAACATAATTTATTTCCTCTTCACATAATCTTATCATTACAACCATCTCAGTGAGACCATACATTTTTTATTACTACCCACCCAATTTTTGACGGAGTACGTGTACAAGAAAAGAAAGTGTATTTCATTCTCACACACTATTTTTCCTGACAACCTCACCTATAATTGTTCAATTGGGCAAAACAACTTTATTTATTTACTATGCGCCAGAATTCCTAAGAATCCACTGAAAATCCACACCTCTCAAGTGAAACAAAAAATAGATTTTTATTATATTTTTTAAATTCTCAAAGAATTAAGATTTTATATTAGTCCGTATGAAACATATTGGAAAGGACTTACGTTATCTTATTACACTAAAAATAAATTTATAATAAAATAAACTATTATTATACCCAAATGAGAATTGATATTAGAAATATTTTTAATTTGCAAACAAACAGTGGCATACCTTGAGAACACATTTAATTCAGATGGAAATATCCAGAAAATTATACAGTAAAAAAACAAATCTTGTAAATAAGACTCCATATGAAAAATAAACCTATCGGATCTTTATATTTTCAGTAGTTTAATAGTAACTTTCCAATCAGGATAATTATTCTTCCAAGTTCTGAATTCAGTAGGACTCGTTTTTTTGGCCCTTTGTATTCTTGATCTTTCATTCCCAGCCACGAACTTTCCTCTCATTATCCGATTTTCGACCACGACACCAATCCTTCAAGAGCGCTTGAATATCAGTTATCCAAGACCAACTGAAACAAACAGCCCGACCCCCTTTTCCGTTTCCCCCTCCCCCTTTCTTTCCTTTTTAATAATTTATAAATATATTCTTCTTTCCTTCTTCCTCTTTTTCTTATATTTTTATTTTATTTTTTTTTTTCCTTTCTTTTTTTTTTTTTTTTTTCTTTTTTTCCCCCTAATTTCTCTTATTATAAATCAAAAAAAAAAAAAAAAAAAAAATTCAACCACATTAACCGCATTTTTTTTTTTTAAAAAAATTAATCCACCAAAATTTTAAACCCCCCTTTTTTTTTTTTATTTTTTTTTTTAACTACCAACAAATTTTAATGAATATAAATAAACGTTACAATATATATATTACTGTTTATGTAAGGGAAGTTTACATATCGGTTATCATTACATAATATTATCATAATATAAAACTATTAATTTTTCAAGAGTCTAAGAAAGATTATGAGTTATTACTTTTAAATGTAAAATGAGCTTTAATTCACATACATTTGAATTTGTGAAGCTGTCATAAGTAAGCAATAAATTAAAGAGTGTTGGTTTTCTTACAAAAGAAATTTTGAAAGAATATTTCATCTACTAATCGACACATTAAACCACAATAAAACCTCTAAGAAAATCATAGTCTTTTAAACACTTATCCACTATCTTGCTATAATTTACAGTCTAACAGAATCTCTTCTGTATAAGAATAAAATTTCTAATGTTTAAATAGTAATTAAATCTTGAAACAATAACTACGCTTTTGGAAACATAAAAGAATTTGCACTAATTTCCATGGAAACATATTCAACTAACATACTCTTAGTTCCAAAATATATTTTGCATTCCCACTGAATTAATCATGTTAACATTCTAATTGAGCTTTTAAATGTCCATTTCAAACTCATTAGTTGGACAAAATAAAAGAAAGAACATCATAGCATAATATTAAAATTTTAAATTTTATTTAATCTAAACTATAAATAAAAAGTAGCAATTTTATAAGAGCATTTTTATATTACATTCCCAGACCAAAGTCAGGTGAAGATATCTAGGCAACAAGTACTTCAACAATGCAACAACACTTGCTCATTGTTGCGAAAGATTGGCATTACTCATTACCTTCAGAATATAATTTATTTTAGCTCTTTAATTAATAAATCTAAATTTTTATACATTAATAAAAAAAAATTAAAAAAATTAGAGCATTGCAGAGAGTCAAGTGACAATATATCAAAAATCTCGTAAAAATAAATCAAAAATACAAGCCTCTACACTTTATTAATAATATCAGTGACAATGTCAATAAAGTTTTTATAGAATGTTTTTTTTTAATCTGATTGTGTAGAAAGCAACATATTATT
The DNA here is from genome assembly GCA_028023455.1 of Epiperipatus broadwayi. Taxonomy (NCBI): domain Eukaryota; kingdom Metazoa; phylum Onychophora; class Udeonychophora; order Euonychophora; family Peripatidae; genus Epiperipatus; species Epiperipatus broadwayi. The sequence goes on from JAQFVV010012437.1 coordinate 5,823,878, forward strand.
ATTTAACAAATATTCATTAGATTGTGTATGGTTTGCCTTTCAAAAAGCTTTATAAAAAATTTTAAAAAATATTAATTGATCTCAAGTATGAACCATTAGGAAGCTTTTTAATAATAATAAATTCCATGGTTAGTTGCTTGGGAGGTTATAAAACATTTATTCCTCTGTATGACAAGCATCGTTGTTTGTTTGTTTTTACTTTTCTTGGCTTGACTATGGTCTAAAAAAATTTAGACTTTGTCTGTGCCTCACTCACTAATAATATAAAAACCCCAGGCACAAAAATGGCAATAGCTTTGTCAATAGCATATTTGCCCCACATTCAAAATTTTTCACATGTTGAAGTTATTCTAACTTCTGAATGGGATCTACAGAAATCATTTGTACGGATAGCATTAGTTTTTACAGAATTCTAAAATTCAAATACTTCTCAATAACTAATCTTCCTAAAAAAAAAAAAAAAACAACCACATGTGTATATTAAGAGTATTGAATAAAAAAATTTAAGCCACATTGTAGCATTAAAACTACAACTGTTTTATAAGACGAGTATCGTTTATCATTTTCTTTCTGAAGTCAAATGATGCATATACACTTTAGCTTTAGTTTGATGTTTTTTTATAGGGCAATTAACAAAATTTCATAACAAACTTACCAAAGATCTAAAAAACACATTTAATAATGGTGTGTATTTTAAGTTTCACGTGAAATAAAGCAATTGAAATATTCTTAATATAAATAAGATTTAAATTTATTCTGAATTGAGGTTAGTAACATTGGGACTTAGATCAATTAAGAGAATTTCCCTCAAACTGATTTTCTGAGCTTTGTATTGTCATAGTTTAAAATCAGAATTTAAATATTATATGACATTTTTTATCTTAGTTAAATAATGATTTGATAAAGAGTACTTAAATGCTCTCATTCATGATATAGAAAATTACCACCAACATGGCTGATTATTGTTGGGTATGCCAATCTATTATCTAGTGACTTGACCTGTTTTATAAGAAGAGAACATAACATTCTTATAACATGAATCTGTGTAATGCAAAATATTATTCATTTGTTAACCCAAGATGAGGATTAACACGAGATCAGGATTGCTCAATAAAAGATAAGGTATTATTGTTGATAAAATTAACATAACTGACTACATAATCTAAAAAAGATATATATGTGAGAATACTAACTTGAACATAAGTAAAGTTAACATCATCAAGAGTGTCAAAAATATACTAATTATTATATGAATATGATACTTCCTTCACCATTATATTATATTTATAATTTCTATTTTTATTTTTACTGAAGTTCATCAAAATCCAAATGACCCAATCAGATTAACATTGTTATATTACATTGTCATCAAAAATTAATACATATACAAAATTTGAAAAAAATCATAAGTAGGTTAAAAATCAGTTACCAGATTTGACCAAATAAACAAGTCTTAAATTAAATAAAAACATTTAGCAAAAACTGGAATTAACTCTACAATTTTCAATATACCAACAGCATATATTGGTGCATTGTAAATTGCTGAATTAATTTCAATGTTATATAAATAAATAGATAAGTAGGTGTATGAAAGTAAGTTGATAGGTAGATTGGTAGATAGGTAAGCAGGTGGGTAGTTAAGTAGGTAGGTGACAAGTAGATAGGTAGGTAAGTGGATAGATAAGTACAAAGATGGATATGTAGGTAGGTAGACAGACAGGTAAGTAAGCAGACAGATAGGCAGCAGATAGGTAGGTAGGCAGATAGACAGGCAGGTGGAGAAGTAGATAGATATGTAGACAGTTAGATAGGCAAAACAGTCTTATTAATACATAGCTTTCTGTGGGGCACTATTTTCCATCAGATCATCACAGATAAAAATAAAGTAGGTGTTAATCCTCTTTGTGCTTAAAAATTGTTATGTGGTAACTGTTTGAGCATTTTTTGATTATTGATTTATCTTTCTAATTAATAATATTTATATATTCATTTACTGACCAATTATGGATGGTTAGCTGTGGTTTTTAAAGGAAAATTTAGGTCTTTTGAAAACATTTCACTTGATCTGGATTTGACTCGAAGTCATAGAAGTGGCAAGTTGATGCACATAATGAGATTCTTTACATTATATCAACAAATAATTACATGATAACTTCTCAGAAAGTCATATGAGATTTAAAAAGATTTAGCTTTGATCCAGAAACCAGTAGTGAGATATTTAAGTGTTTTAATGTGTTCAACCTGCTGTGAGGTATTTAATGCTATTTTTCATTTTATTTCTATAAATGCAAATTTTGAATTGCTAATTTGTTTAATTATAAATAAATTTTTCACTACAATTAAGCTTTCAAAAAAACATAAAGATTACGATTATTTTTTTTTTTTTTTGCTACTGCAACTGACTGAACATTCGTTTTATTTTCTAGACGCCTTAAATTGATTTCCCACAACTATTCATGAATCTTTTATGAGAAGCATTATAAAAATGAGCAATGATTTTAAATATTATAAAAAATCAATCTTCAAAATATTATTTTTATACCATGTCAAATTTTTCTTAGTTTGTGCCTTTTATTTCAAGAATATAATGATCAAATTTCAAGTATCAATATAATCATTGTAGCCTGGAAATAATTTATCGTAAGCAAAATAAGGAATAAAAAATATAGCAATTTAAAAAAAGGATTTCAAAATATATTGAGGAACAATTTATATAATAAACTTTAAAAAAAATCCAAATTTTATATTAATTTTGAAGTAAATATAATCTCCAGAGATCTTATATAAAAAGTTATTAATCAATTGTATTTATGCTGTATAATGTCAGTATTTTTTTATTCAAAAGCCTTATTCAAAATTAAATCTATTCTTCTAGGTTAATTGATTAACGAAATAGTTTATACTAGAGGTCCCATTGTAGGCTTACTTACAAGTAGCTAAGTTTCTTTATTCAGTTTTAAAAAATGTATTTCTTTAATACATAACTCTCTATTTAATTTACTAGTGAGGTATTAGTATGTAATCTTAATCGGAAGAGAATTATATCCTACACACTAGCACTGAAATGTTGTTTTGTTGAGTATGGAGGATACTCTCAAACGAAGGCACAAAATAGAAACTTTGAAAATATAAAAGCTTTATCTTATCTTTGTACCTAAATTCATTTGTGCTTTGGTTTGAGAGTATCCACTGTACTCAACAAAACATCATTGAGACATTAAAACAACATTACAAAATATGTGTATAGGGTGTAATTCCCTTCCAATTAAAATTATATATGAATACTGCACTAGTAAATTAAATAGAAGTACAAAGATTCTAATATTTTATAATATTAACAGGCATTAAATTGGAAGAGTTCACAATTATTAAGAGAATAAAGTTAATGTTATATAATATGATTAAATGAAGATCTTCACACTGTCATTCCAAGATGCATTAGATTTGCCTATATAAGTGAATTTAAGTACAAAGATAAAATGGCCACTCTTATATTTTTAAAGTCTCTATCTTATGTGCTTTGGTTCGAGAGTATCATCCACACTCAACAATACATTGTTGAGGTATTAAAACAATATTACAGTGCATATGTACAGAGTATAATCCTCTTCCAATTAAAATTATTTAATATTTATACAGTAGAATCACAATATCTATTACATTTTGTTCCATGTTCCCTTTATGTATATTGTACATCATATGTAACAGATTATATTTTACTGATAAACTTTGATCACAATAGTGTACATATTGTTTACTGACTGCATCTATATTATATTTTTTAATAAGCATATATATATATTGTCCCAAGGCCAAATTGGCACATGTATATAAAATAATTTTGTCTAAAAAAAAATTATTTATTATTAAAATCTTTGTAAAAGAGTTCGAAAAGAAAATAGAAATTAAAAGATTAAAAGTGGGAAGGGGGTTTTCTTAAAGTCAAACTAAGAGTGTTAGAAAAGAAAATAAAGTTTTTCTAAATTAGTATTCGTAAAAATAAGTAATTCAAAATTTAAAAAAATATAAATCCCTTTTTATTCAAGCTTATTATAATAAACTATATATGTGCGTGTGAGTGTAAATAAATGTATGCATGTTAGAATAATATTATATATATATATGTAATTGAAAGTTATTATGTTAGAATAATATTATATATATATATGTAATTGAAAGTTAAAAAAGAAATTATATTTGGAAAACACAGCGATGGCTATTGAGTTAAATAAAGATTTTAAAAAACCACACCAGCGGTGGGCTACTAATTAAAGATATAAAACAATACGTTTATGAAAGCTACTACTAATTAAATTATCTTCAAAAACACGTTGTAATAGGATTAATTACTAATGGAATTTCGACAACACGTATTGCCGGAGGATATTAAAACGAAAACAATTTGGATACATAAATAGCCAGATTTTTATCGGAGTTCAGTTTTTTTCAGTCTAGTTTGCAGTGACAGTCTTGTTTCAGTTGAAATAACAGTGCATTTCTATTATGTATTGAGAAACAAAAATGCGTTGCTGAGCAGCTCTTGGAAATATACACTCGTGCTTCAGCCTCTTTGGTCCAACAAGATCATCAAAACCTGCCTGTGAAATAATGTCTGCATAACAACTCAGAAATCCTCCGTCAAATGTTCAACTGTCTTCAAGAAAAAAGCCAATGGATTCGCATAAAATCTCTTCAAGAAACGTCCAAATCTAACCAGTTATATATAATCCATCAGAAGCAGCAGAATCATCCAACAACAAGCAATATCAACGTTCCAAAAATCCTAGGTAAACATTTATTTATTATCATTTATACGTAGTAGCCACCACTGTAATTCGTCAATCCTACCGAGTAAAGTAATTTGAACTCTTAAGCATGCATAAAATGAACTATCTGTGTGTGAATGTGAGATAATTTAATGATGTCACATATTATTTATGCTTTTCCCCAGATATATGTTATAATGTGTTACTTTAAAAATGTGTGTGTGTTAAATTAGATTTATAAAGATGTTTAAATTTAGTCAATTAAAGTTGGGTAATAAATTATCTTTAAACTTAATTAATGTTAATTAAAATAAAATGTCTTCAAACTTAAACTTTATTTGTAGGTCAATTCTTTTTACCAACCTTTTTATTAATTCTTTCCACCACAAATTTTGTATAATTTTGTTATTGAATTAAAATTAGACTGAGCTAGTTTTAGGTAATGTTTCGAGGGCTGGATTATGAGCCTACTGCCCAAATACGTTAGTCATCAGACTAGCTAGTTCCCCGGAGTTTACCCCAAAACAAATAAAGCATTTGGATAGTAGGGGTTTGAATCTAGCAGCCAAGATGGGCCATTGTTGATAGTTAAAGCTATCAATAAGATCTCCCATTTTGCTTGAATGTGCCGGTTCGTTCACGTAACATTTATAAGATTATAAATGTATTATGAAGGAGTTTGAAACTGGCCAAAACTTATATAAACGCATAAGTAAGTGGTTTCTGCGGTTCAACCCGGTATGTAAATGGGTTTTCCAATGTTTGGGGCTGGACCTAAGATACAATAGCAAATAAATACTTTGTTTCTTGTTAAAAAAAATTTTCTATACAAAAGTTAAATTACGTATGTTAAAGCGTTTTAATTTTTTTTTTAAAAAAAAAAAAGAATTGACCGAAAACTTTGTTTTCTTTAAATGAAAAGAGATTTACGCTATTTACATTATCTAATATAAATCATTATGTTAAATCAGAAACAGTTGGATGTTTGGGTGGAGTTAAAGCATTAAGATAGGGTGGAAAAAAATGGACAAAGGAGGGGCGGAGTCAGCATGTATTTTCAGTTTAGTAAGAAATAAATAAAATAGATATTAGTAAACTTATGAGCATGAATAAAATATAATATTAAAGAAAAATAATATAAAAAAGTAAAGTTTAAAAGTATAAATATGACAAGAAATAAACCTAGAATGGAGACTCAAGGTAAAAAAAACAGACAATGTTCCCAGAGAGGAACAAAATAAAACTGAAACTAGTGAAATAGAAAAGGTCCCCAGTGAAGAAAAAATGGAAACTCAAGTGAAAGAAGTAGAGAATGCTTCTAGTGAGGAACAAAAAGATAAAAACGAAAAAGAGGTTGAGCAAAAAGAAGAGAATAGGGAAATCATATCTTTATTAACTTGCATGTTTGAAAAACAAAAAGAAACAGCCGAAGAATATAAAAAAATAGCTGAAGAGCTTAAAAACCAAAATAATGAAATGAAGAGTAAATTGGAAGGGCAAGCTGAAATGCTTGAAAAGTTAAAGGACCAGATTGAAATGGGCCAAAATAAAAGAAGAAATTAGGGAAGAAATAGAAGAGATTAAAACACAAGTAGAAAATCAAATAGAGACTGCTTACCAAGTAATTAAAAAAAATAAGATAGAAGCTAGAAAAGTAATTGAAGAGATAAAAGTCGGAATGACAGATTTAGCTTGGAAAGTAAATCAAAAGAATAGTAAAAATAGTTCGCAAATGGAAATAAAACAGTGTGACCACTTGAGTGCAAACACACACATTATAAACAATCCGGCAATTGTGAACCAGTTTTTGAAAATACGGATAATTTTCTGGCCATCAAGGTGAAGCTCCTGTGAAGCATTTAAATAGTTTGGAGTGCTATTTCACTCTGAATCAATTAAGTGAGGAGGCTATGATCGCAATAGCTTGTAGCCATTTACAAGGGGGGTCTCAATCTTGGTGGGACTCTTTATATAAAAAACCCGTCACTTTTGACGAATATAAAATTGCTGTTTTAGCTAGTTATTGGAACGAAGATTATCAGAAAAATCTTCATCACCAGATCTCACAAGATAAATGGTGACCTGGTGAACCGTTCGTTTCTTTTTTTTAGAAGGCAAGTGGTGAAATTACACTCTTTAACAGCAGACCCACTATCTGAACAACAAATTGTCAGGATAGTCCACCATAGTTTTCCTCATAATGTTGAGAAAATGCTCATAGGAACTGAAAGGAAAACAGTGGAACAAATGGCGGAATTGTTGAGCGATTTTGACAGAGCTAGATCAACTTTTGACATGAGAGATAGGGGATTCAAACCCCAACTTAGAGAGCCAGCTGTAAATGCCATAATATATAGACATAGGTCGAATTCGGGGACTCCCCGGAGGAGATGTTATTCTAATAGTCCTGAGAGAACAAAAATCTTTCGAAGAACCGACAGCGATCCTGACATATCTCATACTAGATTTAAGGAAAGGCCCAGGGGTGATTCTCAATCCCCCAGTACAAGTGGCTATATGCAGAAAAAATATATAATAAAGAACCGCCAGACAAAAATTAAAAATATGTAATCTGACGGATTCGCCGGCTTGACCTAGTATATAACGACCATGGACTCGGAATAATGGAAAATGTTAACAAAGTTTAATTAAATAAATGTAAAAATGAGTATCAAGTTAGTTTGAATAATTAAAAATGATTAAATTTAGTCTTAGTAAAATAAAATAACAATCTTAGAGGTTTTTAAAATGTCAAAGCAACGGTAAAACAATTTATGTCAAAAACCCTCGATTATGTCTTATCGATTATGTTAAATCCCAGCTCATAAGTCTAGAACATAGCAGAGCATGACGCCAACGAAATAAATGTGTAAAATCAAAAAAAAGAAGGGAGAGTAAACATAACACGTTAAAAATAAAAATGAAATAAATAAGTGTATAATGAAAGTATTAATGAAAATAAAACATTATCAAATAAAATTTAAAAAAAAGTGTATTAAATTAGGATTGAGGTGTGTGCAAGTATGTGGGCAAAGAAATTAAAAGTTGATTTAAATTAGCACAAAATCTATCTGTGTGTTTGAATTGCCTTATACTTTGCTGCCTACTTCTCTTAACATTACATTTATTACATAATGATGAAAATAAAAACTAAAAATGCACTCTAGAAAAATAAGAATTTGAAGTGGTCAATACTTATGAAAAGTGATCAACGCATATATTAATTAAGAAAAATGTTCGTAAATAAATAAGTAGGTCAAATAGTTAAAATAAAATCGATAAAATCAAGTTAAATAAATAAGCGTAAATATATCTGTAATAAATAATAATAAAAAGTGACTCGTGATAAACTAATAGATTTTTTTTGTTTTTGGAATACACACATGGTAATAAAAGGAAGTAAATAAATGATTTAAAGTCAAATAAATATATATATATATATCAGTGTAATGATGAATCGTAGTAAAGTAAGTTGTTTTTTAATATACGCAAGTTAATAAAGGTTGAGTAAATAATGAATCGTAATAAAGTAAAATAGTTTTTCTGAATACACGCACATAGATAAAAAAGTTGAGTAAGGGTTGAAAATAATATTCGAGATTAGATTAATATAAATAAATATGAAAACTGATGCCCGTGGTAGTTTAGAATAATATTGTGAGATTAGATTAATACAAATGTTAGAATAATGGTCATATGAATTTAAAAATAATGTTGGAAGATTAGTAATAAAAATATAAAGTCAATCTAAGGTGTATTAAGAGTGTGTAAGTATATATGTGTATATACGCGCACATACCTTGGTAATATTCGGTAAATACGATACCTCAAAATGCGTATCTTAAATGTAGTTACCCAGATATCCTTTTAGGTTATGTTTTTGGCACTGCTGCACCTCATGATGCGTGCAAAAAGGGATTTAGTTATTATAGATTCCCTGTAAGCAAGTCCGGTAATAACTCGATATTTAGAATATTAGTAGGTGTAGAATTATGCTGCACGTATACACATGTGTAGGAATTATCTAGAGCAAAAGGGAATGAGGGTAGTATAGAAATAAATTTAGTTAAAGATATGTTTAAAGCTGCTGACTGGATAAGTTTTAGTACCTGTAACGGACATGGCAGGGATCATTCCTCTTTCCAAAGCATAAGTTGAAAATGGACAGTTGAAAATTCCTGCCATTTCACAGTGACCCTTTCTTTTTCCAAGTCCAATCAAGAGAATCAGCAAATGAAGTTTCGATTTTATATACGTGTAAGTCGGTGTAAGTCAGCGAATCTGCTTCCGCATTGTTTCCAAATGATCCCTGTGCCACAAAATTAGTTTGTCCTGGTGGTCATTATCCATGATTTAGATCATTGTGAGCAATGTATTTGGCATAGATAGAAGGAAAGGATAGTCAAAACAGATTGCCCTTGGTATGTAAAGTGAAAGCATTATGAAAAGCAAACTTAGAAAATAAATGAATATTTAGAATCAAGAATTAAAGTTGCAAGAGATAAAATGGTCAAAAATGATGCGGATTACTCTAAAACGGAGGGGGGTGTAATGTGCCATGGCCAAATTGGCACATGTATATAAAATAATTTTGTCTAAAAAAAATTATTTATTATTAAAATCTTTCGTAAAACAGTTCGAAAAAAATAGAAATTAAAAGATTAAAAGTGGGAAGGGGGTTTTCTTAAAGTCAAACTAAGAGTGTTAGAAAAGAAAGTAAAGTTTTTCTAAATTAGTATTCGTAAAAATAAGTAATTCAAAATTTAAAAAAATATAAATCTCTTTTCATTCAAGCTTATTATAATAAATTATATATGTGCATGCGAGTGTAAATAAATGTATGCATGTTAGAATAATATTAAATATATATATATATGTAAATGAAAGTTAAAAAAGAAATTATATTTGGAAAACACAGTGATGGCTATTGAGTTAAATAAAGATTTAGAAAAACCACACCAGCGGTGGGCTACTAATTAAAGATATAAAACAATACGTTTATGAAAGCTACTACTAATTAAATTATCTTCAAAAACACATTGTAATAGGATTAATTACTAATGGAATTTCGACAACACCTATTGCACCTATTGCCGGAGGATATTAAAATGAAAACAATTCGGATACATAAATAGCCAGATTTTTATCGGAGTTCAGTTTTTTTCAGTCTAGTTTGCAGTGACAGTCTTGTTTCAGTTGAGATAACAGTGCATTTCTATTATGTATTGAGAAACAAAAATGCATTGCTGAGCAGCTCTTGGAAATATACGCTCGTGCTTCAGCCTCTTTGGTCCAACAAGATCATCAAAACCTGCCTGTGAAATAATGTCTGCATAACAACTCAGAAATCCTCCATCAAACATTCAACTGTCTTCAAGAAAAAAGCCAATGGATTCGCATAAAATCTCTTCAAGAAACCTCCAAATCTAACCGGTTATATATAATCCATCAGAAGCAGCAGAATCATCCAACAACAAGCAATATCAATGTTCCAAAAATCCTAGCTAAACATTTATTTATTATCATTTATACGTAGTAGCCACCGCTGTAATTCGTCAATCCTACCGAGTAAAGTAATTTGAACTCTTAAGCATGCATAAAATGAACTATCTGTGTGTGAATGTGAGATAACTTAATGATGTCACATATTATTTATGCTTTTCCCCAGATATATGTTATAATGTGTTACTTTAAAAAATGTGTGTGTGTTAAATTAGATTTATAAAGATGTTTAAATTTAGTCAATTAATGTTGGGTAATAAATTATCGTTAAACTTAATTAATGTTAATTAAAATAAAATGTCTTCAAACTTAAACTTTATTTGTAGGTCAATTCTTTTTACCAACCTTTTTATTAATTCTTTCCACCACAATTTTTGTATAATTTTGTTATTGAATTAAAATTAGACTGAGCTAGTTTTAGGGAATGTTTCGAGGGTGGATTATGAGCCTACTGCCCAAATACGTTAGTCATCAGACTAGCTAGTTCCCCGGAGTTTACCCCAAAACAAATAAAGCATTTGGATAGTAGGGGTTTGAATCTAGCAGCCGAGATAAGCCATTTATGATAGTTAAAGCTTTCAATAAGATCTCCCATTTTGCTTGAACGTGCCGGTTCGTTCACGTAACATTTATAAGAATATAAATGTATTATGAAGGAGTTTGAAACTGGCCCAAACTTATATAAATGCATAAGTAAGTGGTTTCTGCGGTTCAACCCGGTACGTAAATGGGTTTTCCAATGTTTGGGGCTGTACCTAAGATACAATAGCAAATAAATACTTTGTTTCTTGTTAAAAAAAATTTTCTATACAAAAGCTAAATTACGTATGTTAAAGCGTTTTAATTTTTTTTTTAAAAAAAAAAAGAATTGACCGAAAACTTTGTTTTCTTTAAATGAAAAGAGATTTACGCTATTTACATTATCTAATATAAATCATTATGTTAAATCAGAGACAGTTGGATGTTTGGGTGGAGTTAAAGCATTAAGATAGGGTGGAAAAAAATGGACAAAGGAGGGGCGGAGTCAGCATGTATTTTCAGTTTAGTAAGAAATAAATAAAATAGAAATTAGTAAACTTATGAGCGTGAATAAAATATAATATTAAAGAAAAATAATATAAAAAAGTAAAGTTTAAAAGTATAAATATGACAAGAAATAAACCTAGAATGGAGACTCAAGGTAAAAAAAACAGACAATGTTCCCAGAGAGGAACAAAATAAAACTGAAACTAGTGAAATAGAAAAGGTCCCCAGTGAAGAAAAAATGGAAACTCAAGTGAAAGAAGTAGAGAATGCTTCTAGTGAGGAACAAAAAGATAAAAACGAAAAAGAGGTTGAGCAAAAAGAAGAGAATAGGGAAATCATAGCTTTATTAACTTGCATGTTTGAAAAACAAAAAGAAACAGCCGAAGAATATAAAAAAATAGCTGAAGAGCTTAAAAACCAAAATAATGAAATGAAGAGTAAATTGGAAGGGCAAGCTGAAATGCTTGAAAAGTTAAAGGACCAGATTGAAATGGGCCAAAATAAAAGAAAGAAGAAATTAGGGAAGAAATAGAAGAGATTAAAACACAAGTAGAAAATCAAATAGAGACTGCTTACCAAGTAATTAAAAAAAATAAGATAGAAGCTAGAAAAGTAATTGAAGAGATAAAAGTCGGAATGACAGATTTAGCTTGGAAAGTAAATCAAAAGAATAGTAAAAATAGTTCGCAAATGGAAATAAAACAGTGTGACCACTTGAGTGCAAACACACACATTATAAACAATCTTGCAATTGTGAACCAGTTTTTGAAAATACGGATATTTTCTGGCCATCAAGGTGAAGCTCCTATGAAGCATTTAAATAGTTTGGAGTGCTATTTCACTCTGAATCAATTAAGTGAGGAGGCTATGATCGCAATAGCTTGTAGCCATTTACAAGGGGGGTCTCAATCTTGGTGAGACTCTTTATATAAAAAACCCGTCACTTTTGACAAATATAAAATTGCTGTTTTAGCTAGTTATTGGAACGAAGATTATCAGAAAAATCTTCGTCACCAGATCTCGCAAGATAAATGGTGATCTGGTGAACCATTCATTTCTTTTTTTAGAAGGCAAGTGGTGAAATTACACTCTTTAACAGCAGACCCACTATCTGAACAACAAATTGTCAGGATAGTCTGCCATAGTTTTCCTCATAATGTCGAGAAAATGCTCATAGGAACTGAAAGGAAAACAGTGGAACAAATGGCGGAATTGTTGAGCGCTTTTGACAGAGCTAGATCAACTTTTGACATGAGAGATAGGAGATTCAAACCCCAACTTAGAGAGCCAGCTGTAAATGCCATAAGATATAGACATAGGTCGAATTCGGGGACTCCCCGGAGATGTTATTCTAATAGTCCTGAGAGAACAAAAATCATTCGAAGAACCGACAGCGATCCTGACATATCCCAAACTAGATTTAAGGAAAGGCCCAGGGGTGATTCTCAATCCCCCAGTATGAGTGGCTATATGCAGAAAAAATATATAATAAAGAACCGCCAGACAAAAATTAAAAATATGTAATCTGACGGATTCGCCGGCTTGACCTAGTATATAACGACCATGGACTCGGAATAATGGAATATGTTAACAAAGTTTAATGAAATAAATGTAAAAACGAGTATCAAGTTAGTTTGAATAATTAAAAATGATTAAAGTTAGTTTTAGTAAAATAAAATAACAATCTTAGAGGTTTTTAAAAATGTCAAAGCAACGATAAAACAATTTATGTCAAAAACCCTCGATTATGTCTTATCGATTATGTTAAATCCCAGCTCATAAGTCTAGAACATAGCGGAGCATGACACCAACAAAATAAATGTGTAAAATCAAAAAAAAGAAGGGAGAGTAAAAATAACGCTTTAAAAATAAAAATGAAATAAATAAGTGTATAATGAAAGTATTAATGAAAATAAAACATTATCAAATAAAATTTAAAAAAAAGTGTATTAAATTAGGATTGAGGAGTGTGCAAGTATGTGGGCAAAGAAATTAAAAGTTGATTTAAATTAGCACAAAATCTATCTGTGTGTTTGAATTGCCTTATACTTTGCTGCCTACTTCTCTTAACATTACATTTATTACCTAATGATGAAAATAAAAACTAAAAATGCACTCTAGAAAAATAAGAATTTGAAATGGTCAATACTTAGGAAAAGTGATCAATGCATATATTAATTAAGAAAAATGTTTGTAAATAAATAAGTAGGTCAAATAGTTAAAATAAAATCGATAAAATCAAGTTAAATAAATAAGCGTAAATATATCTGTAATAAATAATAATAAAAAGTGACTCGTGATAAACTAATAGATTTTTTTTGTTTTTGGAATACACACATGGTAATAAAAGGAAGTAAATAAATGATTTAAAGTCAAATAAATATATATATATATCAGTGTAATGATGAATCGTAGTAAAGTAATTTGTTTTTGAATATACGCAAGTTAATAAAGGTTGAGTAAATAATGAATCGTAATAAAGTAAAATAGTTTTTCTGAATACACGCACATAGATAAAAAAGTTGAGTAAGGGTTGAAAATAATATTCGAGATTAGATTAATATAAATAAATATGAAAACTGATGTCCGTGGTAGTTTAGAATAATATTGTGAGATTAGATTAATACAAATGTTAGAATAATGGTCATATGAATTTAAAAATAATGTTGGAAGATTAGTAATAAAAATATAAAGTCAATCTAAGGTGTATTAAGAGTGTGTAAGTATATATGTGTATATACCCGCACATACCTTGGTAATATTCGGTAAATACAATACCTCAAAATGCGTATCTTAAATGTAGTTACCCAAATATCCTTTTAGGTTATGTTTTTGGCACTGATGCACCTCATGATGCATGCAAAAAGGGATTTAGTTATTATAGATTCCCTGTAAGCAAGTCCGGTAATAACTCGATATTTAGAATATTAGTAGGTGTAGAATTATGCTGCACGTATACACATGTGTAGGAATTATCTAGAGCAAAAGGGAATGAGGGTAGTATAGAAATAAATTTAGTTAAAGATATGTTTAAAGCTGCCGACTGGATAAGTTTTAGTACCTGTAACGGACTTGGCAGGGATCATTCCTCTTTCCAAAGCATAAGTCGAAAATGGACAGTTGAAAATTCCTGCCATTTCACAGCAACCCTTTCTTTTTCCAAGTCCAATCAAGAGAATCAGCAAATGAAGTTTCGATTTTATATACGTGTAAGTCGGTGTAAGTCAGCGAATCTGCTTCTGCATCGTTTCCAAATGATCCCTGTGCCACAAAATTAGTTTGTCCTGGTGGTCATTATCCATGATTTAGATCATTGTGAGCAATGTATTTGGCATAGATAGAAGGAAAGGATAGTCAAAACAGATTGCCCTTGGTATGTAAAGTGAAAGCATTATGAAAAGCAAACTTAGAAAATAAATGAATATTTAGAATCAAGAATTAAAGTTGCAAGAGATAAAATGGTCAAAAATGATGCGGATTACTCTAAAACGGAGGGGGGTGTAATGTGCCAAGGCCAAATTGGCACATGTATATAAAATAATTTTGTCTAAAAAAAATTATTTATTATTAAAATCTTTCGTAAAACAGTTCGAAAAAAATAGAAATTAAAAGATTAAAAGTGGGAAGGGGGTTTTCTTAAAGTCAAACTAAGAGTGTTAGAAAAGAAAGTAAAGTTTTTCTAAATTAGTATTCGTAAAAATAAGTAATTCAAAATTTAAAAAAATATAAATCTCTTTTCATTCAAGCTTATTATAATAAATTATATATGTGCATGTGAGTGTAAATAAATGTATGCATGTTAGAATAATATTAAATATATATATATGTAAATGAAAGTTAAAAAAGAAATTATATTTGGAAAACACAGTGATGGCTATTGAGTTAAATAAAGATTTAGAAAAACCACACCAGCGGTTGGCTACTAATTAAAGATATAAAACAATATGTTTATGAAAGCTACTACTAATTAAATTATCTTCAAAAACACATTGTAATAGGATTAATTACTAATGGAATTTCGACAACACCTATTGCACCTATTGCCGGAGGATATTAAAATGAAAACAATTCGGATACATAAATAGCCAGATTTTTATCGGAGTTCAGTTTTTTTCAGTCTGGTTTGCAGTGACAGTCTTGTTTCAGTTGAGATAACAGTGCATTTCTATTATGTATTGAGAAACAAAAATGCATTGCTGAGCAGCTCTTGGAAATATACGCTCGTGCTTCAGCCTCTTTGGTCCAACAAGATCATCAAAACCTGCCTGTGAAATAATGTCTGCATAACAACTCAGAAATCCTCCATCAAACATTCAACTGTCTTCAAGAAAAAAGCCAATGGATTCGCATAAAATCTCTTCAAGAAACATCCAAATCTAACCGGTTATATATAATCCATCAGAAACAGCAGAAGCAGCCAACAACAAGCAATATCAATGTTCCAAAAATCCTAGCTAAACATTTATTTATTATCATTTATACATAGTAGCCACCGCTGTAATTCGTCAATCCTACCGAGTAAAGTAATTTGAACTCTTAAGCACGCATAAAATGAACTATCTGTGTGTGAATGTGAGATAATTTAATGATGTCACATATTATTTATGCTTTTCACCAGATATATGTTATAATGTGTTACTTTAAAAAATGTGCATGTGTTAAATTAGATTTATAAAGATGTTTAAATTTAGTCAATTAATGTTGGGTAATAAATTATCTTTAAACTTAATTAATGTTAATTAAAATAAAATGTCTTCAAACTTAAACTTTATTTGTCGGTCAATTCTTTTTACCAACCTTTTTATTAATTCTTTCCACCACAAATTTTGTATAATTTTGTTATTGAATTAAAATTAGACTGAGCTAGTTTTAGGGAATGTTTCGAGTGCTGGATTATGAGCCTACTGCCCGAATACATTAGTCATCAGACTAGCTGGAGCCCCAGGGTTTACCCCGAAACAAATAAAGTATTTGGATAGTAGGGGTTTGAATCTAGCAGCCACGATGGGCCACTGTTGATAGTTAAAGCTGTCAATAAGATCTCCCATTTTGCTTGAACATGCCGGTTCGTTCACGTAACATTTATAAGATTATAAATGTATTATGAAGGAGTTTGAAACCGGCCAAAACTTATATATATGCATAAGTAAGTGGTTTCTGCAGTTCAACCTGGTACAATATATATAGTGCCCTTTTCTAAGGTCAGAATCAGCTCATTATAGTAAGTTATTAAAATTTTAAATTTTAGAATATGTTCTCTTGGTGTGTTAGTTATATTTTGTTAATAATATCTTAAAGTACAATCTAAAGCTAATGCATAAAAGTATAATGAATAACCTTAAAATAGTTAAATAAAGTTAAACATAACATTTCATATGGTTGCAAAAGCTGGCCATAATAAATAACACAGCTATAAATATTTAAAAGTATATTTAAAAAGTTCAAATTTAATAGTTTTGAAACTTATAGTTAAATAAATGTTATATTTAAAATTATAAGTTATATTTAATAATCATAATTAATATTGTATATTTTAAAAAGTAATCTTTATGGTAGTGAAAGTTGTATTTAATCCTATATTTTCTAAATTATTCTTCCAAATTTTATATAATTGTATTATTTTATTTAATATGACAAGTGTTGCAATTTATTATTTATTCCCAGACAGTGAATTGGATAATGACTGTCTTGGTTATATTAGTCATGTGATTTGTATAATAATATATGGTTGTACACACTTGCTTGCTAGTATTTATTAGTAAAGTTCAAAATATTTTAAAATTGCATTATAGAATTGGATATAATTATTACCTATCATAAAAACCAATATTAAATATTAAGTTAACTATCATATAAAATGTTTTTAAATAATGTAATAAGATGAATACAGTTAATAAAAGTTAAATATTTTATTTTAAAATAAATTAGATAAATTGAATATTAAGAGTGTGATAAAATTATTAAATATTGTTTTAAGTCTTTTTAAATATTTGGTTAATTTTAGTAAAGTAATAATTGATTTAAAAGTAATATTTTTAAATAATATTTTAAAGTTTTAATACATCATAATTTTTTATTTTGAAATTTAATTGTGTAAGTTTCTAACATTATGCAAATTTGGTATCAAACCAAAAGTAAGAATCAACCAATAGAATGACATATTTTCTAGGATAGAAATACTGATTGCACAGGGGGTATCAGTGGTGATTAAAAAATGTATTGAAGATAGCAGAGAATTCATCTCAGTGGCTATCAAGGTGATAGTAATTTTAAATTTTATTATTTAGTCAATATTTTAGTGCTCTCGTACAATTTTATTTGCAAAACTAATAGGTTATTATTATTTTAAAAAGTATTTGCAAAAAGAGAGTGTAAAATAAAATATTAATAATAATTTCATTTAATATGCCTTGCTAATTTAAAAGTCTTCACCAGTAATATTCGTTGAAATCTAATATATAACTTCACAATAATAAAATGGATATACCAATAAGTAAAACGTATTCAATTTATAATATTTTTAAAATGAGTATAATATTTATTAATGCAGTTTCAATAATATTGAACATTAAGACTATTCAAATGAATAAATTAATTTTATGGACATTGTATGGGGAACTCATTAGAAGAACTGTTTACCGATTAACAGTAAAAATGCATTATTTTTATATAGTAAGGTAGTCTTGTCCAGTATTATTAAGCCATAAGACAAGTATACTCTATAATAAATTTATGGAAATATCATGTTATAAGAGTAAATTTATATCCTTTTTGAAGGAAACATTTAAAATATTTTCAAGAAATTATTTTAAGAAAAGTCTCATGAAAAATATCTAGAAAAGTGTATGTTATTAAAACCTGAACAATATATAGGTATTCGTGAAAATTATTTTAAAAGCTGATAATTTAAGACAGGAAAAACCTCTGAATGGTAATAAATTTCTTTGAAGAAGAAACCTATAAAGAAAATGAGCATGTTAATAAATAAAATATGGAATTATGGAAATAAGTATTGCGCAAAAGTTTATCCGGATAATTCAAGCTAAGCTAAAGAGATATGATGCATCAATACGCCTATAGAAGCTTTAAGGAATTATTTTTAACTCTTATAATTTTATTATGGTTTTAATAATTATTACTCTGGACAATAGAAACATATACTGTTGTTCTATAAACTCTTCCAGGATGGATTGATTATTATTTTATTTAATTTTTCAAGATTTTAAAAGACGTCGTATTATTTTTATTATTCTTTTTTTTTTTTAATATGAAATTTTCATACCGGAAGTTTGGACGACACTTACTGCAGGAAACGTATTGTCTTGTTCATCATCATAGCAACAGGGGAGGTTGTAGAATTACTCTTGAAGAGAACATTTTTTAAAAAAAAAAACTTTTGAGAAAGAAAATGGAAATATTTGGACTTATAAAGAACATTCGTTTTTCAGCTGAAGTTATGTAAATATGATTTTCATTTATTACTATTTATTTTAAATGTAAATTTTCTAGTTTACAAAAGTAGGAACATGAACATTAATCTATTGATAATATTAAAATCCTATAATATAATAATTTAATAGTTTAAATAAAAACATTTAAGTAAAAGTATAGATGTATTTTCATGTATGCAATGCTATATCTAGTGGATGGAAAAGAAGACTGCAAGAGTGATGACCAGATAATATCACTTGGTAATAGTTAATGAATATTGATATTTTATGATGTATATTTTGTTTTCTTTTTAGATTGCCTATGAATTATAATGAATGGAAGTATAAATGTTTAATTATATGTAAACACATTTTGTACAACATTTTAAAAATTATGAGATTAAGAGTTTTGGGAATATGCATACTTTAATTTTATACTAGTGATATAACAGAACCTGATGATAAATATTTATGTGATTCTTTTAAAAAACTTTCATATTATTGGATGTTCCAAGGATTCATGTTACAAGTTTGTATATGTTTTAGAATATAGAGAATAAGAAGTAAGCAGACTTTTCTTGTGGATCAGTGAGATCGCACTAATTATAAATGAATTTTATTTATTGTTTTGAATATGCAAGATAGTTATTTTGTCGATGTAAGATGTGATAAATCTTTAGGAAATAATGATAAGCTAGTGGCTTGGTAGTAATATGGTGAACATGAACCCAAGATGATGTTATAATAGGATGTGATGAAGGAATATGAATAATATTTTATAATCTTCGGGGATATACAGTACAGTTAACAGTGCCCTGTAACTGATATATTTATTTTGGACAGTGTCTATTTTCTTTAAGTATTGATGTTTTAATAAAGCTGAAGGAATAGCTTGACATCATTAATAGTATTGGAGGACTTTGGACAAAATAGGTCAGGCCTCTATTTCTTGTAGATACACTGTGCCATGATATTTTTTGATATATGCTATGAGTTATACTCGTTTTCTTCCCTAGATCCTACACGTCTATTCACTATCTAGATTTCCAATGTAACTATATCATTCAGTATGATATATTTGAAAAGAAATAATAGATAATTTAGAGTTTAAGATATGCTATCATTTGAATGAGATAAGTTCATTTACTTAGAAAAGTAGAATTTGTATAAAATTGGAATTGAAAATCCAATGGATCCTAAAAGGGAAAAGAATCATAAAATATGTTTTTTTGAATTTATTTTGGAAATAAAATAAAATTTCAAGAATAAAGTATATAAAACAAAGTTGTTCTTTAAAATGTTAAATAACTTTTAAATGCTTTATTTTGTTTTAAAATAGGTATTGCATATTTTTAAAAATATAACGTTATAAACTAAAACGATATAAACAATAAGCATAGGTATAATTTTATATTTATTAAATAATGGGGAATGTATTAGTAGTTACAACTATACAGTATTATAGTGGTATCAAGTGGGATATATATTATATTTGATAATCATAGTGCAGTGAACAATGATATCCACACAATCTAATAATAAATTAACAGTTATATGGTATTTTCTTTTAACATTGCAAGATTAAATTTTTTATTTTTAAAAAAGATCCATACTCACAATTAGTGTTCTTATTTTGTTTTTCCATACTATGTTTCAATGGATGTGTTTTTTAAGAGGAAGCATAGTTTAAATAATAGTTAAAGATGACATATTTTAAAATAGGCAATAAAATGTAATTTTATCATAAAGGTTGATCATAAAAGATAAATAAAATGGTATTATTTTATTCTTATTATTTTAAGTCAGAAGGAAGACCTAAATAAATTCTAGATTGTTTTAATAACCAAGTAATATAAAATGTAGAACATATAAATTGAGGATATCCAATGTAAATACTGTAAATAAATTGTTTTATTTTATTTTATTGTTATAATAAACTTTGTTAAATTTGTGGGTTTTTTTTAAAAATTTGTGTGTCTGATTATTTATTTTTCTCATCATAATGCATCTAAAACACAGAGTCACTGAATCAAACATAATTTTGCACAAGAGATATAAATTATTGTTCTAAGAATTTGAATATTTTCTTGGTATTCATTTAATTAAGTAATCATATTTTACATCATCTTATGGTCATAAATTGATTATTAAAGAGTACATTGCATTATACGCTATCCGTTGCCACACACCTTTATTTGTCAGATTATAAGTGCTACCACACATATTTTTCTTACATTATTATATGAAAATATAAGATTATATTATGGTATTTCATTATTTTATTATAGTAATGAAATTATAGTGAAGAAAGAGATATACAGAATTAGTTCATACAATGAAGAATATTATTATTATTTGTTATTATTAGTTTAAGCATAGTAGAGTATGACATAAAAATCCCTTCTCATGTTTTACTACAGTGATTTTTAAAATTAACTTAGAACAATTTTATGAACCTGAGATTTTATTGAGCTAAATTGTTATGAATAAGAGATTAAGATTTAATTATTAGTTTAATCTTAATGAATAGGATTTATTAAAGTTGTAAGAATACTATAAGTTTATTTATTTGAAAAAGTAATAGGGGGGATAGTGTTCTTATGCCATTGAGGTAGTATCCTGTGGGATATTGACTCAATGTAATCTTTCTTGTCACCTGTATTTCACTTCCAAGTCTCATGATAAGATAAATATTTATTTATTTATTTTATAAACTGAACCTTTTCATTATTTTGCTAATAGACTGTTTTAATATAATGCAGGATATTTTATTTATTAATTATTTGCATAGAACCAAACTTAATCATTAACTGAGCTAACCCATTTTTGTTTAATATTTATATTGCCTGGAAGTGAGATGCACAACGGCATGTTAGAATATATATATATATATATTGTACCACTAGTGAATATAAATGTTACAAACACACATATATAGCATTATATTTTTCATAATTTTAAAAAAATATATGATTAGTTAAGTATATTTTAAAATGCAATTTTGTAAAATAAAAAGTCTGTTTATATTTTACTTTTAAAATATAATAAAACTTACTGTACTGTATCTTTATTTCTAAATAAAATGAATAGTGGAATGAACAACATTCACCATAATAAAATGTGTTCTGGATGATAATGGTTTCAGTATCGTTTTTCCTATTAAAACGTAATCGTATTCTCACTTTCAGTAGATTTTGCACCACTAGTTGTTTTGATCATTTTGCATTTGTAATGACTTTTATAAATGTTTGTAATATTCACAAAACTTTTTACCTAATGCTTAAAAAGCATTTTATTACATGAAATATTGCACATTAAATTCA
Source organism: Epiperipatus broadwayi (assembly GCA_028023455.1). Taxonomy (NCBI): domain Eukaryota; kingdom Metazoa; phylum Onychophora; class Udeonychophora; order Euonychophora; family Peripatidae; genus Epiperipatus; species Epiperipatus broadwayi. The sequence goes on from JAQFVV010012437.1 coordinate 5,845,925, forward strand.
GAAAAGGAAGAATTAAATGTGTATGCTTTCAAAATAAAATGAAATTTTATTAATAAGCGTAATCATGCAGAGTCTCTGAGACAGAAAAAGCAATATTGCCATAATGTAAAATTTATTAAATTTATGTTTTTTAAAAAAAGAAAAACCTTATCTTGTACTGTGCTCTGAGGTGGAAAATTGGCAACTGTCATGTCATAAAATGTATTATTTCAAAAGTCATTTTATTCAGGGAATATATTTGATATTAATATATTAAATATTGTTTAGTAGGTAGATACATATTTGGAACCTAGATTAATATAACACTGCTGATGTGTTAGTTCTGCATATCCATGTAAGTCCTGTGTTTTATATTTCATCATCCTCTGTAACTTGGCAGGCTTTGGGAAGTATAGGGATTTGAAAAAGAGTCCAGGCTTCTTTGAACAGGAATTTGGATGAAAGGATCTTGTCTTTTTCATAAATTATCTTTAAGAATTTAATGAATAAATTATCTGGATCAGGTGGAGGAATTGTAAATTGTCTTTTACATCTAACAATCCAGATTGTATGAGTTAGAAAGATTGACATTCTGATTGTTGGGAAATGTCTGCTCTGGATGCAATCTTTCAGCGATAGAATCTTATAAAAGTCTATTTTGGAGTTTTGATAAATTATTGATTTGATATTGCCAAGCCCAGTGCATGAATGGATGATATGATCAAAGTCTTATCATGTCTTAGGCAACTTGGGCAGATGGGGTCTATATTGTTGAAAAATGTCTTATAATGAAGGAACCAATTTGTGTGCATGGCCCCAAGATTAACTTTGATAAGATAGTTTAGAAATTTCAGCTCTAGGAATAAGAATTTAAAAAGTGTAGTTATTTTGTAGTTAGTAATGCCAAGCAAGAGCTTAATTGTGATTAATTCTGGGTTAATTGCCCAGTGGGCTTCCTAGATAGAAATTTTTGTTTTGAGTGGACATTGTGAAGTGCTTATGTGTTGATTAAACAGGTGGAGGATTTGGTCTAGACAGCATTTTTTATGAGGTGATGGTCTATCAGTTGGTGGAACAGTTTCTGAAATTTGAGTGATACCATATTTTTGGATTAGATTGTGAATGAATATGTATGCTTTTTGGTAGAAAATTGATGGAATGGAGTAGAAAGACATTCTATTTGATTTTCAGGGGTACTGCATTTTGGTCATGCTTATAGATGTTGTGCCACCTTTCCAGAATAGTTTGGCACAAAGACTGCTTATCTGCTTTGTGAAAGCTTTGGTAACTGCCATAATTAGCAGGAAGTAGGCGATCTTCAACATAACTTTCATGTTAAGTAATGCTACCTTGCCTTGAATGGAAAGGTAAACTTTAGATAGCATCTGTATGATCTGACTTGTGGAATTAATGATAGAACTCTGAAGCTGTTTGGACATTGCTGTCTGGGTCTTGAAGATAGGGAAGCCAAGGAAATCCTGTGGTTCTGCAAGGAATTTAGATGCTCTCCTCCCAGAGCAAATTTTTCAGGTGGATTTGTTTGGATTAAACTTCAGTTGAGAAGATTGTGAGAAACTGTCCATGATCTTATAAAGAGGTGAGAGGTGTTTTTGAGAAGGGAGTATGGCAAGGATGTCATCCATGTAAGCAATTAGTTTAAAGGTCTTTTTGATGTGTGGAACATATACTCTGGAAAGTGAGTTCTCTATTTCTTTTAAAAAAAGGGTTTAGGTAACAGATAAACAGAAGGGCTCTAAAGGAGGACCCTTGAGGTATTGATAGGTCAGGGGAGAACCCATCAGTGAGTGTACTGTCTAGGGATATGTGGATTTGTCGGTTATGGATTTTTTTTATTTATGTTTTTTTATTTATTTACATTTTTGGAGGGGAGGGAGTAACATATAATTAAAGTAGTGCTATTGATATAGCATTATTTGCATCTTCAGTGTAATATGAAAAAATGATAAAAACTTAATTTAAAATTATTAAAAATATTTCATGATACCTAATGTTATCTATAACAGTTTTTTTATTACTAAGTTTTTGAGTGATGAATTTTTCATTTCAATTTGTAAAAAAAAAATTGAATGCATAGTTCTGAAACACTCTGTGTAAAATTGCCCTTATGAAAAGTTGCTAAATAAAAACTTGGGCTCTAAACTAGCTGATATTTTAATTCATGAAACAAATTATTTTGCTATTACTTAAATCAACTTTGTGAAATAATGTGATACAAAATAGTTTAAATTGGGTGCTGATTTTAAAATGCCATCTGCTGGAGATAAATAGAACTATTATTGCAGGATTTTTCATTGTTGTAGGTTTACAAATAGCTAACTTTTTTTATTCAACTAATTTATCATATAACTTTAAGAAATTTATAAAACAAAAAAATGTTGCAGTAAAAAAATAATATTATCATCTCTATTCCAGTCTGGTAAATAACATTAGTATTTATATTCCAATCTGTGCAATAATTAATATTTTTATTAATTAAATAAAGTTTGAATTAAAGCATAATACAAAAATGTTTTTTCTGTTTCATTTATTTTCACAGTCTATATCTTGAAAATTACAAAATGATTACAATTTATAAATTCAAAACTTGCTCTTAATGAAATTTTTATTTTTTAAATATTTTCATATTTATTTCAAAGCAAATGCTTACAGTTGATACTTTGGAGTTCATATGTAAGGTTTATGGAAGAACTCTTGTAAAGTATAAAACAGATTTTAATTGAAAAAATAATAGGCAACATTTGAGCTATACTATTTTGTCTGGATACCAAATTTTTCTTTGGACAGAAAGCTTAGCATACAATTTACAAACTATGTTCTTTATATTTCAATAACCCATTAAAGAAAATTAGTAGTCTCATAACTATTTTTTATTTTTAAACTTTTAAGTTTTATGTTTCTATAGTGTAATGAATATGTGTTGGACTAATGAGACATGATCACAGACTTGACTGGTAATAATGAGGACTCATATTGGTATTCCAATTTATCTAATGAATATAGTCTAGTGTTGAGGTAGACCTAAAAGCTGTCCATTCTTTAAATAATTATTATCATCAACCAGATCTTATAATATAAGTTGACAATTAATTTCAGAGTTTCTACTTAAATATTACATATTAAATAACTGCTGCATTTTGAGTTGATATTTTAGATCCAGTGTCTGAATATTCTATCTCCTCACTGAGGTAAGCCAAAAGCTTGAAACCAATTTGTCTGGGGATAGGAATGTTCTGGATAGAGATTTTAAATGTTTTCTCTTACTGCACTTATTTTTAAGAGCTTGTTTGAGCTATTGGTATGCTCCCTATATTATATATTCATAAATACAAGCTCATAAATGCAAGGTCACACTATATAGGACTTGCTTTATTGATTATTATAATTTTATCTTTAAGGCCTTGGCAATGCTAAGGCTATTAATATATGGTAGATCTGAATTTGGTTCAGTCCCTTATGGCTATTTAAGTTATCTAGAGATAAAGACATTTTCATGTCAGAAAATTTCTGAGTTTCTACTCAAATGTTACATATTAAATAAGTGCTAGGTTTTGAGTAGATATTTTAGATCTAATGGCTGAATATTCCAACTCATCACTGAGGTGAGCCAAAAGCTCAAAACCAACTGGTCTGGGGATAGGAATGTTCTGGATAAAGATTTTAAATATTTTCTCTTACTGCACTTATCAATTAAGAGCTTGTTGAGCTATTGGTCTGCTCCCTGCATTACATATTTGTAGATACAAGCTCATAAAAGCAATGTTATGCTATATATGACTTGCTTTATTGATTGTATATACGTTATATTGGAAGGATGAAATAAAATAGAGAGGTACAAATAATAGTACAATTTATAAAAAAGCATTTAAATATTAATTATTAAGTAATAAATATCAAACTGTAAATCATCTGAAATGAGTTCATGCAATAAAAGTTATAAGCAAAACATAAAATGGGGAATAGTAAATCAATATTAATATATTGTAAATATTGAACTTTAAAATGTAATTAAATATTAACCAAACTTCCAAGATTTCTTCAGTTATTCACATTTTTTACATGTGTATTGGTTATATAGGATGAAATGGATAGCTGAAGAAAGCTTGAAAGTCTGAATTCAAATTCCCTTTAAATAAGGAATAACCAAAAAATCATTAACTTTGCTGAAGAAATTAGAAAAGGAATATAAAAAAAAGTTATATAAAAGTATGTTGAAGAATATGATACTGAGTATGAAGATATATTTAGAGCTTTAAATAAATAAATATAAAAATGTAATGAGGTAGAAATGAAATGGAAATAAAAAGAGGTTAATTTATAAGTGAGAGGTAAAATAAAAAAGCTTTGAAGTACAAATAGAAAATTAAGAGTTTAATGTAAAATAACAGTGAAAATAGTAAAAGTGAAAGGTTTTAAAAGCAAGGAATATTTGTTAATATATTTTTAAAAAATTATCATACAGCAAATTATATCTGAATATTGAAAAGATTAATATGATATAAAGTTATTTGAATATACTATTAGTAATTGAGTTGTGTGTTCATTAAAAAGCAATAATAAATTACAGAAAAATGTAGAATACTTTTAAAAATGATAGGATAATGGAGATAATATGTTTTATCCAGTTTAACAGAAATGTCTTATAAATTGTATAAAAATTTATTGGTAATTGTTTTGAGATATAATAAAACACATGCAATTTAACAAAAGATTTGTGAAAACGTGAAAAAAAATTTTTATAAGATTATAATATATATATATAATGAGAATGTAATTAGTTAAATAGTTTAGAGTTTATAAAAATAAACTCTAAAATAGATCTGAAACAAAATTATCTTTTATCCTCAATGCTTAGGATATATTTACAGGATTGAAAGAATGAATGGCAATCAATAGATGTGACTTTAACAAAAACTTATAAAAAATATATTTCAAAATCTTTTTTTTTTTTTTAAATTATACTGTTCTTTTTTTTAAAAAAAGATGGAAAACATATTAGTACATTTTTCGATGGGTGTGTAAAGTTTGAAAAAAAATGATATTAAGTTAAAGTAAAAATAATAAAATATTATTGATAAATTATTAGACAGAAGTTAATGGTAGATAAATGTTGAGAGCTTTGTATATAGAAATTGTAGACAAATACATTTTTTTAGTGATTGCAAAAAAGTGATAAAAAAAATTTGAATATCAAGAACAATGTCTTATGACTTTCTCAACTTACTCATACGCTTGTAAAAGCAGTGATTTTCTCAACTGTAGCTCTATCTATTGAAAGCTTATGCAACTAATAGTTACCAAACAAAATAATTGTTATAATATTTATGTCACTAGACCAATTTATAATTTTTAATTTTATAAGTAAAAACTTTTGATTCAAAGCATGTATGTATTTAAAAACCACCTTTTGCTCTTTTTTTTTATCATATGTCAAAGCATTGACTGGGAAGCAAACCCAGGCCAGTTTCTTGGAAGGCAGCCACCAATGCTTGACATCACTCTTTGCTCTTTTACAATAATCAATCAAATAGTCTCAAATTGGAAAAAAAAAACTAATGTTTTGAAACCAAGTCAATTTCCTTGCATAGTTATGCAGATCTGATGCCAAGTCAATTTTTATGCATTTAAATAAAAGTAGTATCTCTAAAAATATATAGAAAATAATCTGGTGTGTGTTTAAAACCTTGAGATTTTTTTTTAAATTCTAGGCTATAATTTTAAATAGTATAAAGAAGTAAAGGTTAGATTCTAGATGAATAAGTGCATTTATCCCAGCTTTAAATCCTAATTTTCATTGATGATGGGAAAAGTAATAAAGGGGTCAGGAAATGATATCCACTGATCACCCAGGCTTACAGTAGATAGCTCTAAAGTAGAGTAAACAATGCTGCTATAAGAAATTATTTGAAGTATGAATAATATTGGAATAATGTGGTAAATATATACATTACAGCTATGATTATAGTGCTTGACACAAAAAATACATTAAGGTAAATAAATATTTCACGAAAGAAGAATAATCTACTTTGCTAGCCATACTAACATATGTATGCAAAATTATTACAGATAGACAATGAAGTGAAAATAAAAATTATATATTATTTTCTTAAAATAAATATAAAATCTTTATAAAAGTGGATAGATATTCCAGACTTAGCATATTGTAAGACAGTGGTACATTTGAAAGAAAAGTACTGGTTCTTAGGAAAAAGATTCAATTGAAAATCTGAATGAAATGAGGCCAAATACTCAAATGACAATAGCTTATAGGGGGAGGTGAGAATTTCTTTGTGGAGTTTTTATATGAAGTAAGTAAAAATAAGCTTATTTGGCATGTTATTACATATTATTGAAGATAAGATTGTGAAAGAAATTTTATTGAATAATTTGGACAATAAAATAAATTAAAAGAATGGAAAAGTTTGATAAATTTTTGAATAACTTTTTTTCAGCACCCAAAAAGTATAATAAAAAGATAAAGAAAAATATGAGGATAAAAAATTATAGAAATTTAGATCAAAGAATAAATAGAAATATAATTAATATAAAAAAAAACTTGGAAGAAAAAATGTAAAGTATAATAATTTGTGGTTGTATGAAAATATAAAAACATATCAAGATTGAAAATATATATGATAATGAGTTGTCTTTAAAATGACAAAATTTATACAAACTAGAAAAGAATGAATAGATGAAATGATAAAAACAAATATGCAAAATGTAGATAATAGAAAATATGAAATATATCTGGATACTTGAAATATCCATTGGAGTTTTCAATAGAAAAGATACACAAGAAAGATAAAGTAATGTCAGCCAAAAGAGAATTTTGAAAATAGGCACAGGACAAAACACAAAACAATGTGATTATTAACATTTTTGATTTTATTTATTGAAGATGGAGTAAATCCCAAAAAAATAAAAATCATTTAGATATTGCATTGTATGGAAGGATGCGATTGAGTTTAAGATAAAGATCATGAGGCTAAAAATAAAACAATAAAAATTACTTAAGTTATATTGGAAAAATGACAAAAAGAACAAAATCTGTTCAAAGAAAATCATTTTAGAAGGAAAAAATTAATTATGCATTACAAAATATCAGAAAAAAAAAATCTAAAGAACTAACATTTGATATATAGGGCAATTCTTGGATTGGTTTATATATATAATCGTGCAAAATTTATTTGTAACTTTTTATCTTTTGTCAAGTGTAGGTACATTTATTTATAAGTGTTTGTTAATGAGAAATAATATGTACAGAAAATAGAATTAATTTAGAATGAGATAATTATGATAATTATGATAAAAGGGCATAAAAGAGGCAAGTTGAAAAGTTAGATTGTAATTTATGAATAGTAATAGAGCAATTAAAATACTTCTTAAGTGGATTTTAAGGAAAGTACAACCTATAAACTACATATGAAAAACAATAGAAAGAATTGGACAGAAATTTTATATTGATTTATCTATAGAAAAGCAGGGATTAATGTGTTATAGGAATTGTTAATTAAATTAATAAAAGTTGGTCGTCAAGAATATCAATATAATAAAAGGCAGATGTGGGAAAAAAATATTTAAAAAGTTTTAAAAATATATAAGAATAAGCAATTTGTCATAACATATAGCAAAATAGCGTCTCTTTAAAGCCCAAAGAGAGAGATTAGCTTCAAGAAAACATATTCATAAATAAAATGACTTGAAGAGTTTGTCTTAACTGCAAAGAAAAAATAGAAAACAGTCATTTATTAGGTCAGAGTAAACACAATTGGAAATAAATAAAATAATGAATTTGTGGGAGACTATATATAAATTGAATATTTATTTTTTTTAGTTAGGATTAGATTCTGATTAATTTTAAAACTAAAGTTGCTGGATGAACGAAAGTAATACCATGGAGAAAAAATAATGCAATAGATTTGAAATTTACAGAGGAAACAAAATGATAACGGGTAGGCTTTGGGGGCTTATTGAATCAGAATCCCTGATTTCTATAATGAAGTAGCTATGTTTCATCGCATCGCATTTGACTTATGAGAATATGTAGCAATGCCAACGATAACGATAAAGTTATTTCAAACTAATTAGATTTTATGAATAATGAGGATGTTTACAAATGAAAATATTTTTTTCCTAATGTCAAAATTATACTTTAAATGATTAAATATCACTATGGAGATACGTAATGAGGTTTATTGTCCTCGCATGTGAGTATCTTCAAAGCAAATTCATGAAAAATATTTGAATTAGTTTTTTTAAATATTTACATTGTAACTTTGTAAATGCTATTATTTTTTATTTCTATTGACAATATTTAAAAATGGTTTTATTAGATTAAATCAAAAAATCACCTAAAAGTGGGATCTATTTCTAAAGAATTTAAATTGATACATTAATTTTAAAATGTTTAAAAACGAGTAAAAACTACATCAAAATTTAAAAAAAGATACATTTGTATTACTAAAATAATTTTTTACCTCTAATAAAATAATAGAAACTAATTTGTGCAAAATTTATAATGACTTTTTTTAAAATAACGTCAAAAAGTTTTATAAAGGAATTTAGTATAATTCTTACTCAAGCCAAGTGTGACCCCCTTCGTAATTTAGCACAATAGCAGATTGGCAGACCTGAGTCAAAGTTAATGGATTGTAGCACCAATTCTATCATTTACGATATTCGAACTTTTTATGAATTCCTGAGTAATAAACAAATTTATCTTAATTATTTTTTGTATGAATGTGAACGCTGAGTACTGTAAAATAAGAATAAAAAAAAGTATCAAGATTTTCAACCTATAGTACTGAGAAGACTTTGAAAGACTAACAATGAAGTGCAAAAAAACAAGTGGATATTCAATTTGATTAAACCTGAACTATCATTTGAAGCACAAATAATCAGACTGAAAAGCTCTTGCTTTTGTCATATTAAGGGAAATACAAGATGGATTAAAGTTAGTATACAATGCTGAATGGAAGCCAGGTTTCAGAAATGTTTTCTAATAATGCTGCAACATTCCTAGAACTTATACCTGATCAGTTTTGTAAACATACTTTTAGAACCCTCTGCATAATTTATTAATGTATTGTAATGGGAACTACTCTAGCCATCACTACTGAGTTCAAATCCTGTAACTCAACTAGAAGATCCCGCAGAGCAAAATAACTAATTTCATTAATTATATTGTTAAAAAGTGGATTAAACTGACACCCATCAGTTAGTTATATCAAAATCGGGGGGGGGGGGTGTACATTTTCTTTCTAATCTCTCTAGAGATTTAACAGACATATGCAATAATTATTCATTCCAGACAATGTAATGCTGGATTCTGTGATGACCATTTCCCTCTGTTCTTAGCCAAAACAAACTTTTCCTGGCATGTTCCAACTTACAAGGTTTTGTACAAATGTGCAGCAACAAACAGAAGAAAGAGAATTTTAAGTTTCTTCCTTTTTTGCTAGACAGGTTTCAGCATAATGGTGCAGATTACATGGTGATTATTTGAGGATTAAATTTGATGCACTTAATGAACTTTTATCCCATTTTCTTCCCACAGCATTCTTTTTTTTCTTTTACCTGATGACAAATGAAAGTTCCCCACTAAATGGTAGCTTGGATTGTATATTTTTTTAATTGACAGTTTCAAATTTACATCCAGACTTTCAAAAACAGCTTTCAATGGTTCTCCAATGTTTGTTTATTATATAGTTGTCCCAATCACTAATCACCAACTACTCAATGATTTTGACAGCTCCCTCTCTGACTAACTGCCTATAAACATCACATGATCACCATCTCTATACTAGCACATAATTTGTTGTAAACAAAGGCAAAACTCCCCATACAGTAGTGCCACCCTGTGCCAAGCAGAGTAATCAATGGATGCCAGAAGGCTTGTGCATAAAATCCCTATCTAATGCCTATTCATCCAATATCCCCAGACTAGTTTCTGGCTTGTGGCCATCATCAGTGAGGAGCCTTGGATCTGAGAGCACTGCACCTAGATCTTAGGATCTAATGCAACCCTCCAGCAGCCACCTTTTAACTCTACTTTACTACAAAACTATAAGAATGAAATTGAAAACATTGTTAATATCTTCAATCTAAGCTCAATAGCTTATATAGTCATTTGTTGTAAACAAAGGCTTTGTTTACAACAAATTATGTGCTAGTATAGAGATGGTGATCATGTGATGTTTGATGGTTTAACACCAATCCTGCCTAATAGGATAGTGGTGGCTATGGTTGTTTAAGAACCAAAGACACCAAAATATATGGGTGCTGAATTGAGTTCAGACCCATATGACTATATAAGCTATTGAGCTTAGATTGAAGATATTAACAATGTTTTCAATTTCATTATTATAGTTTTGTAGTAAAGTAGAGTTAAAAGGTGGCTGCTGGAGGGTTGCATTAGATCCTAAGATCTAGGTGCAGTGCTCTCAGATCCAAGGCTCCTCACTGATGATGGCCACAAGCCAGAAACTAGTCTGGGGATATTGGATGAGTAGGCACTAGATAGGAATTTTATGCACAAGCCTTCTGGCATCCATTGATTACTCTGCTTGGCACAGGGTGGCACTACTGTATCGTGAGTTTTTGCCTTTGTTTAACTGCCTATACATAAAGCAAAATTCTTTCTTGTTATAGCCTACACATAAACGAACAAAATGTTACAATCTTTTATTTTTGATTTCAATTATTATTTTTTTAATCAGCTCACATATGAATCCCTCAAATATTTACAAAAATGGAATTTCAAGAATTTTTTTATAAAACATTTCATAAATCAAAAAGTAGCAAAATATATTAAGTGACAAATTTTTTAATTACCCACAAAAAAGAGAATTAGAGGAATTTTGATACAACAATGTGTCTTATTATATTCTGACATAATATCTTGATTTTTTTAAAGAAAGAATTTGTACCAAAGAAAATGAGTAAAATCTTTTTAGTATTTTTTCTATCTATAAAGGTAATTAGAACAAACTAACATATGTTTTAATTAGTTTTCCTTCTTTTAACTTTGTTAACAAAAATTAATATCTGAAAATATATATACACAAATAAATTCTATTTGGATTTTTAAATTTTATAAGTCAACTAACACTTGAATACAGTGCTAGCAGACCAAAACTTGTGGTGGAGTTTGATCATCATCAGTCACCATGATAGGACCCTCTCCTCATAAAAAATGTATGATGACAATTTTCATGGTCCTTGCTATCAATACAAATTATCTTTCTCATGATTCACCTGGTCATCTTGAATGAAGTAAATTCTGGAAACTTATTTAAACTTCTGGAAAAATTATTTATTATATTGCATTCTAATCCATCACCCACCCCCATTACTTCAGACTGAATAAAACAATAACCATCCCAAAGATACTCAATTCATCTGAACTCAAATGATCATCTCCAGTAAAACCTTAGTCTCCAGATCCTCATAAAATAGATGCAAACCTTGCTCATAGATAATCTGAGCCTTACAGATTCATTTCGCATCAATCAAGGTAAATTATATTCTTTTTTATCAAAATACTATACCATATCAACCTTTTTAGTTTTTACATGAATGGGTGATGATGATGATTTAATCACTTTAGATTATGTTGGTAATTAAGGTGATTCAAAACAATGGGTATAAAACTTGCAATTCCACCATCAACATCCAGATTACAACAAGATCGAGCCAATGCAAGTTTTCATTCATTTCTCACTATATAAAAAATATCAAAAATTTACAACTGCTTTTTAAATTCCCAGCTTATAATATAGCTTCCTGCATTGAAAAGTGATTAACGGCAACTTAATTAATCACCATACATCCTAATTGGTTATATTTATGATATATTTCTAGATACATATCTAGATGCAACATTTGCTATTTTTATTAACTTTTTGGTTACATAAAATATATTGTTCCATGACAATTTGCACTGTCCATATATTTTTTTTACAAAAATTACAAAATAAGATGGTCAAATGAAGGTGCCACTAGGTATATAACCTACAACCAGATTGCGAAAACATGTTTGACAATCATGGTTATTTATTTATTTATGAACGGCAATCATCCAAGGTAATTTTAAAACATAATCTGGGTCGAATTTCAATTATATAAAAAGAATCCTTAACTACTTAAATAATAATTAAATTAAAACAAACACTTGATTAAGCTTGAATTATTTATTATACTTCTTTTCCTTTTTTTTTATTTAAGCAAACTTTCTTGATCTATTCAATACTAATAAACTTATTTAACATATCTTCTCAAAGGAACATGCACTGTCACTTAACATATATATATATATATATATATATATTAAAAGTACCAAATAATGTCACTTAACATATATATATATATATATATATATATTAAAAGTACCAAATAATTATGGGAAAATATAAACTAGGAGTGAAACTCCAGAGTGACTTACTAATAAGAATGTGCCGGATAGTGACACTCAAACCCTCTCTCACAAATGTTAAATACTATTCAAAACCTACTGTCCCTTTTAGATTGAATATACCATCTTTATTTTGATATATATATTATAATGATCCAAAAGAAAGTGGAGACAGCAGTCTACGATATCTTCACTACAAGGGCGCCATCTAGGCATTTGAGCCTAGAAAAATGCATAAAGTAGGCAGATACGCGCTGTTAAGATTCCACTTTATTTAAATATTTAGATCATTAGCCCATTGTCACTAGCTCAGTGGAGACGCAGAGATAATAATCTATATTTTTAATTTATATCTTAAATATAAATAAATAAAAGCCACTGCCAGAAATTAACACATAAAAATATTTATTTACGCACATATATAATCATTTTAAATTTGAGGAATAAATTTATTGTTTTAAATTTTAATATTCATTTTTAATTTAAATTATTATTTTAAGGTTGTTGAGTATGAATGAATTTAATATTTTTATTAAGATCGTCGAGTATGAATAGACTACATAGATCTGCATTTGAAAAGAAAATATTCTATACCTTATTTAACCTTAGGCCAAAAGTTTGCAGTCAAACTGGTGTCAATCCATCTGATACATTTATGTATTCAATGTAGCATGAAAATACAACAGCACAAAATACTATACTGTCAGGAATGGACATTTGAACAGAATAGTTAAAGAAGACATTGACTCTTGTCTAATACAGGAATGTTACATCTGTATGGCAAGAAGAACAATAAAATAAAAACTCCATAGGAAGGGACCATGGTCCTTTTTGCCGACTTACAATCCCATCCATAAGCAAAAGAGTTTGTGCGGCATATACAACGATTCTGCACATAGTGAAACTCATACTACATCTACTAATTACACAAATATATCCAATCCATTGACCTAATTCAACTACAAAACAAATAACCTAAGATTACCCTTCCTTAATATAACTTTACAAATCTAGATAGCCATTCACGCCCGTCTTAAATTTAACATTTAGATACGTTTGCACAGATGGATTTATTAAAGTTTGTTTTTTTTTAATGTTGAGCATAGGTCGACTACACAGATTACACGCTCAAAAACATTTCAAAATAAACATAAATGATCAAAATATAAAGTCATTGATGTAATGGCATGAGGGAATTCACAAGAAACCCTTTGGCATTCATCATAAGATGCCGCATTAACACCAATAACTAAAAAGACATCCGAATAAATACATTTTAGATATTCACCATAAGATATCATTATTTACTGAATGTCTATATATTTTAATCACATATGAAAACAAAAACGTAATTAAACGTGAATGAATCCATGCAAGCGTCTATGCCCAACTGAAATTTAATGCATTTAATAATTTAAACAATAAATATTAATACAAATAAAATAATAAAATGGAAACGATTTTAGCAAACTTAACTATATAAATTGAAACAATCAATTATTAATTTAAAAATCAAATAAGAGTTCATTTTAAAATTTAGATTAGTTGAATCTTTAAAAAAAAAAACAATGATGAAAGTTCTTAAGTACTTTTTTTTTTGTTAATTTGAAAAGTTCATAGCTCACGATAGAAGAGTCCAGGTTCCTGTTTTTAATTCCCGTGATGTCTCCATTGGAAAATAATGTTCTGGAGGTGGCATTAGCTGGTTCCATTCTGGTATCACAGTCTTTTCATTTTTAAAATAAGTGAAAGAGAATGACAAGTGCGTCTTATCGTTCTTCTTACCAAATCAAGCTGGAAACTGTCAGCTAACTCAATATTTTTTTTTTATAGTAAATCTCCAGATTGAACCTACAAAGACATCACTAATCCAAATTTTTGTTAAGGTCCGAGAGGCTTGGTGCTTCCATGGGTCAAGCTAAATTCTCTTTATTTTCTTATCTATCTTTCATCAGACTTTTTAATTATAGTAAATAAAAACCCTGAGGGCTAGTTTTCTTTTCAACTACTTTATAAAACAATCATTTCCATTTACAAAAATATTCTATCTTTAAATCTTGTACTTTTTTATAACAAAGTATGTTCAAATATTTTTATTTATTAAAAAAAAAATATTTTTAAAGTTTTGCGTCTGTGCGAATATATATACGTTTACAACTCTTTAATTTTTTTTTAGCTTTTAGATTCTTAATAAATTTATTTTTATTTGCGAACTTAGTTTTTATTTTAAATTAATGTAACAGCATATTTATATATCGTTACAATATATATATATATATATTATAATAATAATATTACAAATCAATGTCTGTATTTCTTCAAAATAATATACATAAATTTATAAATAAATATTTGAAAATACAGTACTTAATAGTTTATAAAAAATATATGTATAACCATCACTTAGAAGTGCTTTCAACTAACTTGTATCTTTGTCAACTATCACTTTTTAAAAAAAAAAAAAAGTCATAGTTGACAAAGATACAAGTTAGTTGAAAATGCTTCTAAGTGACGGTTATACATATATTTTTTATAAACTATTAAGTATTGTATTTTCAAATATATATATATATATTGGTAGTATAATAATAAAGATTATTAAGAAAATAAAAGATATAATATTGATTAATTTGAGTTAGTAAAATACACATAATTATTAAACCCCATAAAGCCATCTCTATTGTTGAAACTTATTTCTCTTTATAGTTAAGTGAATGTCTTTCATTATCACATTACACCATTATACACTAAAAAAATATTTTTTGGAGAAAAAGTCATAATTACCCTGATCGATCAGTGTAAATTTCTTGATCCTGCAGGAAAAAGTTATTATGTGAATCTTAATTTAATGTCATTATTTCCATTTTGTCCAATTTCCTTGGCTAGCTCTACATGTTCACATTTCACTATGTCAGCATTTACGTTGGCAGTTCCAGGTGGTGGTAGAGGGAGAAGTTCCCCAAGGGAAAAGTTCTGGTGTCTTCTAGCCATACAACATATTCTTTGCACTCTCCAATTTCTTTTGTTGAATTTATCTTTTCAATATTTCAAACTGTATATGAGTCTGAGCCAAATCAAAACCATATAGTCAAGTACTATCTACAGCAAAATGTGAAGTAGTTTAAACAAAAGGCTACTCCATAATTTATAGTTTTTGAATCCTTTCAAAGTCTGGATTCACACTTTTATTTTATGTCCTTTTTAGTCATGTTTTGCCTTTAATCCCATAGAAACATTCCAAATCAATGTGTAATAGATAACAAAAATACCTCCACTATCAGAAGTCTCATCAATGGAGTTAATCACAAAAAAATCCATACTTTTTCTTTTTTTTCTTTTCCCCTTGTCCCTTTTTCTAAGAATTCTTTTAATTAAAAAAAAACAAAAAACTTTTTATTCAAAATTCAATTTCAAGATTTAGTTTCAACTGAATTAAGCCAAAGAAAGGCTGATTCCTTTGAGATAATTAAACAAAAAAAAGCTTTTAAAATCCCACTTCAATAAAAAATGATTTTTATTTCAAAGTAACATATATGTACATAAATATATATATATGAGATGGCAGAAAATCCAGCTTAATATATATATTTTAAAGTATTCCATCTAAATAAGTCACATCAAATGTATTTCTAATAAATATTGGTTCATTTAACACATCCTGAGTCAGTTATGAGAGTTAGCTTTCCTTATTATATATGCAGACTTTAAAACTATTCCCTCTCTCCAGGTATTTTTTATTACGGGATGTGTCATCGTTTGGGATGACAAGAAAATTATTTATTCATTGCATGGTTTCTTTTCACTTTCTCTCATTGGAATGAATATTCAGGGTTTTTTTTGTAATTTTTTTTTGCTTTTGCTATAGTAACATTTTTAACTACTATTCTTGATTCCATCTTTTCTAAAACTATTATTTTAAAATTTTCTCTTACCATTTCACATTCAATCTTCTGTATTTTCAGGTTTGTGAATTTTATTTGCTCTATTCTTATTACCTTAACCTTTTGTAATTTTATGAATGGTAATTCCATATTAAGAACCTTATAATTTGTCTGTAGCATCTTGTCCATGTTTGTGGATTAAGGCTTTGTTGCACATCTATTAGTTTTTTTTCATTCTGTTGTACCTTTTTACCACTCAGATATTCTATCTCTAATTTTGGCTGCTGTTCAACAATTAAGACTTTATACCTATTCTTTGTTGTGTTTCAACAACCTCAATCTTTACATCCAAGCTTTGTTGATTTTCCTCCACCTTTTTCAATTTTATATCAATGTTTTCTTGCTTTTCTGTGACATTTTCAGACTTTATACATATATATTTTATATTTTTTACCATTTTCTCAATACTTTGTTGAGGTTTTTCATCCATCTTTTGTTACAAGGTTTTGTAATCTCATATCCATATTTTAAATCAATGCACACAGCTTTTTTATGTTGAATGTGGTTGGTATCTTATCTACCATTTGTTCCACTGTTTGATCTAACTCTTGATCTTTAGTTCTGGTAACATTTTTTGTACAGTCTCTTGTACCTCTCTTGTACCTCTACTTGTTGATTTTTCTCCATTATTTTAGCCTGAGTTCTTGTTAACATTTGATTTATCCAAAAATTAGTATTGTATATTAGTTCTGTTATCCTTTTGTAATGAATTTGTAAAATTTAATTATCTTTTGAATGGATGAATTATTATAGTCTATCTTTATTTCTAAATTTCTAATATTTTTTAATATTATTTTAGATTTTGTATTATTAAACAGTACACCAGACCTTCTCTTCTGTCTCGTTATGACACTATACCACATCATATCCTACCTGCACTCTGTCTACCTATTGACATTAAAATATTTTGCTGTTCTTTTTTTTAGCTGTCTAATACCTTATTTATTGTATTATCTTGGTGTCACTCTCTTCTCACTCCAATTTGTTTTTGTCATTAGTACACAAATACCCTGATGGTATGTATTTTAAATTAATAAATAAAACTAAATATTTCTAACTATATCCAAACTTTGTTCACATTTTACTTTCCTACATTCACTGTTTTAATTTTCTTATTTCTTGCAACAGCTATCTTTTATTTTTATATCCACAACTATTACTGACTCCATTCATTTTATTTCTCAATTTATTACAACAGCTATCCTTCATTTTTGTACCCAAATACGATGTGTGTCATTTATTGCTATAAGAACTATCCTAGCCATCTACTGAGTTTACACCCTATTAGGCAGAGCAAAATAACTAATTTCACTACTTATATTGTTTAAAAGGGTATTAAACTGACAGACATCAATTATATTTCCTAATCACTCTATTTGGATCACTTTCTCTACCAGGGTTGCTCACACTACAAGATTCTTATTGAGAGATACATCCAACATTTCCTTATAGGTTATACCATATGGTTGCTCTATTACTCTAATTCTCAAGGTGATTAACCTATCTTACAATAAATAGATATAATATTCATATTAACTATGGAGTGAGGTCAGTAAAAACATTGAACACCAGTTATTGATTAAATACAAAAAAAAAATTATTTTATTAGTCTTAATTAGAAATAAAAAAAATTATAATAATAATAATAACAAAAAAAAAACATCTAATCTATTATACATTACTTAACAATAAGAGAATATCTCCTCCCTTTTATTTGCTTCTTACTGTATAACCTAATGCAGCAGATTATGGACATAGAAATACACACCTGTATAAAATAAATAAATATATAAATAATAACCATGCTGATGTGTGCTATTACACAAACAAAAAAAAATATCAGCAAAATAGATTATATTTTAACTCATGCTTTTTTACCCATTAACAATTAAAATATGTGTGTGTATATAAGATTGAAGAAACATGAATTGTTATATAAGCGTGTAAAAAATAAAAATAATGGTGATTTAATATCTTCTTCAGTTTTCTTTGATCACGAAAAAACATGTAAATATAAATTTAAATTTAATTTTGAAAATGTGAAAATTCTTCATGAAGAGAGAAACCATAGTAAAAAAAAAATTAAAGAGGCAATTTTTATAAACAGAAATAAAATGCATTTAATAAATCGACAAGCTTCTAACATTAAAATACGAGATTTGTGGAATTTGAATTGATGATGTTTGCTTCCACTTTTAGTTTTTGAGTTTAATGGCAGTTGAGGCAGGTTAGAAAGTAACCGAAAGTACTTCTGCGGGTTTAAAGATTGTTTGTAATTGTTTGTAAACCATTAAAAATATTATTTCAATTATAATTACAATATTGTTTTTAATAAACGGATATTTTATTTATTTTAAATATATATATATATATTGTACCATTTATTTATATATGGTACAAATATATTGGCATTTGGTAAAAGCTAAAAAAAAGTAAATTTAGATTATTTTTTGATTAGTATAATTTTTTAAAAACGTAAAACGAATGTTAAAATTGTCGTTCATATTTGTTTTATCTAGTTAAAAAATAAAAGTAAAAATTGGAGAGAACAAAAGACACACAATCTAGATAAGTAAAAGAAAAATATTTTAGCTAATTAAAGATGGCAGACTTATGCTAAAAAAATAAAGACTTTGTAACGTAAATTTTATAAAGAATGTACAAGATTATCAACGTATATTTTTGACAAACAAAAGGTATGCGCAGAAGTCTGAAAACTGGACCTCTAGTATAAAAAGGAGGAGGCCAGTTGGATCAACATCTTGGCTTATCTGTTTTTCTTTTGGCTGGTCATGGATTATCGAATCCAGGACCACTCTACGATGAAATAATTCTTCATGTGCGATAGACTGAAGCTTTTGACATCATTCATCATGAAGACCATCAAACCCAGAAAAGCTTTCATGACTAGCCATTAGAATCAGGACCAAGAACCAGTAAAAACTAATGGCTATGAGCTCATTCTAACCCAAAAAAACTATGCATAGTAATCTACAACCTTCTTTCTAAACTTACCAGTAAGCTATGACTCATTATTATTCCCAATTGTGACTAAATTGTCAACAAACCATTCTAAAAAAATAAGCTTATAACAGGATCCTGATATAGTCTTAAATTTTATTGATCAAGAGACTCTTATTTACCCAAGAACTTTTTAATTGTGAAACTGTTGTTTTTTATTAATGTATTCATGTTTGGATTAATGTGCGTGTATTCTCTCCAGTTTATTTAACTAGTAATTTCTCTTTATTTTAATTTGTTAGAATAAAAATATTTATTTCTAATATCAACTTTTCATTTGTATGTTATTAATAATAGTTATTAAAGATTATTATTAAATTCATTAATATTAGTTTAGTGAGATTTGAAAATATTATTTACCTTTGCCAATATGTTTTGAATAAGCTCCAGGAATAATAATATCTAAAAAACATAATTTTACTTATGGTAAAATATGATACCGATTATTTTAAAAAAAAAATTTATGAGTTACGATATGTTTGATGCAGAATCAGTGAGTCTAAGCAACTCTGGCTCCCTCATTTATAAATTGAAAACTGATTCAGCTCGTAATTGTACTCGTAACAATATTAGGCTGAATTGATCAGGAGATATAGTTATGTTTTTAGAAATAAGAATGAAACTTTCTTCTTTTTTGAATAACTTGATCAACTCGTGCATTTATTACGACAGAAGTCTAGAAAGATGTGGAAAATGTTACAATATTTATATATATATATATATATATTGAACCGTATTCGAATATGTGTATTCGAAACACCGGCCTCTTAGGCAGAGAAGAACATACTCGGAGAGTATGTATGCCCAAACGATAGCTATAAAGTATATAACTAACGTTACATTTCCAGGACATAACTTCTTCTCGACTGTTGAGTTCAACACCAAGTTCAAAGCACTTTTTTTGTTTGTGTATAAACACGGGCGCCAGCTGCTTATTCTAAAAGAATAGACAACGCACTTTGAATAGTGGCAACTAACCCAACGCCTAAATCCACGACTAGCTCAGTTGTTTGTAATCACTAATAGATTATACTTAATTAGGGGTTAAAAGACTTGATAAAGAATTTGTTAAAAGAATTTATAAAAAGAATTGTAAAAGAATTGATAAAAAGAATTTGGTAAAAGGATTGATAAAAAGAATTGACCGACAAATAAAGTTTAATTTTAAAGATAATTTATTAACTAACATTTATTTACTAAATTTAAACATTTTATAATTCCAATAAAACACATGCATATGTCAAATTAACATTTCTAAATAGTTTAAACATTCCTATAGATTTAATAACAAAACATTCTAATTTAACTAATAAATATTGATATAATGACCACACACATATTATCTCATGCACACACATAATAATGATAATAAAGGACTACATAGCATTTGAAATTTAATCACACACATATCAATAGTTCATTTATGTATGATATCGAGTTCATATAATTAGACTCTTGGAGGATTCGCACGAATTAATGAAATACAATGGCTATTACAGTATAAACGAAAATAAGCAAATGTTTTACCTAGGATTTTGAATGTTGACGTAGAATTTTGTTCTTTGGAGGCTGCTTTCGGTGAAGATATTTCCATTATAAATGTTTACCAGCCGGCTGGGATGTTTCCTTGCTGAGTTTCCTGATTTTCACGATTATTGCTATCGGAGACAAATAGATACTGACGGAAATTTTCTAAGATGTTAAGCTGACATTATTTCATGGGCAGATCTGCTGTTTTCTCGGACATCTGGGCTGGAGGTGAACGTGCGTTCCAAAATTTTCTCAGCACTGCATTTTGTTTCTTAGCTGACTCAATTAATTTCCGAACTGCACTCTCTCAATAACTTTGTGAACTGATTGTCTCAACTCAATTAATTTGTGGAATGCATGACTGTCCGATAAAAGAGGTCTATTTATATCTGCAACATGTTGTCTTTCTGATATCTCCGGCAAAGATCTGTTGTCAAATTCCTTATCAATTAATCCTTTGATAAACGTGTTTTGAAAGATTGCTTAATTAGTAATAGCCATGCAAAAACGTATTGTTTTATATTAATTAATATCTAATAGCCATTGCCGTGTTTTTCAATGATAATCTTCCCTAACTTTCACATACATTTTATATATTTACAAATGTACATATATACGCACATATATTTTTAATACAATTTATTATTTAGTTTTAACATTATTTTTTCTTTAATTAAAATTGAATGAAAAGAGATTTGCATGTCTTAACTTTCTCAAATTATATTTTTACGAATACTAACAAAAACTCTTTACTTCCTTTTACAACTCTTAGTTTCATCTCTCAAATCAAGACTCCCCCTCCCCCCTTTTGACCAATTAATTGTAGCTTTTTTATTTCAAAAACTAACGCTAGAAACTATTTAATTCTTATCCTTTTCGAAAACAAGCTGCAATAAATTCTTCAACATTTAATTTTATGTTTTTCTTTTATGAAAGATTACTTTAATAATAATTTTAGATAAAAATTATATGTGCCTATATCAATATAGGTACAATATATATATATATATATATATATGTGTGTGTGTGTGTGTGTAAAATAAATAAAATGTCCCTTAATTAAAAACAAAATTGTAATTATAATTAAAATAATAAATTTAATGGTTTACAAACTATTACAAACAATCTTTAAATCAGCAGAAGTACTTTTGGTTAATTTCTTAAACCTGCCTCAACTGCCATTAAATTAAAAAAAAAGCGCAAGCAAATGTCATCAATTCAAATCCCATGAATCTAGTATTTTAATGTTAGCAGCTTGTTGATTTATTAAATGCATTTTATTCCTGTTTATAAAAATTGCCTCTTTAATTTTTCTTTTACTATGGTTTCTCTTTTCATGAAGAATTTTCACATTTTCAAAATCAAATTTAAATTTATATTTACATGTTTTTCATGATCAAAGAAAACTGAAGGAGACATTAAATCACTATTATTTTTACTTTTTACACGCTTATATAACAATTCATGATCCTCAATCTTTTCTTATTATGCTTTTTTTTCTCAAAATAATCTTTATTTGCACAAAAAGTAAAATATACATTGTAATATAGAGTTCATGTTTACAATCATGTCTGACACATTAAAGACTAATTAATTATTAAATTAGATGAAGATTACAGGATTAAAAGTAAAATTTTATGTTATGTTACTTATCAGGGATGATCTAATTTGGCATATAAATCCCATGGCATGTAAATTTTGAGTGTCATGAATAAATAATATACATAGCTATTGCTAAATATTTAATTGACTCCATGTTTGCTCAGCAAGGCTAGGCGGGCATGTTCTTAGATCACTTTCTTTAGCTTTATATAATAACTTTAAAAAAATGTCTTCAATATGACCAGCCAACTGTCTATCAAATAATACCTTACATCTAATCTTCCATATGATAAAATTTATGAAAGTGGCCAGGTGGATGGAGACAAAATTTCCATTTTTGAATGCATCATTAAGGTAGACATTTGAAGAATTGTTTCCTGTAATCCTCGGTAGGGCAATATTATGTAACCGAGTCCACCATTCACATTGATAAAGTATGTGTTCAATGGACTTGTCAAATCTTCTACAAAGAGTACATATTGTATTAATATTGTGTCCCCTCTGATTACAAAGAAACATCCCAGTAGGCAAAGCTCCAAGGTTGATCTTAACCCAAAAAACCACAAACTTTGGTTCCAATTTCAGGAACTTAGTCAGCTTTATGAGATGAGGGATTGCAACTGGGAGAAGATTTTCTGTCCTAGATTTACCAGAGTAAACTAATTGATAAGAACTCCAGTATGATATTTTTTCATCAAACATGGAGCTAGAGCTTTTGATACTATTAAAGACAATAGTTAATTGTTGTTGCATCCAGATATTTCTTTTATGAGGGCATGGGTGATCAGTGGGGATTATTTTTTCAAAAT
This sequence comes from Epiperipatus broadwayi, assembly GCA_028023455.1. Taxonomy (NCBI): domain Eukaryota; kingdom Metazoa; phylum Onychophora; class Udeonychophora; order Euonychophora; family Peripatidae; genus Epiperipatus; species Epiperipatus broadwayi. Next base: position 5,869,237 of record JAQFVV010012437.1, read on the forward strand.
GTATGGGACTTTCTATATTTGCATTGTCTTTGAAAATTTTAACAAGGACATTGTAAGTCCTCTGTATCAAAAAAATTTTAATCAAGTGCAGTCCTAAACCATTAATATCTTGGTTTTTGCAAAATATTAAGACTTATTGCTGGTGTCTTCCCTCCCAAGCACATATTTCTGCATGAGATTCAACCTTGCAGATGAAACAAATTGTTGGTAAAAAACCAGCTAGATAATAAATAATTTTTGGTAAAATCACAGAATTAAGGAGTGCAACCTTTACAAACAGAGAAAGATAAATTTTAGATAGTGAAATAAAAGTCTTTTCAATCTTTAAAATTAATGAAATTTTCAAGTTCTTTTCTCATAGTTGCTGGAGAAGAAGCAATACTAAAACCAAAAAATTTCTGTGGGGGAGCTTTTAGTTACCAGATATTTGCTTCCCTGTCAGGATGGACCACATTGCCAACTTTGCTCCATTAATTGTCAGGCCAAATTCACATGAAAACTGGTCTAGGAGTTCCTCAAGTCTAGAGAACTCATCCTGAGATTAAAGAATCACAACCACATCATCCATATAGGAAATATGGCATATGTTCTCTCTCAATAAAGGAATATAAATCCCTGGAAGGAAAGACTCAATGCTCAACAGCAATGGGTTTACATAGACTGTGAAGAATAGTGCACTTAGTGGTGAGCCCTAAGGTATGGATACACAAGGTCAAAAGCCAGGAGCAATTCTTTCATCAAGTGAGAGAAACACTTCTCTGTAAAGGAGAAGGTTCTCAATCATCTGAAGATATGCCAGAGGCACTTGGAGTTCCTCCAGTACACCAAGTAGCACATTGATCCTGACACAATCAAAGGTTCTGGCAAAGTCAAGTTGAACTGCAACTGGCCATGGTATCTTTTTCCTGCAAACATGATTGACTAGGAGTCAAAACCGACAGACAGCATCAGCAGTAGAGCTCCCTTTCTTTGCAAACTGATAGGTTGATAATTTTCCAATAATGTTTGTTTGTATATCCTCTTTAATAAGGCCTTCAGTGGTTTTAATAAGCAATAGCATCATAGAGATAGGCCAAAGATTATCAAGATTTTTTTGACACTCAGGTTTTTTAACTAGCAGGACCATGCCTATTGGGCAAAGCCCATTAATTTCTCAGCAGCCACTATCCAAGAATTCTACCATTTTTTTAATAATGGGGACTGAAAAAGTGCATAAATGAAGTAATAAAAATGTTGGTATTCCAGTAATCCAGGGTGAGTTCTGTCAGGGAATGATGAAATCTTTGAAAGGATTCTTGCTTCAATAATTTTGTGTTGATCAGAATGTTCAGAAACAAAACATTTCCTGACAAATGAAATGCCAAGTAGTTGGAATTTTTTTGCATAATATTCCCGAATTCTGAGAAGCATGGAAGATCCTGTATAGCAGTTGCCTTGTATCTCAATGGACCTAGGTTCCTTTGATTTTCTGCTACAGCCAAGGGTCCATCTCAGGTACCCCTTAGTCCAGCAATGTTGGGGATGAAGATATTGTTTGGCCCTTTTAATTGATAAGTACTCAGCAATACCCTTTTGTTTAGCCTTGTATTTGGATTTTAAATTTAAAATGTTAGGAATATTTTGTGCTTCATATGAAATATTTTTGAGATCACGTGCTATGGAGTCCAGCTCATTGAGAAGAATAACTGGACCTTTAGATTTAGCAGTACAAGAATTTATTAACTTTGTTAGTGTCTCAGTAAAAGTCTTCCATGCATCTACTGCAGGGAATGTTAAGATTTTTTTCCTAAGAAATTGATATACGCTTCGGAGATCAGTTTAATAGTGGCATTAAACTTTGTATGCATGTGAACAGTCCAAGGCATCTCAATTATAGGTTGAAGAATGTTTCTTGGGATTATTTTAATCTCCAGAGCATAATGATCAGAGAATGTAATGGGCCACAGATGAACTTCTATTTGTGATGATAATGAAGGTGAAAAAAAAGTAAATCAATTAGTGAACATGATGACTTTGTATAAAAAGAGAATGCTTCATCATCAAAAAAGAATTTTCCACTGCACAGAGACTGATTTATGTAACCAATATATTTTTTTGAAAAACTTGATATGTATGATTGAAATCTCCAATAATAATCGTTTCAAAAGGGCTAGTTCTTATAGTTGAATTAATTGCATTAATCACTCTTGTAACAGTATCTTGAGATTTAGGAAGATATACATTTACCAGATTAAAGTATCAGCTTTGATATTGTATGATCAGAATGAGGCAATTTGAGTCAATGAATAGTATTTTGAACAATGTGATTTGAGAATTCTTGCTGGTTATGATCGCCACCCCTCCAGAAGCTGAATAAGAGAAGGAGTAGTGAAAATATCCAAAACTATGTATCATATCAATTATGTGTGATTCCGAATGCAAATGTAATTTAGTTTGTAAAGTAATTGGCAAATACTTAATATGTGCAATATGTAAATTTATATTATTTTATATTCAAATTAACATACTTTTGTTCATCTGTGAAAAAGAGAACAATAATCATGGTGAACTTCATGTAAGTGCACTTATCTTTAGATTATAGAGAAGAAATAAACCACTTTATTATGCAGATGAACAAATATATGCAAATTTGAATTACATATACAAACGAAGAGAAAATTCTGTATTATATTTATATGTACATATATACTTATATGAATGTAAGTAAATCAACCCATTTCAGTTAAGCATCATATTTTATTTGTCATTGTTAAAATAAATCCTTGAAAACAAATTATAAGGTTTATTTTTGTTAATGAAAAAAGGCCCCTAAAAAAGCTAGAATCAAAGATTGTGTTAGATGACTGAAAACTTCCTCTTTTCAAAAAAAAAATATTAATTATATATAGAGAGAAAATTTTAATCATAATTAAGAGGTAGAATATATTTAGAATATTTACATATTTCAATCTACAATTTATAACTACATTTAAAATAATTAATTTTAAGTGTTTCTATTCTGTTTTTTTTCTTTCTACTTAATGCTCATTAGTATATATTTTTAATTTTATTGTTTTAATTGGTCTGTTAGTTTTATGCATCATTTAATATTCTATATGTGTTATTATGTCATAGGGAATTATTATAAAAATTTATTTTCAATAAATAGATAAAAAATCAATATAGCAGTTTGATGAGAGAAAGTGATAAAAGAGATTCTTTTTAATGGAGATCCAACTGAATATTTGTTGGCTGTTTGTATATTTTTGCTTTTTACTAAGTTTGCTTTTAAAAAATAAATCCATTCTATAAGTAACCATTTTTATAACATTCTTTTGAGAATAAAAATATTAATGGGTTCCTGTTTTCCATGAGAGTATAATTTCTTTCTGGTTCCTTTCTAAACTATCATTTCAGATCAAATATTGGCATATTATTAATAATATATAATAACTTGGCAGATTCATTGTGAGGTCTTTCTTTTCACCAAAAAATTAAAATATGCTTTCATCTTTTCTACAAGATTCCTGGTATAAATCAATCATAACCTTCAATATTTCAGCTAGAATATGTATGCAAGATTTGAGGTTAGATTTTGTTGTGTGTTTTCAGGAAAAATAATTGATATAAAAACATCGAAACATTTTACTCAAATAACTGATTTTATAAGTTAGTAAATTAAGAAAAGGTAAAATTGATATATATTTTTTTGTTATATTAAAAAATAATGATTTATGTGAATAATTAATCCAAGTATAACTCTCTATCTCCTACAACATACACAGAAAAGAACATTCATATTGTTAGGTAGTTGAAAATCAAAAATTCTAAGCTATATATTGGAAAATTAAATGTAGTAATAGATAGTGACTTTTCATTAATTTCTATTGGATTAATACGGAGTATTAATATAGTATTAAACTACTAAATATCACATGATCTCCATTTCTTATGCTTGCTCAAGCTATTAAAACAGGCAAAACTCTCCACACAGTAGTGCCACTCACTGCAGACCAGGGTAATCAATAGATGCAAGAAGGTTTGTGCATAAAATCCCTATCTAATGCCTATTCATCCAATATCCCCAGATTAGTTTCTAGCTTGTGGCTTTTAACTGTGAGGAGACTTGGACCTGAGAGCATTGCACCTAAATTTTAGAATCTAATTTAACCCTTCATTAACCACCGCTTATCTCTACTTAACTACAAAACTATGATTTTAAAATTGAAACATAATATTTTCAATCTAAGCTCATTAACTTATATAGTCATATAAGTTTGAACTCAATTCAGTGTCCTTACATTTTGGTGTCTAGGCAGGATTGGTATTAAACCACTACACATGATCACCATTTCTTATGCCAATGCTGTCTAATAGGATAGTGGTGGCTATGGTTATTAAAGAACCAATGACATCAAAATGTATGGGTGCTAAACTGAGTTCAGACCTATGTGACTATATAAGCTAATGAGCTTGGATTGAAAATATTATTGTTTTCAAATTTTAGACTCATAGTTTTGTAGTTAAGTAGATATAAAATATGGCTGCTGGAGGGTTTCATTAGATCCTAAAATCTAGGTGCAGTGCTCTAAGATCAAAGGCTCCCCACTGATGAAAGCCACAAGCTAGAAACTAGTCTAGGGATATTGGATGAGTAGGCACTAAATAGGGATTTTATGCATAAACCTTCTTGCAAACCATTGATTACTCTGACTTGCACTGAGTGACACTATTGTATGGAGAGTTTTGCCAATTAATATGGTAATAATTTTATTATATATATATATATATTGTGATCTTTTCTTATGATCATCAACTAATCTAGACTCATGTTTGGTGCTATAATCCACCTTTATGGCCTGCCCTTTGAACACTGGAATCATATATACGAATCTGGCTACACATTTTCATGGCACCAAATCCACCCTTTGTAACCTATCATACTCTCATTATCAAGACTATAAGCATAAGGAAACAAAAAGGTTAAACTAACGAAATGATTCCTGTATTGAATAAAACTAGCATGAAACTATAGATCTAAAGAAGATCACAAGGTGATTAATAAAGATAATAACTTCTGGTCAAACCAGCTTTAAAATCCACACAAACAAAATGTGATGAGTTAAATTTGATATTCAGCAAACTAATAAATAACTAATAATTATATCTCTGGAATGATTATGAAATTAAACTTATAAATGAAATGATAAGTAAATTATGATGTAGATGATTAAATGGATGCTGAAAAGAAGTAATAATTAAATAGTAGAATGAAATAAGTCTAAGAATGAAGAGAAAAGAATGAAGATGTATGAGAATAATGAATGATTAAGGTAATAATAGAATAAGAGTTGATGAATAGTTAAGATGATAAAAGAATAAAAGTTAATGTGTGATTAATCAATTATGATAATGAATTAATATCATATAAGAATATCAAGATGAAATTGAAGAACAATGTTAATGATGGAGACTGAAATCTTAAACTATAAACTAATATTGTATTAAATGGTATGAAGATAAGATAAATAAAAATAGGGATTCCAAGCTTGACACAACCAGAATATTTATCATGAACTTAAAACAAGTTATACTTTTTAAAACGAAAGAAGTAATTTATACCTTAAAGTTTGGTTGACTTTCATAAAACAGTGAAAGTAATCTATTTCAATTCCAACTATAATAAATAACTAGCTATCAAATTTACTACAAATTCAAATTCTACCTTGAAACTTAACAACTAATTCTTCTCAGGGTTCAAACACTCAAAATATACAAAATATACTTGGGTCAGTGAGAGGGATTTAACCACTACCCGAATAGAATGCACAAAACAGCTCTCAATATAAACTCAAATTAACAACTATATTTAGCAGTTCCACAAAATAAACTCAATAAATATTATAAACTTTAAAATTTAAGAAATATGAATAATTTTTTACTAACTAAACATAATAACTTACCAAATTCCTTTTCTTAGATAATGATAAACCATGTGATCACGATCAGTAATTGATAGCTCTGTGGGTTCAACTAAACTGATTAAATCAATATTATGTTTATCTTTTATTATATCACTTAAAATAATATGTACTATAGGTTACTACCATTTTAATTGTTACGTGATGATGCCGTAGCTGTACTCTTAAATTATAAAGCTTAACAAAATTATTATGATATAGCATAATATAGTTAATAGTACTATATTGGTCGATGATGATTTCAATTTATAATCTTCTGATATATCAATAGCAATAACAATAATAGTGTATATGGTGATTAGCAATAAGACTACAGACAACTAAATAAATTCTTAACACAAGATTTATTTACAATATTTACAAAAATTTCAATTCAGAGACATTGTATGAAATAAAACCAATACATTAAATTAACTCAGGGATGGAAAAATATTCCTGGTATCCCATTGACCATACTCTTAGTCAATCCGGCCAACCTATACAATGATATTCAAAGTATCACTTATTACTGTTTAGCCCATTCCAAAGAATAAGATAATGGAACCTTATTTAAGCTGAATTTGCACTTAACTTACAAAAACAACAGTGTATTAAGGACTTTAGGGTATGCACAAATTTTAAATTTAGAATTCAAAAGTTATAAAATAGTGCATTATACCAAAGCCATTTCTTTTATTAGAATGTGATAAGGGCAATTATCACATTCTGCACAATTAATAATTGATTAAAATTTGAGATGAATAGGTTCTGGGTATTAAAGTAGGAACAGACATCAAAAGTCAAATACATATGTCACTAAAACCTTGCCTATGTCCACAACCTAATCATTGAATAGTTAACTGATCTTACCAATCCATTGGCAAATCACTACTTAATGAAGATAAATTCACACTGCCCACATGCACCTCTTGCTCTTACATCTGTAAGTTCTACAATTACAAGTGGGTTTTGGGTTTGGTTTGTCTATAAATTGATGAAGATCCTACAACATCATAAAACACTATTATAATTAGGCAAACACTAGCTATATCAGTGTTCCTTAATTTAACATCATCTTATTCTTGCTATTGGATTTTGAAATAGTGAACTTCACCATACACGGTGGAAAACTAACTCTCTAATCTCATGAAGGATTAAACAATAAAAAGGGAGGCTTTATAAAACAACATGATAGTTGTATAATAATATGGCTAATTCTAATACATCTCTATAGGTATACATGTGTGAGCTTAACCACTTCATGGAAAAATAGAATTCAAACCATGGATATCCTTTCTTTTAGGATTAATTATGCTAACTAAGCATTAATTATTACTCAGCCTCTACCATACTATCCACTCATGCAATTAGCAATGGGTGATTCTCCATTAGCCCATGCTCAATATTAATATTAATCTATTTGATGTCATTATATGTAGCATATACTTAGCAGCTAAAGCTATCACAAATCATTCTCAATACTATAGCAAGGTAAAACAATACCAACAGTAAAAGTGGAAATATAAATATTTCATTTCACAATGCAGAAACTATGAATGTATTAATAGAAAAACCAAAATATATGTCAAATAAATCATTAATTATTTTAAAATAATCAATTACGCTTTTGTTATAGCAACCACCCTACATGTAAACAATAAAGATTGACCTGCATTTGTATTCAAAGTGGACATGTTCATTTCTATGCAAAATTAAGAAATGAAAAAGGTTTAGATCAATTTTTCTTTTATATAAGAAAGTAATGGGTCATTATAGTATATCTTTGACAAAATGTCTGTATGTTCACCCTTTAATAAAATACACTAAAATCGGTTTTAAAATGCAAGAGATAAATATTTCTCTCTCTCTCTTCAGATAAATGACATTTAATACTATGTTTTCCCTTACTTGGGAAAATAGCAAAAATGTGTGTAATAATAAATGTATGTATCTTTATACATTTTTATATCCCTTTGACTAAATATATTTTAGACCATATACCATAATAAATATATATAAAAAAAAAAATTCCCAAATGACACATGAAGCAAGTATTATAAACTAACATAGCAATAATAATAAAAAAATAATAAATGAACACTTTCTCCCATTAGATTTTTGTCCTATTAGTCAAAATTATTTCATCCTGGTGAGTTAAAATGATAAGAACTGCTATTATGATGAGCAAACATTCCTGAATAACACATGTATATATTTTGATTATCCTGTTCGATGCTAAAATAATAAGACAATATTTAAACACTTTTCCAAAGGCAATAAAAAAAATATCATTTATTGATTTATGTACCAATGTGAAATTAAAATTCAAACACTTTTAAGTGTAGCACAATTAAAAGAATAGGCTTATCCACTTTTCTATAGATAATTTTCCTTAATAACTTTATAGGTTATTATGATCTTCAAAACAAACTTTTTAAATACATTTATTGATTCTGTTCTTTCCTTCCACGGTAATATATGTAACAACTTTAAATAATTTGGACATTTTTAAACCATTTTTAAAATCTTATTTATATGCGTTGCACAGTTAAAATTTTAAAAGTAAATATTTATTTAATTACATTTCCATTGGTAAGGTAATAACTGAGTAGCAATAGTAAAAAGAATTGATCCAATTATAAATACGATATCCTTACCATTTTAATGAATCTGTAATTTTCCATTCTTATCATTACACAAAATTGCCACTAAAGAAGATTTAGCAGATGAGTGTTTATTTCTTAAGAAAGAATAGAGAATAAAATCACTTGCAATTATCTTTTAAATTTATTAAAATTATATGATATAAAATGACTTTTGAGTTTATTTACTATATATATCATAATACTTTTCTTCAAAATTATCTCGAATTATTTTTTTCTTGAGATTTTAATTTACAAGCATGCGTATTTTTCTGCTAAAATCAACATTGTCAACTTTTTCTTTTAAGTCCAAATAATTTATGCATCACTTTTAAAATCTGAAAATTAACCAATATCAATAAAATACAAATAATTTCTTACATTTTCTTGAATTGTTCTGTATCTGAAGTAATCTTTATTTAGGTAAGGACTTTTCCACATGGCTTTCATTTCTACTTTCCAGTCTGACTTTCAGGAACCATCAATTGATGGAAATGGTGTTTAAAAGGATAGCAAGGCTTTGAGATTTTTATTCCATCATTTTAGATAACAATATACTATAATCCTTATTCAATTAAATTCCAAATTTTTCTGATTTTTCAGCTTTTTCTTCATTTTATAAGAGTAGAATCAAAGTCTGTTGTTTCTAGTTCTCTTTTTCTTAATCACCCCCCCCCCTACAACTTTGTTTTAACATATATAGTTTTTATTACAAAGCATTGTGGTAATAAATTGACCAATAACCTTAGTGTGAATATATTAATATTACCCCCTCTACCTTCATTTTAAACAACTACTCACAATATGCAAGGCAGTTTTGGATTCACTACAAAAAAAATATGCTTAAGGAATTGACTATAACCATTTATTTTACAAGACTTAATAAATTTAATTTATTTGTTTATTTATTTCAATTGTTATTCAACAATAATAAAAATAGCAATATGTATCTCCCAATCAATAATAATACTTATAAAATTATTATTTTATCCCTAGTAAAAGTCTACACTGGGTTTAAAATCTCATCTCCACTCAAGCAGATTTCTTAGTGCATCCAAAACAGTCTTTATTTAAAGCCACTTATTAAGATTTTCATGCCAGATATATTATGATTTAAAATTTTGGATTATTTAATACAGGGACCTAAATAAAAGGTCACAATATATATATATATTGTAACAATATATAAATATGTCGTTACATTTATTTAAAATAAAAACTTAAAAGTTCGCAAATAAAAGTAAAAAACTAAACGCTAAAATTAAAATATTGTTAAACGTATATACATTCGCACAGATGCTAAACTTTAAAAATATTTTTTTCATAAACAACAAAAAAAAAAGTATTTGAACGTATTTTTTTTAATAAAAAAATACAAGATTGAAATATAAAAATATTTTAATAAAAAAATAACGTAAGTTAAAATAAAAACAGGTATTAATTAATTCCTGTAATCTATAAATGGAAATGATTGTTTATTAATTATCTAAAAGCTGTTTAATTAAAAAGTCAGATGAAAAGTTAGATAAGAGAAGAAAGAGATTTTAGCTTGACCAATGGAAGCAAATAAAGGCCCGGACCATAACGAAAAAACAGAACAGTGACGTTTTTGTTCATGGAATCCATAGGAGGACTATAAAAAGAAAAAAATATTGAGTTCCAGTCAGTTTTCCAACTTGATTTTGGTGAGTCTAGCGACAAGACGCACTTGTCGTCCTCACTCACTTATTTTAAAAATGCAAAGACTGTGATGCCAGAACAGAACCAGCTAATGCTACCTCCAAAATATCAGACCGGTCTTCCAGGAAAGTCTCCGTGGGAATTGCCAACGGGAACATGGACTCTTCTACCGTAAGCAATAGAACTGAACAATTGTTAAAATCATAATATTAATTAAGAACTTTAAAGAGTGATAAGTTAATTTAAATTTTATAAAAAGAACTTTTCTCTGACTTATGTGTCAACTCAATTGATAATGTGTAATTTTATATATGTTTGCGTTTGATAAAAAAATCATTTCCATTTATTATTTATTTGTATTAATATTTGTTTAAATTTTAATTGATGAAATTTAAGGTTGGGTATAGACCTTGCATAGATTCGTTAGCGGTTGATAATGTTGTGGTTTTCACATTCGATTAGAATATATGTCAACGATATCACTGCAAGCATCTTACGATGAATGCTAATGGGATTTGTATATTCCCTATGCAAGTGACGTTTATCGATGATTTTGTATTTTGATCGGTTGTGTTTAATTTGGAATGTTTTTGACCGTGGAATCTGTGCAGCTGATCTGTACTCAACATTTTAAAACAAATTTTATAAAATGCATTTGTGCGAACGTATTTAAATGTTAAATTTAAGTCGGGCGTGAATAGCTATATAGTTTTGTAAAGTTATATTAAGGGAGGGTAATCTTAGGTTATTCATTTCGTAGTTGAATTGGTTCAATGGATTGGATATATTTGTGTAATTAGTAGATGTAGTATGAGGTCCGCTATGGGCAGGATTATAGATATACGCCACACACCCTCTGTTTGCCTATGGATGGGTTTGTAAGTCGGCAGAAGACCGCAGTCCATTCCTATGGAGTTTTTTGTTTATTGTTCTACTTGCCAACAGATGTCACATTCCTGTTGGTGGAGAGTCAATGTCTTCTCTATTTCTACTTATTGTTCAGATGTACGTTTCCTGACAGTATAGTATTTTGTGTTGTCGTATCATGCTACATTAAATACATGAATGTATCAGATGGATTGGCACCAGTTTGGTTGCGAAATTTGTTGCCTAAGGTTAAATCAGGGAAGAATATTTTCTTTTCAAATGCAGATCTATGTAGTCTATTCATACTTGACCATCTAAATAAAATATTAAAACTCATTGAAATTTATGTAAATGTACAATTAAAGAGTAATATAAAAAATCTAAAAATGTTAAACTTATTCCTCAAAATTTAAATGTTATTTTATATGTGCATAAATAAATATTTTTTATGTGTTAATTTCTGGCAGTGGCTTTTATTCTTTTATATTTAAGATATAAAAATTTATAGATTTTTATCTCAGCGTCTCCATTGAGCTAGTGACTTGGGCTAACGATCGGAATATTTAAATAAAGTGGAATCTTAACAGCGCGTATCTGCCTACTTTATAAATTTTTCTAGGCTCAAATGCCTAGATGGCGCCCTGGTAGTTGCAGATATTGTTTTTGCGGTTAGATTCGATCTGCACTTACATTTCGATCGTTATAATATATATATATAATTGACCTTATCTACTTATAGGTAAATTCTTTTTTACCTCTTAAAAACAAACATTTATCATCAAATCACTGGTGGATATGTTCATGCATAAATATTGTTAGCTGAAAATCAAAATGTAAGCTATAGATTAGGAAATTCAAAAAAATAATTATTGGTTTTGGTAAATTAACTATCATTTAATTAATATGAGATATTAGTATGATAGTAAATCTAGTATATATTTGACTTTTACTTTTGAAAATGTTTTTTTTCTCTTAATAAATTTATATGCAGACACATACACACATTCATATATATATGCCATAAATTTGACAAAAATATTTTCTATTACAGTATGGTTGTTATAATTGACATATAAATACTTACGATAAACAATGCACAATCTATGGGGTAAAATAAATATTACAAATTAGAATCACTAAGCCCCAATATAATCAGCAAAGCTGAAAAATTAAACACCCAATAATATCAGCTATGCTAGTGCTAAACCTCTTCCATCATCATTGAATAATTTCTAAAATTTTAAGTATAATAAAAAAAACATTTTCATTATTTAAAACAGAGATTTCCAAACTTATAGGGCTTCTCATCAACTTTTCAGAAAAAAAAAAAATTAATTGTCCACCTGGAAATGTATCCTCTTTAAGTGAATAAGCAGGTGAATAGAGAGACAAATATTCATTTTTTTAATGAATCTATATTTTAACTATGTTCTACTACATAATAAGGAAAGATGTAATTAAAATACCTGAAACTTAAAACTGTAAAAATAGTTTTTAAAATCAACCACAGTAATATTCATGTTACATGCAGAAAATTAAAATAATGAAGGATAATGTTAAAATAAAAATTATAAATAATATTAAAAATAATTCTAATGAGAAGATTAAATCCGATGTTATTAAAACAGGCAAAACTCTCCATACAGTAGTGCCACTCAGTGCAAGCCAGAGTTAAAAATGGATGCCAGAAGGCTTGTTCATAAAATCCCTATCTAACATCCATTGATTACTCTGGCTTGCAATGAATGGCACTACTGTATGGAGAGTTTTGCCTGTTTTAATAACGGTTATGAGCAAGCATAAGAACTGGTTTAATCTGATATATTGCTATCAATTTATTAATATTCAGCTCTTTTTATAACATTCTCAAACCACCATGAATAAATATTTACTATTAATTTCATTTTTTAGTTAACAGATTTGTGATGACATTGAATTTATTTTTCACTAAATATGATGAATTAAAGCATTTAAAACTTTGGTACTTAAGCCCATAATCCAAAATAAAGTATAGATATCTTTCTTTGTAGCCAGTATTGTTAGTAGCCATATTTGAATTTATATTTAAATTTCTCATTTGTTGTTATTTTTTTTAGTGTTTTTGATATTCATAAGTTTGGAGATTTTTCTGAGTATGTTCTTGAAAATGGTCTAAAATCCATTCAGTTATATTCATTAAAGAATATTTTCAAACTATTGATTAAACTCAGAATGGGCAGTCTTCAAATGCTGACATTAGGCAAGCAAAAACTGCCATCAGACCAGATCTAAAACTCTCGCTTATAAAAGCGATCCACACTGGAACATTCGCAATTATTAGACTGTCCATTTTCATCCTCTATGCAATCTGGGTAGTACACTTCAAGTTGATAATGGAACTTCCCATCCACAAAACAATAGAGAAGATCATGAAAAGAGATGAGCTCATATCTCCCGAAAAATCCTTTGAGGACACTTGGAACCTATTCATCTTCCTAGCTAATAACAGCAGAATGACAAATATGCTGGCCCACTAAACCATTCAACAAGAACTCTCACACTTAGCATAACCTCATTTAACTTTGTATATATGCTTTCCAATTTGTATACAAAGTAATTAATAAATATATTTTTGAAACAACAACTTCATTACAATTTTTATTCCTGTTGATAAATTTGGAAACTGACAGAATTCCCCTCATTTTTAATTTCATTTATACATAATTTGAGCACAAATACAAAATTAAGTTTTTGTTTTGATTAAATCCAGTTAATCACCTTAGAACTATAGACCTGATTTATTGATCTGCTACATAAGCTATGTAATTTTTGAAATCAATCAATTTGGCTGATAAAGCATCAGCTTCATTTTCTAAAAACTCTTAACTCTGAGTCATTATAAAAATAATTCACTTTTTGATGGCCAAATTACGTGAACTAGCAAGCAGTTGTCCAAACAATCTATCATTCAACGAATTGCTTCTGATTTGGTTTATTGCTTTAATGACATCATATAATAATTTGTGGATACATTCTCTCAAAATTTTGGTGACTGAATATTGATAACAATTGTCATGACATATAGAAAATACGTTCAGGATCACTTTTAAATTTTCAAGACGAATCTTCTAGCACTCTTTATCATTACTGGAGCATCAGCTGTAACAACTGTCAAGGAATTACTGGGAAGGGGGCTTCTTTTAAAAAACCATTTCAATACATGAAACATTAATTATTCTGTAGTATCGTTTGCAAATTTTTAGCAAATAATAATTCTTGGCTACTTTTTTTTAATATGAATTGCTAGCATGCAAAAAAGTAAGATTTTACCTGGAAAAGTTGACTTACTAAGCTATTTAGAGTTACTGGGAGGTTTTTAAATGTTTATATTATGAGTTTTTTAACATCATAGGCAATTTCATCAATTCTTTTTTGTACAGCATTATTGCTTAAAGAAAATTTGTTGGCATTATCAAATACTGGCTTGTTTAGCATAACATGTATTACCTCAATTATAGCTGGTATAAATAGTTTTTCACCAGTAATATATGGTTTAACCAAATTTTGCCATCAATAATGAAACTTCATAAGAATCCCATAATTCATAATATCTCGTTTGACAACTACTGAAAAGAGTTTTTCTAATATCAACTATCTCAAGAATTTATCTTTAACTGTTTGAAAATAACTTAAATTCTTATCTGCATTAACTTTTGTCAAATGTTCTTGTAGTCTCAAAGACTTCATACCTTCATTTGATAAAACTTTTTGACATATCATTTCGTATTGGTAATGTATTATTCATAGGTGATTGAATAAAGCCATAGTTCAAACTTTCAGTATTATATTGTCTACATTTTTATTAGATTCAGCCATGATAATGTCTGTAAAAAAAAGTACAACTCATATCCTTATTTAGCATAATAGAGATAAAAAAAATTAAAATACTAATGGAACTAATAAATTGAGTGTTATTCTTTGCTCTGCAATAGATTTCCACATTTGACTTATATTTTCAAATATCACATTAAAAAAATTCATTAATATCAGCAGAGATTTTAATGTTATAACTGGAGATTATATTGATTTATCTTTAATGTCTGTTTTATTTGTACTGCTTAGTAGCATCAAAAATTATGCAACATGGAGAATGTGAAAAAAATGTTCTTTTATTATTAAAAAACTAAACATTATGCATTCTTTTTGCTTCAGGTATTACATTAACTTAAACTGTAATACATTAAAGATCAGCCTTTCAAGCTATTGTGCATGCGCTTTTTTATGAGTGTTAATAATAAATGAATACTTTCATTCCCAACCCAAGATATAGTATTTATGAAAGAATAAAATGAATCCACTTATTCTTTCAAACCCAAATGCTTATATATGGGCAAATCTTAAGCATTTGGGTTTGAAAGAATAAGTGGATTCATTTTATTCTTTCATAAATACTATATCTTGTGTTGGGAATGAAAGTATTCATTTATTATTAACACTCGTAAAAAAGTGCATGCACAATAGCTTGAAAGGCTGATCTTTAATGTATTACAATTTATAAACATAGCGCTATAAATATAAATGCTTATTTACATATGTTTAAGTTTCATTTGAGAGTGATGTTTAGTAAATTCTAGATAATTTCATTGACGTCATTCATTCAAACATTGTAAACAGTAATTTAAAGTGAATGGTCTATCCTCATGCTTTCATTTCCAGTACTTAAGATTTGCCCATATATAAGCATTTGGGTTTGAAAGAATAAGTGGATTCATTTTATTCTTTCATAAATACTATATCTTGTGTTAGGAATGAAAGTATTCATTTACTATTAACACTCGTAAAAAAGCATGTGGACAATAGCTTGAAAGGCTGATCTTTAATGTATTACAATTTATAAACATAGCACTATAAAAATAAATGCTTATTTACATATGTTTAAGTTTCATTTGAGAGTGATGTTTAGTAAATTCTAGATAATTTCATTGACGTCATTCATTCAAACATCGTAAACAGTAATTTAAAGTGAATGGTCTATCCTCATGCTTTCATTTCCAGTACTTAAGATTTGCCCATATATAAGCATTTGGGTTTGAAAGAATAAGTGGATTCATTTTATTCTTTCATAAATACTATATCTTGTGTTGGGAATGAAAGTATTCATTTATTATTAACACTTGTAAAAAAGTGCATGCATAATAGCTTGAAAGGCTGATCTTTAATGTATTATAATTAATAAACATAGTGCTATAAAATTAATGCTTATTAACTTAAACATCTTTCTCACTGCTTCACTGGTTTAAAGACACTCATTTATTATAGCTTTATTAAATGAAATTTTCTTTTCTTGTTTGTTGTTATACCTTTTATTGTGATATGTTTCGATTGTACTTGATATTTTACCTCAGTCTTTTAAAAGAACAAAATAAACACATTATAATCTTAATAACAATGTTAATATACATGTGTTTTATCAATATTATTTATGTATATAATAATTCTTATTTTAGCACAGAATAAGTTTGCTCCATAAAAATTATTTATTAATTACCCTGACCAGTTTAGCATCATGATTTAACAGCCAAATGTTTTTGGATCAAAGCTCAACTTGTTTGTAGGACAGTTAGATATCATGTGACTTCCTGATAGACCAATCATCCAAATATTTTTAAATTATTAAGTAATTTATATTTGTCTTGAATAATTTTTATACCCAAGATAATAACAATTTCATAAAATAAAAATCCAAATATGTTAAAATCCAAATTATTATGTAATCATGAATAGTTGTTTTCCAAAAAGTAGGTTTCACACCTTAATCTAAATCATTTTCTAAAAATCTTTATTCTTTGAAGTATTATAGGAATGGATGTTCTTCTTCAAATCTTTCTATCCCTATTCTACTTAAATATACATATTTTTTTCTTATCCCTAAATTTCTACATTTTCTCTACAACTTATTCTCTTTCAACAATGTATTTTTTTAGTTTCTCTACATGCCTTCAAGAAGGAAATTAAACAAATATTATTATTTTATCCCAAATGATTTTAATAAAATTAAAGTTTTCATTCTGGAAAAATGTAAAAATAAGCTCAGAAATGTTGATTTTTTTTTTTATAGTCATGTACCTGTCTCACTTGATAAAATTCTTTTAAAATGTTTGAATTGTAGAAAAAAACAGTTGATATGTTGTTGTTTTTAATTTAAACATTTTGATTATAGATTAAAATATTTTTCACAAGTATTGAAAGCTGCATATCTTAATAATATTTTCAGGTAAACAGCCTTTAACAAAATAGATTCTATTGGCTTCTGAACTGTGGGTGATGATATTATAAGGATATTTTTGCTATAATAAGGTTGTGTTTTATTTAGCAGTTACATAAAAGCTAAAAGAGTCTTAATTTCACTGTTAGCTAAACAGAGGGTGCCTTAGTGTACCTGTAAATTAAATCTTAATAGTTAGTTATTACATAGATGTAACTTCATTATGTTATAAAACTAAATACATTTTATTGGTATGATCAGTTGTTTAGGAGATTATAGGTCATTTAAGTACCAAAGTGGCAGGTTTAGCACCTCATGTGTATTTAATTGACTAAATTGAGATTATTATAATTTATTTTTCTCAGAAGATAATTAAACTAAAAACTTTTAGGTCTTTAATCTTTCACTCTAACACGGTATTAAACTGCACGCAGTACAGAATAAATAAATATGTATATCAATATAAGAAAATGTGAGATTTTATATGCCACTAAATTTTAATGTTAGATCTTAATTATAGATCTAAATACCTTTGAACAAATACAAGTTGAAAAGATAAATTTTCTCACAGTCTTCTAACACTAATGTTATATATAATATATTGAAACAGATATACTGTTCTACGTATATATTCAAAAGATCCTCTCCCCATTTAAAAAGATAATTTGATCAAATTAAAAAAAAAATAAAGCAAAAAGTTTATACTTAAAAGAAAATCATTATTGATTTTATAGTTTTAAATTACAATATAAATAAAAGCTGGCATTTATTAAAAATATTACATTTTTAATTTTTGGAATGATGTTGTCATATAAAGTGTGATAATAGCTTGAGGCAGTCTTAATAAATTGGAAAACATGGCTAATTCTTATGATCTCTTATCTATCCACTAAAAGTAGATTGTCCAATCCTTAAGAAGAAAAAAGCACTCAGGATTAAATGAGAGCTGTATAACAAATCAGATACCGTGGGAAATGCTGCTTAATCAACCCAGGGAGGAGAATATAAATAAATGAGTTGGAAGTTCACAGCAGTTTTTTCAAAGAGTTTTTCAAGGAGTTTTTTCAAAGAGATTTTGTAGAGATATTTTTAAAGTTGATTTTAAAGAAGATTTTTGAAAAAGATTTTAATTTGAAAAAAGATTTTAAGAGCAGTTAAAGAACCACTGTTAATGATGAAAAAATAAAACATTAATAAGGAAATAATAATGATGGAAGGCTAGGCAGTAACAGCTTCTCTTCATCCAAAAGCCATGTGTCTCCAAGATTTGCTTGGATAAACATCATAGAAAGGAATATCATGGATATGAAGGAACAAACTGGATAAAATGAAAGTAATGATTTTATAAAACAACACAAAACGCCTTTCCTAAAGAAAATTATGAATAAATGTAGCTACATGAAAATATGTTTATTATTGATAAATTATAAATGAAACTAAAATTATGAATAAATGTAGCTATATGAAAATATGTTTATTATAAATGAAACTAAAATTATGAATAAATGTAGCTATATGAAAATATGTTTATTATTGAGAAATTATAAATGAAACTAAAATTATGAATAAATGTAGCTACATGAAAATACGTTTATTATTGATAAATTATAAATGAAACTACTGATCAACTTATATCTGGAAACATACATCTGTGGCAGACCAAACAACAATAGTTATGATAGATATTAGAGTAACCAAATAAAATTACAAATGCTTGCCTGCCTATTGATTGTATAAGAATATTACACATAACTATAATTAATTAAATTATAATAACATGTTTATAATTTAGATAAAATTAGAAAATATCAAAATGAAGGTATACATTCAAAATGAATGTATTTAGTAGATTTATATTATATTGTGAACAAATTCAAACATTTAAATATGAGCTAGTACATCAATAAAAATTAATGATATATGCATATAATGAACCATGTCCTTAAATAAGTTGAAAGATTGAGAAAATCATTTTTTTTCTGTTGTTTTAAAAGGATTTTATTTATTATCTGAAAACTCTGAAAAAAGTAATATAAACACAGAATTAAAACATGTTATATACATATGAGTTGAGAAATAAGAATACCAAACCAATGAACCTAGGCTAAATGTGCATATAGTATGGATTCAAACATGGATTTGGATAACCATGAATAAAACATATGTATTATGCTTTAACTAACTTGAAATTAACTGGAACTCTGAATTAGATGTAAAATGTAAATTGTTAAAGAACTTGCATTCTTTAATTCATATTGCCCTACTATTGGATGTATACCAAGATACACAATGGACTGTAAATAAAATATTTGTTGAATTAAGTGGAACTCTGAATTAAATGCTATCAGTTGTCTTCATTATTATCTCTGTTATCTTAATATGTCACACTCCTCTCTGTGAGTTAACTAAATGATTAAAGATATAAACTGTTAAAGAACTATTGAAAGAAGGACTTGATTATACTCTCAACAGATTACATTTTTTAGTCATATAAAAATGTTATTGGATGTAGGCCAAAGGGATACAAGGGACTGTCAATGAAATACTTTGTTTGATGGATATTTATTTAAACCTGTTATTAAATAAAATTATTGTTACTTAAAATTAATTTTAGTTATCCAGTTGTTCAAATCTATTTTTTTTATTGCATCACTCATCATTCAGTGCACTTGTTCATGAGAATTTCATGCTTCCTGAGCTATGTCTGGCATAATTAGACCTAGGTAAATCAGGTTGTAGTGAGATGGAACTCTAGTGGCACCATTTGGAAAACCAAACAGAAATGTCTAGATGCTTTCAGTCTCTATGGTGCTACATCCTCTGATGAGCAGGAAATATTGTTGTAGGGGGGGGATAACATCTGCATTGGAGAATGCCAATTGATAGTTCCTTCACCGATGTAATAAAGGGGTTGTTTGGGTCCGGTTACAATATATATATATATATAAACAAATTTATAGCAATTTAGATTACCATCTTCACTTTCAAAGTAACCAAATTGTTTAAGTATAACTAGGCTTGTTTAACTGTCATTGTGACTCTATAAATTAATTTACTAATATGTTATTTACCTAAACGTTTAAGAACTTTGAAGTGAAGCTAATACTTTAAATTGACTAAAATAATTTTGACCGTTTCCCCATTTTAAAGAGGTATCTGCTAAAGAACTTATAAATTAATGTGCAATGATATTATGAATCATCTTGTTAATATAATTAAATTAATTAAAATCTATTTATAATTCAAAGTAACTGATGAGAATAAAATCCGTTTAATATAATATAAAACTAATTTGATTTGTGTCCAATTCACTGAGAAAATCTTATTAAAACTGCATACTCTATTAAAATGTCTACTTAAACAAATTTCATAAATTCTTGTTTGGTGTGATTTACATAAACAATATATTTATTTATAAAAGTGGTAAATTTGTCTATTAAAGCTATTTGCAACTACATATTTATGTAATTTAGAATTTTCTCATTTTTCTGGAATAAAACCCAAATATCAAAACAAAACGGATACTGTATCAGAAATGTAAATCCAGCTGCCAATATCAAACTAAATATATAGCGAATCAGAATTTAAAAATTCACTGATCACATTAAAATTTTATTTATTTTATATCTTCTCTTTTTTCAAATTATTTATCTGAATGTTTACATTATTATTTTTATCTACATGAAACTACTTTGTGCTAAATATTTTTCATATGTTTTAATAATAAGTTTAATTTTGCTATTAAAATATTATTCTGATTATTTTAATAAACTTAAATATTTAAAAAAGAGTTTGTGGCATGTTGATTAGTACAACAACCTACTTTGCTCATAACCTGGGTTCAATCCCAGTTAAAATTTAAAAATTTTTTAAAATCAAACAAATTTAGATTTTATCATTCAGGTATTCAGTCTATCATAAATTATTTTCTTCTTTATCATTTTTTATAGAAAGATGCTGGAAAACTATTGAATACATAAATGGTAGATTATTAAAAAGTAATGTACATGTTGATACCTCGATGTTACTTTTAAAAGTTTTCACTATTTTACTCAGTTTAATTTGAAGTTGTTGAATTATTTGTTCGTTTACCAGCCAATATTGTAACTATATACTTTCGTTATAGATAATTATTTGAAAAAAATTCCAAACTGTAGTTTTAATTTGAACCTCAGATTACAATAATTGCCGGAAAATACACTTATCATTACGTACAAAACTCTCTATATATATGAAATTATTTATTTAAATGTTTCATAAATTATATGTACTATATATTACATAAACAAAAAAGAATACCTGTAGCTGATAAGATGTCTATTTGTTAAGAAATTAAATCAACGTAAGAGCAATAAAAAATTAATTAAAATTTATGTGAATAGTTGATTTAAAAAGCATTAATCAATTAATTGTTACAATATGAAAAAAAGCACTGCGAACTTTAATATTATTTGAAGTAATAAATTAATAAATAGTTTAAAAAATAAAATGTCATAAATTTCCATGTCATTTAGACAAAATAAACAAATAATTTATGAAAGGAGGCCAGATGAATCATATACATATAAAATCGATAATCATATTAAGTCAACAAAACATAAAAATAAAAACAATAAAAGGCTTAATTTTTCAAAAACAGATCTCATTTGATAATGATTATGATTCACCAGCTGGGAGAAGTTAGTTTATTTTATTGATGAAGGGTAGGAGCAGTTATTATTTTAATATTACTGCATTTCTATTAGTAATTGCTAGCAACAACCGTATATAACAATAATTAAATAAAAAAAGCACTAATTCAAATAGTAAAATATTTGTTTTAATATGTCTAACATGTAACTAAGATTAAATATAATAATTGAATTTTTATCTTAAGAACGTTTTTCTTTATTAAAGGATGGATACTATATAGTTATATGATAATCTTAAATGTTAATAAATAATCTTAATGTTAGTTACTTTGAAGGTCATGCCCACTTTGAGAACAATAATTTACGTTGATTAAAAGATGAACTTGGATTTTTTTAATACTTACATCAGTTCGTAACCTATCCAGAATTCTTTAGTTTCTAAGTCTGCTTTAGTGCTAATCTGCACAAGGTAATCTAAACATGCAAAAATGATGCAAGAAACTTTATTATTTTATGATAATTTACAAGACCAGAATTCATTAAATATGAAATGAGTAAATTTAACTACATCAACTTTTTCTCGAACTTAACGGAGTTCCAAATAAAATTATAATAAAAAAAATACAAATGTTTTTTTTAAAAAAATAATTGTGGTTAAACGTAAAATCGCGTGAAATAAGTCAAAACATTTATAAGTATATATCAAAAAATATTATATTGTTTGTACCAGCAAAACAGAAGATGTAAAATTGATATAATTAAGTGTGCTTCCAACTCCCCCTCTCTTCCTTTTCTATTAACTTTATGTTTCTCTTTAAACTTACTTTATTGAAGCATAATACTTTAAAATCAGCACTAATAATCTGAAACATGCCACTGATGTGATGTGATGCACTGTGACTTCATCTTATATGGAATCAAGAATCTTTCAGCAACTATGCCCAGAGAAACCTATTAGCCACTTTAACTTCCCTTTCCATTCCCCACCCTAAGTTTTCCCATATTCTTTTCTATTCTGTTCCATCCCATTTCCACAACATAATCTTTGTCAACTCCATGGTCTTTATATCTAAACCCCCCTTATCTTTTCCCAAACCCAGCATAAAAACCAATAACCCCATTTTCTGTATAATCACTTTGCTTATATTTATTCTTCCACAACTTCATTATTTGTACCTTTTCTGCTTTCAAGCATTTACATTCAATTAACAAATGCCTAATATTTTCTATGCCTTCCTTACCCAACTTGAAGACTAAATCACCCACATTTTTTCCATTTATGTGTGTATTCCTTTATTGCTAAAGATCCTATTCGAGCCTTAAACAGTAAACTACTTTCCTTGCTATTATCATAAATTAACTCGCACCCAATATTCTGCTTGCTTCTATATATATTTCAACTCATTTTACTCTCCATACTAGTTCTCCACCTCTTCAACTTTCTTTATTAAATGCATCTATTCTTCTATCCCATTCCTTAACACTCAAAAATTCTCCTAACACAATCATCCTACCTTTTGTATAAGTATACTGACATAATTTTTTTATCCAAAGCTTCTGCATATCACATTACCTTTCTCACCCATCTTCTTTCCTACCCTTTATTCATAACTCAATTAAATACTATTTTGGCTATTCTTTTATTATCCCTAAATTGCAATCTACCGAACATTTTCAATTTGTTTTTTGCATCTCTCATGCAAAAACTTGACCATCCCATTTCTCCTTGAGTATTGAAACATACAGTGCCATGTACAGGAAGTGTTTTGAAGTAACATGTAAGAGAATTCATTATGTGCAGAAATGCTTTTTGTTTTTTAATCATTTCAAGAGTCATGGGTTGATGTTTGAGATTCAAAATTAGATTATATAATCTAAAAAAGCTTTGGAATTTAATCACATCTTAACTCATTATCTGATTACACATTTTCTTTCCCTCCTATTGTTTAAGATTTAACTCATAAAACCACATAAAATCACACTGTACAAAATTTATTAACACAATATTTATGAAAATTTTCACTAATTATTTTTAATTCTATTTTAACATTTAAAAACAAGTATTATGAATTATAATTTAACAATTCATAAAGTATACTCACAAATCATCATATAACTTATAATATTATTTTCAAAACCTGCAATGTGAACTAAAATCCATTTTACACTCCATAGAGGAGTCATTTACCATATATACTTGAATAATCTTTGGAAAGGAAACTAGATGATGATCATCATTTTCTACCATTATTGATTTATTGCAGGATAAAAGTCTCTACATGTTTAATCCAATTTATTCCACCTCTATCTTTTTAACACATCAGAAAAATCTTATTTCATCCATCTATCCATCTCACATGTGGTCTCTTTCTGGGTCTCATACAGTCTCTTAGTATCAATTTAAAATTTCATCTATCCTTCTGTTATCATCTCTTTTAGCAACATATCCAGTCTAGCATCATTTCAATGTCTTAAGTATTTCATTGATGTGAGTGATATCTATTTCTCTCTCATACATTTTCCATTTTTTAATCACTTCTTATTACTCCCAATGCATATCTTTCCATACTTCATTGCATAGTTTGAAGACCCTGTGTTGCTGTCTTGTTAAGCATCCAAATTTCAGATTCATAAGTAAAATTGGTAAAATATAGCTATTAACAACCTTTGTTTTCAAACACAAAGGTATATTTTCTTTCAATATTAAATTATTTCTACCAGCTATCTTTGTTGCAGTTTTTAAAAGTGTATCAGTTATTTTCCTATTAATTTCAATCAAATATGAATCATATTCAAAATCAACTAATACTTGAAACTGATTTGTAAGTTCTAATTTAAATTCATTATAATGTTTCTGAAGATTATGAATATCAACTGTAAATATTGTTTCTCTTATAATTTTTGTCTCTCTAGTTTTGCATTAACATGTATCTTACATCTTACTAATAGATGATCATTTTCTGTATTGAATTTATTAAAAACATTACAATCTTAAAATATCAATAATTATGTGCTTATAACGATCATTAAAGAAGTTATATATATTATTAAATTTATTTAAAGCTTAGCGCTTTCAAAGCTCTATGGCTTCATAATCATAGCTGTGTGCGGTTGATAGTGATGAGGGGGAGTATTCAAATTTATGTTAATTAGATGTTTCGGTATTTTATTTAAAACATTGTCTAAATCAGTTTATCCATCTTTTTGAAATGGCAAAACAGGTGTCTTTTCTATTGATTGATTGGGTGTCATTATTTATGAAATATGCCTCCTTTATCTTGCGCCTATGGTCGTTACTCTCTTTGCACACTTTTCTGGGGTTGGTGGATTCAAATCTGTGTCCAGTAGCTTTTTCATGTTCCACGAATGCTGATGTAGACTCCTTGTTGTTCAGTACCCTTTTATATATATATGTGCTGGGATGCTCTGTTTGTAATGGTAGTTTTTGTTTCCCCATAATATGAGACTCTGCATCTGGCCTGAGGGCATTGTATCTGGTACACCACTTGAGATGTTAGTTTGGGATCAAGTTTATCTTTTGAATTGTATTTTCTGTTACTCAAAATATAATCTAATTCTGCAGTACCTTCATTTGGATGCTTCCATGTCCATTTTCTTTTAACATTTTTTTCACAAATGGAATTCATAATATAAAGGTTTTCTTTTTCTGCAAACTCCACAAGTCTATGTCCTCTCTCATTTCTATTACCATAACCAAAATTACCTACAGCAATTTCATCTTTAATTTGTTTACCAATTCTAGCATTACAGTCTCCTATAATAATTTTAAAATGTTGTTTACTCTGATCAAAAGCCTTTTGTACATTCATATAAAAATCTTCTATTACTTCATCACTATGAGAACTTGTTGGGGCATAAACCTGAATTATCTGCATTTGGTATCTGCTATTAAGATGCATAACTAATCTTGCTACTCTGTCTGTTATACCATCAATCTCCACAATGTTGTTCTTCCACTATTTATTTATAATGAATCCTATTCCACTTGTATTTTTAATATTTGTGCCTTTGTAGCAAAGTACATGTCCACTTTTTAAACCAATTGTCTCTTCACTTTTTCTTCTAACTTCACAAAATCCAATAATGTCCTAATCAACATGAGACAGTGTTTCTTTCAATTCTTGCAATCTTCCTTCACTTGAAAATAATCTGCAGTTTTAAGTACCTAAATAATAAGTCATCACCAAATGGCAGCCTTGGTTCACAATCAGGAGATTCTTAGCATCCTCCACCTTTGTCCACCAACTGTTGCCTTGGCTGGTGACTTTACAGTCTCCTGGTATAAGGGCCATGATTTACTTTTGTCTGTCATGATTGCATATATCTATTTGGAAAAAAAAAAATTCATTCATACAACACATTCATTCTGTCTTATTGGGCAACTGAGAAGAAAGACCTTGGTGTTTCTTGATCTTACACTCAGAGATAGAAAGCCAATAAACTAACCATGCTGGCTAAAGCATGGTGGTGAGCAGCTCATCCATGTTCATATACTATATGAATAATCACATAGCTGCAACAAGAAAAATATATGGAGTGGACATTAGGAATTTGCCCTGCTCAATTTCTTTAAGGCCTCCAAGAGGAATCAAAGGGTCTCTTTTCACTTAACAGCAAACTCCTTTCTGCAGCCATATGTATATGAAAACAGTCAACATCTAAATATACCAAATCAATAACAATCAAAAATCTCAATCTACATATATATATAACACTACAAACTTAGCTAAGTTTATCAAATGTCTTTATATTGTTATTTAATAATATCAAAATATTTTAAATAGTTTATGACCAAACATTATTCTGTATTCTCATATTTTATTATTTTATTATTTTATTTATTTGCATCATATTCTTCTCAATTTTTACTATTTAATTTTATTCTAATAATCGAGAGAAATAATTACATTAATTAATAAACTTTTTAAACAACTGTGAAATAATATAAAGTTTGGACGCAACATATCTTTCATATTTTACTGAATTCACATTTATTTTTTCAGCTATTAAAAAAATATTACTACTAAACTACTTTTGCATCAGTCAAATTTGTTTTCTCTCTATCATATATTATTTCTCTCTGAAGTTATAACTCATTTACAAAGACTAAAATTAATGCTTAATGATAAATGATTTTGGAAGAGTTTAGTTAAAAATAATTTTATTGAAATAATGTTACAATGTAAAAATTTAGCTGCGGTGGCGTTTAGAATTTGAAAATATTTTCTTCGCAATATTGTGCAAAATTAGCATTGGTATATTTTCAGATTATTGTGAAAAGATATTTTAAAATTCATAGAAATATATATATGAAAGTACTTGTTACACTGAAATGTCAGCTATTTAACTGTTATATTTTTATTTCACAAAAGCTCCTGGAAATAATATTATGAATTCATCCTTTATCCAAGAGAACATTAGAATTGTCATGTATATATAACCAATTCTAAGTTTGAGAAATTTACAGAAGACTGTGATTAATATTTGAAAATTCTTATTTCATAATAGCTTAACTTCTATTAATTTTTTTCCAAAGACATGAGATGCTTTTGGCATCAACACAATAATGAGTTTTAAAATTGTGTGTACAGACATTATTGTATATATCAGTTTTTAATTATTTAGTTTTTTAAAATGCTCAATGGATCTTACCTCTTTTCTTGCAGAATATCTTAATTATTTATTTTTTGAACCTAAATTATCTTCTTAACTACTTGACAACATTAGAGATAGTCAAATATGTGTACTCTATCAAATTATGAGCACACTGGAGAGACGAAGATCAAATTTAGGTTCTAGAATTGCCTAGCATAAATACTTATAAAAAAAAGCCTACCCATCTCCATATTTCAAGACATGTGGAATCTTTTTAGACCAGAAAATATCAAAATAATTTGTGAGATGAGAAAAAACATGAAGAGAAAGATCAAAACAGCATGATTCATTCAAAAAGTGGCTTGAATCAGCACACTAATTGTAATGAATTAATAAAAGCTGTAATATAAATACTAATTACATATAGGGTCTATTCACACAATACTCATTATTATGCCATAGATATCATATGAAAATATCAAAGTATGTAGGCAAATAAATTAATACAATTTAAAAATATATAGAAATATAAAAAATCATATTGCAAAATGTTCTAATTTAGCATTATATAGAAACAAATAAAGAAATATAGATTGATAGATATATTTTGAGTGGGTAGATAGTGTATGTTGGTAGGTAAAACAAAATAGTCTTTAAGGTGCTCACTTCAGGATAATACCTTCTTCCCAAAGAAATAATGAAAGGAAAATCATTTCTCATCAGGCTTACAAACTACCATGTAGTGAGACTTTTTTGTGTCTTTCTAGTCTTAGTTTTATCCTCCTGATAGATATTTCTTCACTGATTAAAAATTATATTGACTATTTACTTGAAAGAAATAGGCTAAATCTGTTTAGAACCAGAGAAGTATTTTCTAGTTTTATTCATTCTCAGTTTGAACCACAGATTATGAGAGTGACATCAAAATAATTGCCAAAATTTGACTATTAGGACCTGTTATAATTAATTATCATCATAGTACAATAATCTTCTTCGTTTCTATCTTGTATATATATAATGCAGAATTTAAATTTATTATATATATATATATTATTAGACTTAATGTAATTATAAGGGATTTGAACTCAGACTCCGAAGCTCTCTATATCTATCCAATCCATCTTCTACAACTGATACTCATGATCACATACATGTTAAAAATATAAATTATCTCATTATCTCCAATATACATATTTCATGTTGAATCAGCATTTATCAGTTGGTCCAGATCACCATTACCCACATATATATACAATCAGTGCACAGTTTATATTAAGATAGAAAATTTTCAAACTTTAATGAACAAGCTTCAATTTGTCCACTCTCCTATATGTAGTCATGAGTATCAGTTGTATAAGATGCAAAATCTTGTGTTTATAGTGAGTCAAGATTTCATGCAAGTTAATGTGTTAAAGAAATAGTACACTTAAAAAGTGAAGATAGTAACTTCATGTTCTCAAATCAAGATGCTTTAGATTGGCTGATATAAGTGGGAATTTAGGTTAATGATAAGACAGTTGTTCTTATCTTTATAAAATTATTATCTTATGTCAAGGTTTGAGGGGTCCCTCTATAATCAAAATACAACATCGTTTGACTACTATGATCAAAGTGATCTTAAATAGACAATGAATGAAAGCAACTGATTGAAGTAGACTGAGATTAAAATTGCCTAGAAATTTTAAATAAATTCTATTCAACAGATTAAGATTATATCTAATTTGAGTATTACCTTGATAACAGATTGCTAATATGATTTATTTAAGCAATAACTGTTATAATGTGATTTATATTGTGCCGGTAAAAATATGTTTATCCATCTAACATGAGCTGGAACTCACAAAATGTACTTCAAACCCAGTCAAGCCCAAGATTTAGGTCAGGAACCAGCCTGGACTCGAACCCACTCTCTAAGTCCCAAATCGAACACCTAATGAATAACATAATAGTTATGGCTCATGAGAATTAATCTTAATTCGGCCGACTAGCAAAGCTGAGAAGACAATGAGACATCTATTAATTATGATTATATTAAAATATACATAAGTATGGCTGTAATATATGTGGAAGAAATGGAGGAAAAGGAATTCGAACTACTCAAATAAGTTAAACAATAAAAGATAGTTTAATATAATGAAAATTTAGTTATATACATTTATAAATTAAGTACATTAGTGTGCGTGAATGAGCAAGCGATTACATAGTGTCATTCACGCTGTTAGTTCTCATATGCTTTTATTAGCTAAATAATATATTACAAATAAACACGCATCTTTGGTGGGTCCAACATTAAGATGCCAATCAGTTAATAAAAGGAATTAATAATATTGCTATTAACGCTTTGACACATCAAAAGTTATTTAAATTTATGAGATACGTTTAATTAGAACATAACATTAGCTACAGATATTTATAGGCTTGAGCTTTTGAAAAGAGGGATTAATATGAAGTGACGCGGTGTTAGCATAATGACCGAATATTTGCGGAATCCAATACTTTGAGGTGCTTTATCATATTATAGAACAGTCTAGCCGACTTGCCACCCCACATTTTGTGGAATCGGTTGACAAAGGGATTGCAATGGGCCGAACTTTGCGGACTTTTCCCTGCATTGCTACGTGAGCATGTATATGGTCCAGGGACATTCATCGCCCTGTTTGCGACCTGAAACGAAGAGGAGACGGCTCGGGTATTCCGAGCACGTCTTTAGATAAAGCTTAATAACATGAGTGTGTCCTATGCTAACAACGCTTTGGGGTGGACTAATAACTAGTCAAATAACTACAATTAAGCATATAACCTATAATGATAACATCAAAGATAATGGTATGATCTTATTTATTAAACATAGTTTAAAGATATTGTTAAAAAATATTTTTAAATACCAACGAAAGTTCTAAATCCCCTCCCCCCTTTCATTACACTTATTTAATAAAATTCCACATACGTATAACATAGTATACAATTAAGTCGCCTTATTTTAGAATTAAATAAATAATATTTTATAAGATTTCAAAGCGTTAATTAGTTTAAGTTCTGGATTTTCAGAGTTAAACAAATCAATTTTATATTAAAAACGAACCTAAAATGTTGATTCATAAAACAATCTGGCGAACGTTTAATTTACAATGCATTATATATATATTTAAGGGGACGTTAATAAACTTGATTCATGAAAGTTTACTTAAAGACAGAAAAGATTTTTTGAAAATTCAATTCGTCAGATTGTTTTGATGACTATTAATAAGAAGCAGATATATAAATCAAATAATCAATAATATAAATAAATGACCCTACCAAAATTAAAGAGCATATAAGAGAGAATTAAATTTAAATAAATTATTTAAGAGCAAATTACATGTTATTTAGATATATATATATAAAAAAAAACAAAGTTAAAAAATACATAAAAAAAAAAAGATCTTGAGAGATTATTTAGACTAAATTGACTATTAGGTAGCGGCTTGGAATTTACCTTTCAATTTTAAGAGTCCGATTAAAATATTGTCCGTGCACGGTAGTTGAAAATGAAAGTTCTGCAAGCTTCTATTAACATTAAAGTTCTTAATTTCTTCATTTCAGGACAGCAGACAATGACGGTCACGGCGGGTGATGACCCAAAGGGCCGAGCAGAGTGGTGGATCTACTGCTACATCATTTCTTTTAGTTTTACAGCAATGTTAACAATCTCTCAATCAATAGTAACTAATTACTAATAACTCAACTCCCTAATTGATTCAAAATTTAGTCATTTTATACTTTTTCTCTTATCAGTTGTTTTTGAAGATGCAATTGTTAGATAACGCCAAAAATAAATTCAAATCTATTTCTAGATTAGAAATAGATTTAACAACATGTTTTTAACACAAGTAAATCTTTAATCTAATTAATCCCATTTATCTTAAGTAAAATTTTAATTAAAAAATACCTTTCCCAGCTTAAAATAACAGTGCTTCCAACCCCTAATTATTTTTAGACAATTAAACAACACCTGCATCTTCCATATTGTATTTTATATAAAAAAAAATGTATAATTTATAGAAAAACAAGCAATTTGAAAAGAAAAAGCCAAAAATGACATATAATAAAATATTTACAAAAACATCAATATTTTGTTAGTAAGTTTTGCTCCTAAGTATATATTTAAGCTGCAACTATAATTTTAATAAGAAGAACTAATAATTAATAAAAAGAATCAATAATAATAAATATTGAAAGTTAAACTACAAATTTAGGTGCGCATCTCAAATAATATACATGAAATATATATACTGACAAAAGGAGCAGGATGGGATATAGGGGTTTGAACACGGGTTAGTAAGTAGAAACATGAAGCACAATCTTAAGCTAAGATTACTGCTTCAATATGTATATAAGAATGTTCATGTAGATATCAAATTCTTTGTTTCACCAAATGCCACTTAGAATCGTTTTGTATTTATTGATGTATATCACACATATTATTCATAACATTTCCCAATAAATTCATATATGATTATATTTATTAGATTAAAAATTATTATGGTAGTTTTTAATATCTTAGTAATATAAGAGTAAGCTTAGTTTAAATTTTATAAAAAATTATTATGGTAGTTTTTAATATCTTAGTAATATAAGAGTAAGCTTAGTTTAAATTTTATAAAATATAAAATCGCTATGCATGAGAGAAAAGAAGTGAAAAGTCAACAGATGGAGATTATCATGTATTTATGTAAAATGTATTATAGTTACATTTTAACTTTGGTTAAATGTAAAATCCTTATTTAAGTTTAAATAAAATATAATAAGTTTTAGCCTAATAAAAAATAACTAAAAATCATTTATCTATTTATTGAAAAAACATTTAAATATTTTGGTAACCTTATGGAGATTAGGTAATAAAAGAGATCTGGTAGAATTAAATGGCATCTTAAGAGTCATTAACATATTTTTCACATGTTTAAAAATGTATGTAAGAAAACTTTAATTTCTTTTCTGATATTTTTCATTCATCTTCTACTTAATTATCCTCTTAATTTTTATCACTCACATTTTTTATTTAAGTACCTTTTAAAATCATATCTTAGTCATCATTTTGTAGATTGTAATAGCTTCTTAAAGCTATATCATTTTTTAGTTTTTATTTTATAATACTCTCTTATGCGGGGTTCGAACTCAGACTTTCACACGACCCACCACTCTCAGTGCCATCTCATATTGCTGACCCACCTGATCACACACATGTTGAAAAGATAAATAATCACCAATATACGTATTTCATGCTAAACCAGCAATCATCAGTTGGTCTAGATTACTATCCTCACACATATATATAATCAGTACTCAGATATATATTAAGATAGCCAATCTTTATACTTTAATGGACAGGCTTCAAGCTATTCCAACTCACAACTCTTTAGCCTTCCATTTCATTGAAAATCTGATGATGGAATGTTCAAAGCCCTTGTTAGTGCCAAGGTTGAACATTCCATCATCAGATTTTTAATGAAATGGAAGGCTAAAGAGTTGTGAGTTGGAATAGTTTGAAACCTGTCCATTAAAGTATAAAGATTGGCTATCTTAATATAAAGCTGAGTACTGATTATATATGTGTGTGAGGATAATAATATAGACCAACTGATGATTGCTGGTTTAGCATGAAATACGTATATTGGTGATTATTTATCTTTTCAACATGTGTGTGATCAGGTGGGTCAGCAATATGAGATGGCACTGAGAGTGGTGGGTCATGTGAAATTCTGAGTTCGAACCCCGCATATATTACATATACAAATGCAGGTTTAAGCCTGTACAATGTATTAATACTCTCTTATGTATTTTATATATATAATATTTCATTTGTCACTATTCATTGATTAGTTGATGTTATTTACGAATGGTTAAAGTGTAAATATTTTACTAATGTACATTCCTTTCTGGAATAGATATGTCAATATAAAGCTATAGGTGCATGATTAACTATGTGATTATATATATATATATGCAATTTGAAAAATATAAATTATAATTATAAAAATATATTTTATGAGACAATGTATTCATATAAATATATCTATTACATTAGTGTTAAAGGATTATAGAAACCTGTCACTTTTTAAAGGTATATTATGTATAAAAAGATTTTTCCAAAAAAATTACATTAAAAAAATTGATAAGTAGTAGATTTGAAAAATTCTGTCACACCTTCTTATCTGATTTCCTTATAAGGAATGTATAAACTATTTTAGAAGGTTTGGAATTTAATATTAATCAATAAGTAGCAGCCATTCAAAATATAAAATAGTATAGTAGCTTATCACTAGGTGGCAGTTAAAACTACAATGAGGGTATACATTTTTTATTATGAAAAAATTACTGCAAAATCAGCAATAGATGATTATTTTATGTATTAATATTTATGTAATGGTTCATTAATGCATTGTGTGCAATGGAGATGTCAGCCTCTGGAATATAGGGTCCTAAGATCATTTCCTTTTTTTTCGTCCTGAATAAATTTGTAGTTTGTTTTTTCTTCTATTTATAAATACGCTTTCTATAAAGAAAAGATCCGAATAAAACGGGGGGGGGTGGGGAGATATCGATCTTGTTCTGTTAAATGAAATTCTATAACTAGATACAAATGTTTGTTTTTTAATTTGAATATTTAATTGTGCTTTATATAAATAAAAAAAATTAAAAAGATTTGTTCTAAAAATAAATTTTAAATGTTTATGATGTAATTAGTTGCTCGGAAGATCATGTGGCATTTAAGAATCAAGCAAAATATGCTTAACACAATAGTTTTTTTTAGCTTTTGGGTCTTCACTGTTTTACTACTGATTCGGACTGCTCAGAAGAAAATAAAAAACGAACACAAGAATACAAAGCAATAAAATCAATAATAGTACAAATGAACTGCAAAAAAAGAACTACAAAGTAAAAAATATAAAAGAGAAGAATTACTTTTAAAATACTATAAATCATAATATTGTAATTAGTTTATTGTTCATTAAGTCATGTAAAATTTCAAAAATCAATGGATTTTTATTTTAATGCAATCGTTTGATAATTTTATTGGTCCACTTTTTTATATGGAATATGATCCAGAAATTTTTGTTCAGCATTAAATTATTTTATCATCTGATTTATACCCATGTTAAAATTAAAATGGATTTAACAGCAGATAAAAAATCTGTGATATGTTAGGATATATATACACATTAAAAAGCATAAAACTAAACTAATCAATAAATAAAAATACCCCAAATTCAAAACTCAACCAAACTTGCCAAGAAAATAAATTCTAAAACACTACCAAAGGTTTCACTACTACAAGCAAAACTTCTCAAGTGTAAAGAACTACAAAATAACAACGTATTTAAACTAAACATTACCCACAATTCCACTTACCTCCCATCCATCCTTTATATTAAAACAGGCAAAACTCTCCATACAGCAGGCATAAAAAATAGTGATCACATGATGTTTAATGGTTTAACTACCCTTAATATTAAAAGAACTTTTAAATAAGTTAACTGCTTCAAAGTCATAAATTTTTAATAATAAAGATGCTTTATTTTTATTTTTTTATTTCATTTCTTTCAAAGACAACAATCTTAGCTTCATCAAAATTAATAAGTAATTAACTTATTTATAAGTTCTTTTAATATTAAGGGTGTATGAGAAGTAAGTGGAATTGTGTGTAATGTTTATTTTAAATGTTATTATTTTGCAGTTCTTTATACTTGAGAAGTGTGCGTGTAGCAATGAAACCATTGATAATGTTTTATTTTCTTGCTTAGTCTGGTTGATGTGAATTTGGGATAATGTTAATATATATATATATACTGAAGCAGTCAATCTTAGCTTAAGATTGCGCTTCATGTTTTCATCTACTAACCTGTATTCAAACCCTATATCCCATCCTGCTCCTTTTGTCTTATTTATGTATTTGAGATGCGCACCTAAGTTATAAAATTTTAATGTTTCAATAACATTTTTTTTAAATTATTATTAATTTTTTTTTATTAATTATTAGTTCTTTTTTTATTAAAGTATTATAGGTGCAGCTCAAATATATATATAGGAGCAAAAACTTACTAACAAAATATTGATTTTTTTGTAAATATTTTATTATATGGCATTTTTAAACTTTTCTTTTTAAAGTACTTTTTTTCCTATTAAAATGTATATTTTATAAAATCCAAGATGGAAGATGCAACCAAATTGTCTAGAAACAATTAAAGGGATGGAAACACTATTGTTTTAATCTGGGAAAGGTATTTTTAATTAAAGTTTTTACTTAAAATGGAATTAAGATTAAAGATTTTCTTTTGTTATAAACATTTTTGTCAAATCTATTTCTAATCTGGAAATAGATTTGAATTTATTTTTGGACGTTATCTAATGTTGCATCTTTCAAAAACAATGAACAAAGAAATGTAAAATTTCTGTTAGATCAGAGATTAGATTTTAAGGCTAAAACTAAGTAATAAAAAACACTCCAGAAATACCTGGACAGAGTATAAAATGGCCAGATTTTAAATCAAGAACAGATTAACTAATATTGAAAGAACTGCAGTGAACATAATCCAAGCTGCTTTAAAATGTAAGCATAGAAAGCTCATCACCTTTATAACCCATGAGGGTTATCTACCACCACTGTATCATTATGCTCTCGTGAAATGAAGTAAAAGCCCAATGGAGAACTTTAGAATGCTGAATAAAAGCTTGCTGTCACATAAGAACTGCCATGCACGAGCTGGACTTTTTAATATGGACTCTTAAAATAGTGCAAGGTAAATTTTCAAGCCACAAGCAAAACTAGTCTAACTAATCTCAAACTCTACTATCAATTCCTCCTAATGTATAATTTAATTTTGAAACTTTTCTAATATGTAATTGCTCTCAAATAATTCTATAAATTTAATTCTCTTTTATATGCTCTAACTTTCTTTAACTCTGGTGTGGTTATTTATTTATATGTATGTTTTTACTATTAATATGCCAGTCTCAAGCAATCTGATGAGTTGAATTTCTAAAATCTTCTCTTCTTTTAAGTAAACCTTCATGAATTGAGATTATTAACATTCCCATAATGCATTATTAATTAATACACTCACCAGATTGTTTTATGAGCCAACATTTTATTTATGTTTTAGTATAAAAAAATATATTTGTTTAGCTCTGGATTCTCTACCCAGGGTGAATCCAGAACTCAAGCTAATTAACACTTTGAAACCTCATTTATTTTATAAATGTTATTCAATTCTGAAAAGGTGACCGATTATTTGTTTCCTATATAACTGCTAGTCTTTTTTATTTACTCTTAAAATATTAAATACAGTACTTAAATATTCCAGTTATTACAAAATGAATGAAGGTGGGATCGATTTATTTTAAATAACAGAAAAGGGAAGGGGGTAAATCTTAATGTTTCTTTTACTAGAGAAAATCTTAATGTATATTTTATTTAGGGAAATCTCTCTATATATATATTCTAGTGGCATAGCAAATTAGTTATATAAATTATGGCATTCAAACAAGGGTCATTTATTTTTAAAGCAGAAAATCTTAGTCAATGTCATTAGTGACATTTATCTGTACTGCGTTACTGGCATTCGGCCTTATCTTCATGTTTATATATATGTGCTTCTTAATCTGGGCGTTGCGACAAGTTCGAACACATAGATTTCTTTTCAAGCCTTGTCCCGAGGATAGTTAACCTTCCCAGGACCATTTATGTTGTATAAAAAGGCCTCTGGTGGTGATTCCCTAAGTCTGGCACATGCTATGCCTATCCACTTTCTCCATATAAAAAGGCCTCTAGCAGTCATTCCCTAACTCTGGCACACACCATGCCTATCCACTTTCTTTGTACACAAGGCCTGCATGTTGGTGAACATCCATGGCATGCCTTATCCACTTTTCTCTAAGCACTGCCAAGAAGGGGGTCTTAGACTTTGTCTTTCATCCAGAAGCATGACTTTTCCTGTTATTTCGTTATTATGTCAGCACCACAAACTTCTTCATATTATTATTTCTTTTGCTTCATGACCCAGTTTTAATGCTCTAATATTAAAATTGTACTCTGCTTAAAATATATAAACTACTTCTAGTTTTTTTAATTAAATTTATTTCAGTCTTATTCAATCCCATCATCGTAACTTAGTTCTATATTTAAGAGTATCTACATGCCTTTGGGAATAAAAGCATTCTTCTTACCAGCGCAAATTAAAAGAAGTTTCATTAAGTATTTTGTCATATAATCAAATGTGTTTTCAAATGTATTTTATTTATTTTCACGACCATAATGGTGTGAAAATAGTTTGTATTGTATCTATAATGAATCTCGGAACGCTCCCCGAAATAATGTTAGTCACCATGTTTCAGAACCGTATATAAACGCATTAATAGCAATTCTATGTAAATTCTTTCTAATAACCGATTGGCATCTTAATATTGGATCCACCAAAAAGGTGTGCTTATTTATAATATTGAACCTGATTGAAATCTGGTTCAATGGTGTTGTTATTAAACAAAAAAAAAAGAAATTTATTAAGCTTTTAATTTTAATTAAAAGTTTAGGATTTAAATTTTCATTATTATTTAAAAAGAATGCATGTATCAAAACTCAAGCGTTTATATGTAAAACAGATTTCTTTAAAAATGTTTTTCGATTTATTTTAAAATAGTTTTCATATACCACCTGTTTTTAAATCCATTTGATTTAAAAACAGCCTGGCTAGCTAATTACATTCCTGTTGCTTTTATTTTGATTATTGCAAACAATTTTTATAGGGGAGATTTGATTTTTATGTTGTTGTTTTCATTTCAATAAACTCTGGGTAGAATTCTTAGATAGATTGAGCGGGATATTAATATTTGCTCTGCCTAAGGCGAAGAAATTGAACAACAAGGAAAGTGTTTCACGGGAAATGGAGCAATGTATAAATAGCCCCAAAAATTTGGAGTGTCAGTTAATTCATTATTCGTAAATAGACAAGCTGTTTCTAAAGTAAAAGTTTATATCAGCGCGGACATTTAAATTCTTAAAGGACAAGAGCTGTTATTCAATACTTCTGCTTGCCACAAGATGAAAAATTCTATACGTGTTGTCACCACCCAAATGGCTTGCTAATTCAACAAAAGACGGATCCCTGACTTCCAAGTTTGCTCCAGTAATGCCTTGAACACCTAAAAGAAGCCGGAACCTCTCTACATCCACCTTGCTGCCTAAAGAACCTGAAAATGAACTTAAGTAAAAGTGCGCACTCTACGTGAACATTGCTTTTACCGAAAGGTAACTATTTTCGTTTTTATTCTTCCCAGGGTAAATTAATTCTCATTAAATCTCCGCTCAATCTAATCATAAATATGTCTTCTTAAATCAATATAGCCTCATATCTAATATTTTCTGTGTTTTCCAATATTTTATAGTGTGTCTTGGAATCTTAGTTTTAAGCTTCCAATTTGCTTTCAGTTTTGTTTATTGGAGAGTGACGAATGAGTTTTATATTTTATGCCTCGCTTTTGTAAATGCTTTAGCAGTCTTGTATATATTTTTTTATGCTTCCCTGTAATTATTTAGTATTCAATAATTAATTTTATACTCTATGTTTGCCCTCTTGCTAAACCTCCAAAACTCTTTTGGCTGACGACTTTATTGTCTGATTTTCGCATATGGAGATTTCGTTTCTAATATTTCTAAAGGCGGAAATTAGAAGTGTGTTTTTCTTTGTAATTTTATAAGTCATCAGCAGGAAGATAAAATTTATCCTTTCTTAAATAACAGGTGAGCAATACTTTCGTTCTGCTAGAGTATTTA
Organism: Epiperipatus broadwayi; assembly: GCA_028023455.1. Lineage (NCBI taxonomy): Eukaryota > Metazoa > Onychophora > Udeonychophora > Euonychophora > Peripatidae > Epiperipatus > Epiperipatus broadwayi. The sequence goes on from JAQFVV010012437.1 coordinate 5,908,662, forward strand.
AACTTTTGATATTTCGTACTCATGTGCACTCTCCGATAGATTTCTTTTTGTATTTATTATGTGTGCTTTAAATTTGTCAGAGCGTGTACTCAGAATTTGTTTGTAAGTTTATTTTCTTTAAATGCTGGGCAGACATAACTGTTTTTCTAATTATTTACTTGTCCCTTAGTGGGATCTTTAATTATTAATTTTAAAGTAATTTTCACCAATTGTTTGGCTGGGATTCACCAGTTTTAATTGTTTCTTCATTTCAGTCATGTTTGTCAGTTGTTCTTGAGGTGGATCAATCACCGTTATTTTAAACGTAGTAATAGGTAAAGCAATAGAAGAAAGTTATAAGGTAAAAACAGAAAAGCAGGTAGAAGAGTCTCCGAGGGAAACTAGAAATAAATTGTTTTCAATAACTGTTTGTTTTGAAAAGAAGAAAAGAGGTAAAAGAAAGATTAAGAAATATGATTTTAAAGTGGAAATAGAATCCATCTATAGAACAATCTTATTTAAAATGTTCGAAAAATGGGTAGAAGATAAAAAATTTCTTTTTGATAGTGTTGATATGCTCAAAAATAAAATAGGAAAGGAGGAAGAATTGGGAAGTTTCGTTAAGAAAAAGATCCAGGTATATACGCTAGAAAAGAGATCAGAACGAGAAAGAGACAAGAGAAATTTGTATAAGCTAAGAAAATATAAGAGTGGGAAAGGAACTTATTTTAGTAAGTTAGTAAAAGGAGTAAAAGAACCGCCGGACAAAAGTTAAGGGTTCAGCATTTAGCAATCGGACGAATTGTTTTTAATAAAAAAAAAAAAAAAAATTTTTGTTAATGAATTACGAGAATGGAGAAAGGTTTTGATTCAAATGAAATATTGTTTTGTTTTTCATGAGTGCGAGGCAAACGTTCGGCCGAATTTCTAAGAATACTTTTAAAGTGTTTATAGTTTTAACAAAAAAAAAAAAGTTACAGGGATGTTTTTTTTTTTTTTTTGATCATGTTTTGAGGCAGTTGAACCTGATTGAAATCCAGTTCAATGGTGTTGTTATTAAACAAAACAAAAAAGAAATTTATTAAGCTTTTAATTTTAATTAAACGTTTAGGGTTTAAATTTTCATTATTATTTAAAAAGAATGCGTGTATCAAAACACAAGCGTTTATATGTAAAACGGATTTTTTAAAAAATGTTTTTCGATTTATTTTAAAATAGTTTTCATATACCGCCTGTTTTTAAATCCATTTGATTTAAAAACAGCCTGGCTAGCTAATTACATTCCTGTAGCTTTTATTTTGATTATTGCAAACAATTTTTATAGCGGAGATTTGATTTTTATGTTGTTGTTTTCATTTCAATAAACCCTGGGTAGAATTCTTAGATAGATTGAGTGGGAGATTAATATTTGCCCTGCCTAAGGTGAAGAAAATGAACAACAAGGAAAGTGTTTCACGGGAAATGGACCAACGTATAAATAGCCCCAAAAATTTGGAGTGTCAGTTAATTCATTATTCGTAAATAGACAAGCTCTTTCTAAAGTAAAAGTTTATATCAGCGTGGACATTTAAATTCTTAAAGGACAAGAGCTGTTATTAAATACTTCTGCTTGCCACAAGATGAAAAATTCTATATGTGTTGTCACCACCCGAATGGCTTGCTAATTCAACAAAAGACAGATCCCTGACTTCCAAGTTTGCTCCAGTAATGCCTTGAACACCTAAAAGAAGCCGGAACCTCTCTACATCCACCTTGCTGCCTAAAGAACCTGAAAATGAACTTAAGTAAAAGTGCGCACTCTATGTGAACATTGCTTTTACCGAAAGGTAACTATTTTCATTTTTATTCTTCCCAGGGTAAATTAATTCTCATTAAATCTCCGCTCAATCTAATCATAAATATGTCTTCTTAAATCAATATAGCCTCATATCTAATATTTGCTGTGTTTTTCAATTATTTTATAGTGTGTCTTGGAATCTTAGTTTTAAGCTTCCAATTTGCTTTCAGTTTTATTCATTGGAGAATGACGAATGAGTTTTATATTTTATGCCTCGCTTTTGTAAATGCTTTAGCAGTCTTGTATATATTTTTTATGCTTCCCTGTAATTATTTAGTATTCAATAATTAATTTTATACTCTATGTTTGCCCTCTTGCTAAACCTCCAAAACTCTTTTGGCTGACAACTTTATTGTCTGATTTTCGCATATGGAGATTTCGTTTCTAATATCTCTAAAGGCGGAAATTAGAATTGTGTTTTTCTTTGTAATTTTATAAGTCGTCAGCAGGAAGATAAAATTTATCCTTTCTTAAATTACAGGTGAGCAATACTTTCATTCTGCTAGAGTATTTAAACTTTTGATATTTTGTACTCATGTGCACTCTCCGATAGATTTCTTTTTGTATTTATTATGTGTGCTTTAAATTTGTCAGAGCGTGTACTCAGAATTTGTTTGTAAGTTTATTTTCTTTAAATGCTGGGCAGATGTAACTGTTTTTCTAATTATTTACTTGTCCCTTAGTGGGATCTTTAATTATTAATTTTAAAGTAATTTTCGCCAATTGTTTGGCTGGGATTCACCAGTTTTAATTGTTTCTTCATTTCAGTCATGTTTGTCGGTTGTTCTTGAGGTGGATCAATCACCGTTATTGTAAACATAGTAATAGGTGCAGCTCATACCAATATAAGGACATTCGAGGTCTGACCAATTATTTTTAGATCTCGGAAAGCTCATCGGCACTGGGTTCTTTGATCTAGTTCAGGGGTATATGGTTTAAATATCTGAAAGTGAAAACCAATGTTTAGGTGAATCCTCTGCTGAATGAAATTTGCTTCCTCCCTTTTAAATTTGTTTATTAGAAGATCAGTCAGTCTGTCATAGCTTTGCCTTTAGTATGTCCGGTACACGCCTGAGTTAACCCCCATCTATTGTGTCATACACTTATATTTAATAATTTATTTTCTCATAATAAAATTTATGAAATATGTTTAAACTTAATTTGGCTGACGTTTGTCTTTGTGCTTTTGTCTCAATTGTCTAAACAATTTAAGATCTCTTGTTTCTCCCTGGTCTAGTCAGCGCAAACCATCATCATCATCTATTCTGATCACAGTAAAAAAAATTCCAGACATGTAGTGGTCTGGTGGCGCCCTCTGTTTCAGAATAGATTGAATATCCGGTATAATATATTTAGCTAATAAAGAGCATATGAGAAATAATAGCGTGAATGACACTATGTAATCATCTACTGCTTGCTCATTCACGCACATACTAATGTTTGCAATTAATTTATAAATGTATGTAAACAATTTGTCACTATATTAAACTAATTTTTATTATCCAACTTGTCTGAGTAGTTTGAATTCTTTTTTTCTCCACTTCCAAATGTACAGCCATGCTTATACATATTTTAGTTTAGTCATAGTAATAGATGTCTCATTGTCTTCTCTGCTTTGCTAGTGGGCTGGATTAAGAATTAATTCTCATGTGCCATCATTGTTATGTTATTTATTAGATGTTTGATCTGGGGCTTAGAGAGTGGGTTCGAATTCAGGCTGGTTCCTGACCTAAATCTCGGGCTTGATTGGTTTTGAAGTACATTTTGTGAGTTCCAGCTCATGTTAGATGGATATACATGTTTTGACCAGTGCAATACTTGCATGACTTTATACAGTGGTTGGGAATCAGATTCTGGAGCATAAACTCCTAAGATTAATTTTAGTTTTTGTTCCATCACTTGGACTTCATATGAACCCCCGAGCAATAATACTATTTGATTATTATGTATATTAAAGCTTCTTTTTATGTTACATAATTGAAGAAGTATTCACAATTTATTTAAATCAAACTAAAATTTACAATTAATGCACAAATATATGTTGTTAATATTGAATAAAAATATATATTCTAATAATTTCTAATATATATTCCAACCCAACCAGATATTCCAGTAGTTCAAAATCAGTATAACTTTTAGACATAAGATTATGCACATACATGTAGAGTTAAAGATATATTTAGTCAATGATAAATTAAAAATCTATATTTTAAAGAAAACATTATTTTTTGTTCTAATAAAAAAAATTAATAATCATTTGAATTAACCCACAAATATTATGTGTTTATATTGAGATAAAAAATGAGTTAATAGAAACTTCATCACAAAAATTAGATTATCTGCTTACTATTCCATAATCTGGAATATATTTTTAGCTGGTTAATCTTGAAAAAAGTCATCATCACAGGCAGATTTAGGATTTTTTTTTCAGGTAAATGATTCATAGCTAACAATGAATGACTGATTCTCATAACCATTTTCTATTGGTCAGTAGAATCTAAGTAATATTAGCTGCCAGATAAAGATCCCAAAGTAATCTGAGTTGATCAGGTGAGTATTCCATTGTGATTGTAAAAACCAAATACGTAATAATGATCATCAGCCTTTATCATTAGGTATCAATATATTATGGACACTGAGCATATGTTTATCATTATTCTTTTAAGATATTCTTAGTAGGCTAAAAAAAGGAAAAAAAAACTAAAATTGTAATTAATATTTTTATGTCATTTGTATAAAAGTATATATATGTGTGCGCATATATATATACATATAGAGCTATTTAAGTTACTGATATTTATATTGCGTGGATATGTATACTGCAATATAAATAAAATTAACAATTAAAAAATTATATTTGTATATTGGGAGTATTTTTTTTCATTCACAAAATCATTTTTTAAAAACTAAAGCTAAAAATTAACCTTTGATCATTTCCCCAAATGTTTTTATTGCTGCAATATTCCTAATTGAATTAATCATTTTTTGTTTACGGATTGTTTGATGATATCCATTTTTCTAAATAAAATATTTTTTTTAAAAATGCAGCAGTTAAAGCATTATTGAGATCCAAGTGAGTGTTTGTTTTGACATATAGATAAACGTTATTAAACATCAATCAAATATAATTGTTCCAAAAAATCCCCGGATGCATCAACTTTTTTTTAAATGACAACCTGATAAAAGATAAATTACCAAAATCACTACAACTCAGCATATATTTCTCAAAATACAAACTAAAAAGAAATAAATCTAAATTGCTTTTTTTATATATATAAATGAAAGCTTTTAAGCTACTAAATTTTTTTTCGAAAAAAAAAACCCCACTATTTGCTCTATGAGATATATATTTAAAAACAATAATAAAGAGCCTTTGACAAAATGGTTAAAGCACATATAAATACTTCGCCTATGATCTGGTTTTGAATCTAAATAAAGCTTGAATTTTTTTTTAAGATTCTAAACGATCATGGGATCTTTTATTTAAATATTTCCTACTTAGCTATCTCAGTAACTAAGCTAGCTATTATATAAGGGATTTAACACAGACTTTCAAATTCCCTTCTGTTATCTGCTCTAATACACATGACCACACACATGTGTAAAAGATAAATGACCTCCAATATACGTATTTAGTGCGAAACCAGCACTCATCAGTTGATCCAGACACCATCTCCCACATATCTATATACTGTATTTATAATCAGTGCTCAGCTTATATTATGGTAGCAAATCCTCACACTTTAATGGCTAGGCTTTAATCTATTCCACCCTCCAACTTTTCAGCCATCCATACCATTGAAAATCTGATGGAATGCCCAATATCTGGCTATGTTTTTATGAAGAAAATAATTAAAAACAGATACATTCAACACTTGATTAGCCTGGTTAGCATAATCTTTTTCTCTATAGGATATCCTAGATGACCTTTGCTTTGGAGTGAAAATTGTCAATTTTTTTTTTACTTAAATGGGTGACAAAATTTCTATATAATAATGGGCATTCGAGATTTTTTTTCACAATATCTCTTCCTAAATTCAATTAATATAAACGACAGCTTAAATTGTACCTACATAAATGTTTTGTGATGATCAAGTTACAAATAGCGATTAATGAAACTTTTGTTTCTAAAATTAATAGTCACAAGGAAAATATAATACTATTTAAAATGTAAATTGTCTGGTGAGGTCCTAAAAAATAACTTGACTTGATAAACAAAAGTGTTTTACAATAAAAAGAAAAGTTCATTAATGATAATTAGACCTCTATTTCATCTCAAAGATCTAATTTCTAATATAAAAAGAGTCATCATGAAGTTAATCGACCAAAGACTTTGAATTTAAGAATGTGATTACAATATTTTGCTTTTGTTGTTGAAATTCAACTTATGAATGCTTAAGATAAAATATTTGTAAATTTAAATAATAAATCTATATAAGAAAAAGAATATGTGCATACAAAAAATATGCAAACACTAATTTTTAATAACTTCAATGCTTATTTTTATTAATTTTATAATGAAGAAAGGATATCAGATTAATATATTTCACAAACTTATCAAATATCATAGAATGTACGGCAATATCAACAGATATCTTAAGCGAAGTATGCATTTCAGTTTCTTAATACTGTCAACAATGCTTAAATACAAACAGAGACCAATAATACCTTGAAGCAAATACATGGCGATTTCAATACTTTCATTAATTCATATTTTAGTCTGATCTTTTTATATATATAAGTTTCTGAATATAAATATAAAAGTAATGAAAAAAACAAGGTATGTACACATTTTTCAGACATCCTGCATTAATATATATATATAATTAATAATTATATATATATATTTAGAAAGGGATTTGAATTTAGTCTTTCAAGCTCCGTACAAGGACTTTGAGCATGCCATTATCAGATTTTTAGTGATATGAATGGCTGAAGAGTTGGAAAGGGGTAAAGATTGAAGCCTTTCCATTAAAGTATGAGGATTTGCTATCTTAATATAAACTGAGCACTGATTATATATGTGTGTGGGAGATGATAATCTGGACCAACTGATGAGTGCTAGTTCACCATGAAATATATATTTTGGAAATCTTTTTTTATCTTTTTCACATGTATACGGTCACATGGTTGTATAGGATGGTATGAATAGATGTAGAGAGCTTGAAATCTGAGTTCGAATCACTTCTAAATTACATTAAGTTCAGTATAGGCAATATATTTACATTTAAATAATATATATATATATAATTGATAAAATATGACCATGTTATATATCCAAGATGTATATCATAAAAGCTAAATGAAATAATACCTAGTCACCCATATCAATGCACAAACAAATCAAACTACTACCTCATCCTGCAGCTCAGAACTAATCATGAATATATAATATTAGCCCCCTTATATATATTCAAAATTAAAAATCTTGGATTATATTCAACAGTGAAAAGAAAATCAAAATTTTTGTAAAATGCATATTTTAATTTATAAATATTATGCCAGAAATTTTACCCCATGTAGATAATTACTATATGATTATAAGCAACTATTAAAAATTAAAAAGCATATATATTGTGCCCTTTTGTATGGGTCACCATCTAATTTTGTGCTAATCTATTAAAAATTTTAAATTTAAGATATATTTGAATATGTGATGTTAATTTTGCTTATGGTAATATTTCAAAAGGTTTAATTAAAGCAATCTATGAGTATTTGATATGTGAAGTTGTGCTGATATTGAGAGAGACATTTTAAATGATGATGATTATAATATATAGTTGGAAAAATGGCCATAATCAATACTGCATTAATATATTTAATAAATAGGTATTTAAAGCTAAAAGTGTTTAAAAGACAAGTAAGATTAAATACATATATTTAATGTTGATAAAATAATGATATAAAAGAATATAAATATTTTAATTATTATAAATACTTAAATAGAAGATTAATATTTGATTTTAATAATATTGGATAATTATTTTAAAATCTATTATAATATCTTGTTTATTTAAAAAATATTTATTTTAAAAAATGCAATTGTTAGTTTATTTTTAGACGATAACAAGCGTTTCTTGTGTTGTAGTAGAAACAGATGTTAGTTAAATATACACAAACATGCTTGGAAGTTATTTAGCAAAGTTGCAAAACTATTTTAAAATCATGTTGTAAAATTTATAAATAATACGTGAGTTATCACGAGATAAAAATAAAGATATTCAATGTAGAATATTAAATCTGATTTTAAAAGTATTGCTTTAAAAATATGACGTATAAAAAAATACTTAGTTTATTTAAAAATAATCTTATAAAAGTTAAAATTAAAATCAAGTAAATAAGAATATTTTAAAAAATATTTAGTGAATTTGAATAAACGATAAAGATTATTTAGAAATTTGATAATGTAATAAATATTAAATATTAAATAAGTCATTATTTATTTTTGATTTTGTGTTGTTGGTAAATATGTAAATAAGCCAGCAAAGTTGATTGTTTAATCTACCAATCAAATGGGAAGTTTCTTCCGGTATAAAAGCTCAGGTCAATTGTTAGGAGAGGACTTCGTGATTGAATTTTCAAGTTAATTGTGCTATTAGGAAAATAGCTAATTAAATTTATAGACGCTCTAAAATCATTTTTAAAATTACAAGAGTGTCGTTATAAATAATCTATAAAAGTTTTAAATAATAGACATGCAGTGTTAATTTAAATTTTCCTATCAATCGTCTCTAAATTGAAGCTCAATTTACATGCAAATGGTCATGGGAACATCATATATAGTGAAAATATATCGAAACTTTATACTAGAAGTATGACAAACGCTGGATTAGTTCGAAAATTACAAGATGGAGAAAAGTAGTATTTTGGACAGTATATAATTTTAAAAGCTAATTACTATTGCTTATTAGAAAATAGATATTTTAAAGAATAAAATACTTTTTATGAAGAAAGTATTTTTGAAGCTATAAATTTGAATATATATCTTAAGTAAAGATATTAGAAATGAAAGTAGCTTTGAATGCTTGTTGTTAAGTCTTTATGTTTAAAAGACTGAATGTTGATAATTTTAAAGGCAAGTCAATTGAAATATAATTAGCTAAAAATCTTAATATAATAAAGTTATTATATTGAAATAATTTAAACGCGGTCGTTTATAGATGAAGAAGATTATTCTTACCTGATTTTTTTTTTTGTTAAGAAATGCGCAAGAAATATGTGGACGTCCCAGTTAATTTAAAATAATTAAATGATAATTTTTCATAAATTATAAACTAATTCAAGAATAATAACTTTTAAATAATATTCTTTAAAGAACTGCATCCGGATCAGATAAACTATTTTAATTTTATTATATTTTTTATAAAAGAACTGATTAACTTTTATTTTGTTTTAAAAGAACGTTTCTTTTTCATAAACTTTTAAAAAACACGTGTTGACCGAAACAGAAATGGTGTTCTAGTGAATGTGTGCCTCAGATTAAAGAACTTTATGGTGGAAAAGAAAACATCGCTGGAGTCACGTAATATGAACTCTGTTTTATTTATCTAATATAAAAATTAAATATTATTAATTTATTAAAATAAGATAGGTACATATCTTTAAATAATAACTAAAAAATAATATAATGATTAATTGCATAGGTTTATTTTATGATTAATATAACACAGAATATTTTAAAGTATGATCGTGAGTATAAATGTGGATTATTTTATGAAGCTGTAATTCCGAAGAATATTGGAAGATGGACTGGACATTAATTCATTATCTATGGTAAAAATTGTATAATAATAATAATTTTGATGTATTTAATATGTTTTCTTTAGATCAACCAAATATTATGTTATTTTGAATGAATGTATGATTGTTTTAAAAATACACATATTATATTGGTAGTAACAGTTTTATTTAAATATGCATAATTTGAATTTATGATATAAATACAATACAACATTACATAAGAAGCTTAGAAATAATTATATGATTCTTTCGTAAATAAATTTTGATTTTTATTTTATTATTATTATGTTGGAGTATTAGAATTATATTTATTATTCATACAAGTAATTATTTTATTTCAAGTTAGGAATAGATTTAAAAGTCTATATTTTATTTTTGTTTTATTGGATAAATTAAGTTAAGTTTTATGTAAAAGTTTATGTTGGATTGAAAATTTACCGAGTATAGATGAGAAAGTGTAAATAGTTTTGGATAATTAGTATTTATTTAAAGTTGATGATTGTTTTTCCCGAGAGTTTAAATAAGTTTTAGAGGATATTTTGTAAATAGAAATTTATTAAGAAGGAGTAGTATAACACATAAAGTAAAGTAATAATTTCACATAGAAAAGAATCATAGAATTTATCTAATATAATGCTTTATGAATTTGAAATTAATGAATTATTTTAATATTATTATTTAACAGTACATATATGTAATGCATATTTGATAAAACATGTAGCATGAATTGTATTAATTGAGATATAAAGTTATAATCAGTTATTTGTTATTACATTATAAAGATGCATTAGTTTCTATATTATGCTATTAGAGTAATACTAATAGTAGAGTGAACACATACTAGTACATGATGAAATTAGTAACAGTAATACTTAAGTGATGTAGCAATTTAATTAGCAAAGTTTAATTGTTTACATATACTACATAAATATTGTTTACATAAATTTTTCTGTGTAATAATTGAAGTTTACTGATATTTATTTAAAGTCTAAGTTTTGAAAACATACTTCAATGTTATTAGTACAGCATTTTAAAAGAATGTAAATTATTTCTTAAGAGTATAAGTAAATAACAGTGTAAACATATTGTATTATTATTTTCTTATTTTTATTTTCTTTGTTTTCATAATTTGAACTGTAAATATTGTAAATAAATTCTTAATTGAAGTTAATGTAAATAAATTTGTTTAATTTGTTTTAAAAGTGTGTCGAGTTCATTATTTTGCACCACAGCATTTGACAGCAGATAATTTGAACAAACATAATATTTGCACAATGTGAATTTATTAATATTATTTTAGAAATAAATACAATATTTTCCTGATTATCATTTATAAGAATTGATTGACATTAATATATCATATTACAATGGTCATAGAGTAATTATCATTCATAAGATGGTTATAATACATTATAAGAGTACAAGATTATTTATTGCCACAGATTAATAAATTGTAAGATTTTGATCTATTTCAAAATTAAGATACTATATGAAGATAAAAGATATACACATGATTATTTATTTATTTAATGATTGATAATATAACAGAAATAGATAAGATTAGGTTATACTCTAAGATTAGTATTATAATTATTAAAATAAGTTAGGTGTATTTAGGTTTGATATAAAATCCCATATCATACTTATTTACATGAGTTATCATTACTTTAAGATAATTAGAAGAACCTGAGATTATTTAATTATATTTTAAAAATAAAAGTTAAGATTTATTTTTATTAATATTAAAGATAATTTATTTTATTTCAAAGCCATAAGAATGCTGTAGATGTAGTAATAGGATAGTAAGGAGGTAATAGTATTCTTATGCCATTGAGACAGTGTTTTGGAAGATATTGACTCAATGTAAATCTACTTATTGCTTTGTAACTTTACTTCACAGTCTCATGATTTTAATAAATACTTATTTAATTAGTACATACTATAGAAATATATTGATTTTGATAATTAATAATAAATTTAATTAGAATATAATAATATAAAAGTATATTAAAGATAGATATGTAAATTTAACTGAGCATTATAATTTAATTAAGCTAGTCGTATTTCAAACTATATTATACATCGAGAAGTAAGGGTACAATATACAAAATCCTTGTGGCACAATTCAGCATATTTACCTGCTAGGTTTATAACCTGAGTTCAAATCCAGATCAGAGGAAGGCTCATTTGGGTGATGGAGTGTAAAGTGGGGTGTAGCTAATCTAGATCACCATTAATTTTTGTCTCTAATTAGGCATTAATCTGTGTTAAATAGATAAATAAGGATATAAAATGACTCAAATTATCAGAATCCAGCAAATCATTTTTCCTCTCTCTTTCACAATGAAGAACTATTGGAGCAGACATTGTTGTTGCTTTACCTTTCTATATATCCATAATAAAAGTAGGACATAAAATATATATTATAGCCAAAGTTTTACATTTTAAATTTAGATAATCGTAATGCTACAAATTTTGATATGTAACATGCATAAATAACTTTATGTATAAAGTTTAAAGCTGGAATTCTGTGGAGATATTTAATATCCATCCTTTATTTATAATTATTTATCTTATAAGCCATTATATAATTTCAGTACAATAGTTTTTAATCAGTACAAACATATTTACTTGTATATATTTATTAGATTTAGTAAAGAGTTGCAATGGTAATGAATTTAACCTTAGTTTATTTAAATGATACTGATCCTTTAAAAGATAAATGTATTCTGCACCAAATTCTATTAAATAACAATAAAAAATTATTTATTACAAAATAATTTATTTTAAAATTACAATAATAATAATAATAATAATAATAATAATAATAATAATAATAATAATAATAATAATAATAATAATAATAATAATAATAATAATAATAATAATAATAATAATAATAATAATAATAATAATAATATATTTTAAATATAAGTATTTATTATTAAACTGCTTATTTCAAGTCAATGAATAGTATCATATATTACAGTCATAATTATATTTAAAATTTTAGTTTTAAAAATTATTTAAGTTAATTTAGTTTGTAAAATATTTATTAATTTTAATTATTTAAAATATAGAAAGATAATTATTTAAAAATTTGCTAGTTGATTTTGGATATTGACCAATAAAATTTAATTAATTGTTTTTTCTGACATCACTTTGTCTAGAATATTTAAGATGAAAGAGCAGATGAACTGAAAATCAATTCATTAAAAAATAAAATAAATAACTGTTTCACTTAAATTTGTAAAAAGTATAAAAATTTTAAGATATTTTATTTTTTAAACCAATAAAAGTAATAACTAAAAGCTGCATAAGGATAAAATATATTTTAATAGTGATGTTTAAAATCATGGAGTGAGTTTAAACCAGTTTCTTTGTCATGATTTAATTACAGTCTTGAAAGTCAACTCATAATTAAAATGATAGCTAGCCATTTTAAAAAAAAAATTAAATCTATGGAAAGGGAAAAAGCTCTAGAAAATGATGGAATTATAATTGATATCTTTAAAAAGCAGGTGAGGAAACAAAAAAATGTTGGTAAAGTTTTATAGCAAGTACTTAAATGATAGGGACATACTGGATGATTGAAAAAATGCATATATAATATTGATATTAAAGAAAGATGATAAAAAAAGATATAAATTAAAGACCTATCAATCTTTTATTAGTTCTATGCAAAATGCTTCCCAAAATAAGTAGTTTATTTATGATGTATTTTGGATTTTAACCAACAAAAAGGTGACTTTAGCATAATGAACCACATTTAAGTTGTTTTAATCCAATAAATTATATCCAAATATTGTGAGAAATTATAGAAATGATGTTGAATGTGAGTTGCCATTGTGCTTTGGATTTATAGATTACAAAAAGACATTCAATTCTATAACCATTTCTATATTCATTAAAGCAAGAGATGATCAAGATATAGACCTACAATGTTATTAAATACAAAAAAAAATATTTATTAACAGCAATAATTAGATTATATGGTGATAGCAAGAAATTTTACATTCAGAATTATATATAACAGAGGAATTTCGTATTTCCAAACTTTTTACAACAGCTTTATAATAATTTTTTGTATCTGAAAGTGGGAAATGAAGGGGAGTAAAAGTATCTGGAGATTATTTAAGTCATATTGAAATTTTCAGATAATGTAATTGTTTTGTTTTTTTTTTGCAAATAATACTTAAGAGCTTAGAAAATGTTGAAAGAGTTATCAGATGAAAATAAAAAAGTGGGATTAAAGATAAGTACTAAAAAGACTAATGTTTGATTAATTTTCTTAGAAAAAAAAATAAAGATTGATAATCATAAATTAGAAATTAAAAATTACAAAGATTTTTCTCAGACTATTAATGCTGATAGAAAGATAATGGATAAAATGAAGCATAGGATTTAATTTAGATGAAATGTTTTTGGCAGAAAGAGCTGCCTATGTGTTTGAAAAGGAAATTTTTAATAACTTGTTTTGCTAGTTCTTACTTATAGATCTGAGAAGTGAACACTTAACAAAAGAGAAATACGAAGACTTTAGGATGTTCAGTGTAACATGAAGAGTAACAAGAAAAAATCAAAACTAATATCCATGGTGTAACAGTAGCTGGGTTCGAATACGGATGGAGACTTAAGCAAAGACCCTAAGTATTACTGAGTGTTAATTGCGGTTAGTATTATTAACCAAAATAACTCAAATAAAATAGATATATATATATAAATTATCATTCAAACCCTGTTCCAAGAGAGTGTAAAATGAATGTGGTAAACATTAAAGGTGCAATCTATACAGATAATTGTGATACATATAGCATGATAGATATATATATTAAATACTAACAGATATTTAGGTGAAATTGAAAGAGAGCAGTTGTGTGCAAAGTCGTATTTTATTGATTTTGTAGAATGTAGGTATTTTGATTTTAAAATAATACTTGTAGTGCATGTTTCTTAACTAAAATAACATAAAGTATATTATATTAAAGAGAGTATAAATTGGAAAGTTGTGCCACAAGTAATATTTCTGTTAATGACATTTGCCATTAAAATTCTAAGAACTCTGTTGAATAATTAGAAACAATGGAAACTTGCTGGCACTAAAAGCATTCCAAAGATAGAGGTCATCAGTGGATGGATAGATTCAAAAGAGGGAAGTTATGAAGGTTACATGAAAAGAAAGAGAACTATTTTTAAGAAAAGAAAAAAAAAGAAAAAGATAAAAAGAAAAAAGAAGTAATTCGGAAATTGACCAAGAAGGGAAGCAGATCAATGAATCATTAAAGAAAATAATTTAAAAAAATAAAATACTTTCATTCAATTTACAAAATGTTGGGGTAAGCTAATTGTGCAGATTCATTGGACTGGCCCATGTATAGCTGTATGAACCTGCCTGAATATGACAACATTCATTATGCAAAGTTAAGGATCCAACTCTACCAAATGGATTGTTCGAGTAACTACCAACAAATATAACAACCATGCCATCCGCATGAAACACCTGCCTAACAACTAAAGGAGAAAGTAATAAATGGGCAATGATGAGAGCCTTCTTCACCATACTGATTTATTATTACTCAAAGGATAATCTCCAGTAAGAAACTGTAAGCTTACAGAGGATCCATCCTAAATCATGAGCGTTCATCCTCCACGGAGGTAATTATGACTTTATATCTATAATTAATGAACATTTATGTATTAGTGTAGTAAGAAACATGCACTTTAGTGAAATGTCAAAAAAGATTTTTTTTTATTAAAGTTTTAATACATAAGTTCAGCTAACAAACAACTCTGATATATATATCTACGCTCTTTCATAAATCTATATATGATAAAATAATATTGATTTAACGAATGAATTAGGTGTTTGAAATAAAAATATATATGTGAATGTACTAATAAATGTCATAATTTAAATTAGGAAATATGTATTTATTTGGATTATAAGTTGTATGATTCGCATAGTATCCATATGAAAGTATAAATGATTTACCTTTATTTATTACATGAATACCATTCTTCAGATAGATTTATCTTCCATGCCTTGAGATCGAGCTAGTTGGTGTTTTCAAACATATAATTCTTACCATTAGATAAGATTGGTGCTTGAGAATGGATTAGTCATCACTCATAAATATATCTATTGAAGCAAAGGTCGATAATCTGATCATACCTTAAGGATTGATAAAAGATCAGGGTATTAGATGTTAAAATGGATAAAAAAATATATAGGATATCACCAATATTATTAAAAAAATAGAAACTGGAATGAAGCTGGGCTGTACATATTTCTAAAAAAGAAGATGAGAGATGAACAACTGAAGTCTTAAAGTGGAACCCAATATATTGTAAAAGATTTACAAATAGACCACATTAAGATACAAGAACAAAATAAGATTTGATGAAATGTGGTGGAGCAAAATGACCTAGATATCAGAACAATTAGATTATAAAAAGTATGTTAGGAACTGTATTCCATATAGCTAATTATTATATATTATAGCCAAAAGGTGGTTTAAATATATGCAACAAAACAATTCATCAAACTACCTGTAAATGCTTTAATAGCAATGCATATAGAAAAATAGCAACCTTCACTAAAATGAAGTGAAGTGACCTTGAAATATTTGATCAATTACCTTATATTCTGACATGGTTATCATAATATTAAAATTAGACATGCATGATTCTATTCAGAAGAGAAAAAAATTAGTTCTTGAAAAATGCCTATTTGTATATATATTGCTACTTATAAATAATGTGATAAAGGCTGCACCTCATCAAGCTAAGAACTATATGTATGTGATTATTATATGCAATGTCTAAAATTAAAAACATTATTTTGTTGATTTTTTGAATAGAATCATTGATTCTAATTTGAATATTACATTTTGTTCTTGCCAATGTATAGAATAACATGTTATATCAGCAGGGTGATTTGATGACTTCCCATTCTGTGATAAAATACTGTACAGTGATAAGATAGTTGTTGGATCTTTACTATGTTTCTGTATTATTGACTACCTATAAATTCATTTATTTGCACATTTATGGTCTGATAAGCCAACAAAACTAGGGATATTTAAGCTTATTTTGATATATATTTTGGATATATTCTATATATCAAAATGGATATTTATTATATATATATATATTATAATATAAAATGGATATTTATTATATATATATATATTATAATTAAAATAAATCGAAATGAGAGATAATATCCATGTAAGTAGAAAATAAACCTCTGTTACCAAGAAAGTATCATTTACTTCTAATTGACAATTTTTAGAAGAACTTAGGTTTGATGTAAAAGGCAATATATTTTACTTCAACAAAAACTCAAACAAAAGAGCTATTGTAGATTTAATGGAAAACATTTTTAACCTCAGAGATTATAAATTAGTATTAATTGATAATTTCTTGGTAACATCAAAGATTAAAGATTATTTTTTATTTACTTGAATATTATATCTCATTTCTTTCTTTATTACAGTGACAATCCATAATTTACAAAGCACATACAATATGTAGTTTGCAGAAATTATAAAACAAAAATAATTAATAATTCAGTTATGGCTTAGGGCTTTCGAGATTCTCTGCCTCATAATCATAGCAATCATAAAAATCCATGAAAAATATTTAATTTAATATACTATAATTATATATATATGTTAATTCTAATATTTTCATGGATAAATGATGACTTCATATTATAATTATTTTCATATTATAATTGTTTTTGAGATATTCTGTGTAGTAAAATAGTTAAATAGCTGACATTTCAGTCAATAACAAATAACTTCCTCAGAGCGTCCTCTTTTTCAAATCATAGGAATGAGTATGAGATTTAAAATCATTATTCTTATCTTTTTCTTTCTCCTCATATTAAAATTCCATTGGTTGAGAAGTTTTAAAAATTAGTTTCTCTTCCAATAGCTTCTTCCAAAGGTTGTTAATTTTCTTTAATTCACACCTTTCATTCAAACTCTTGGGTCACATCACATTATCACCATTTCTTATGTTTTTTTCATAACTGTTATTAAAACAGGCAAACCCTCCATACAGTAGTACCACTCAGTGCAAGCCAGAGTAATCAATGGATGCCAGATGGCTTGTGCATAAAATCCTTATCTAGTGCCTACTCATCCAATATTCCCAGACTAGTTTTTGACTTGAGGCCTTTGTCAGTGAGGAACCTTGGATCTGAGAGCACTGCACCTAAATGCTCTCAGATCCAGGGTACATTACTGACAAAGATCACAAGTCAGAAACTAGTCTGGGGATATTGGATGAGTGTGCACTAGATAGGGATTTAAGCACAAGCCTTCTGGCATCTATTGATTACTCTAACCTGCACTGAGTGACACTACTGTATGGAGAGTTTTGACTATTTTAAACTCTTGAGTCTTTTAAAAATAAAATTTTGAAAATATTATATATAATATAAGTTTGTCTAACCATATCTGTATACAAAAAAAATATGCTGTTAAATATATGTAAAAGTATATTATATGATGGACTTAGCTAACGATTAAGTTTCACTGACATATGGTATTTAAAATATTTATTCAACTGCTAGGAGATGATTATATTTAAGTTTTCGTTTTAAAAATACAGAAACTATGATTTTCATTAACTTAATCTGAAGCCTATTATAATCTTTGAGTTTAGAACCTTCAAAGATCTCCACAGAGAAATATCAAATGAAAAAAACAATATTCCTTATGCTAGCCAATTACTAGATTTTAATGATTTTTTTTTATATTTTCCCATCTTTGTTTTTTCTCTTAGCTAAGAATAGTTCGATGCTAAGAAAATAAGAGTTGCGGTGCAAATAATTATCATTGACACCAATGATATATATTGGAAATAGGATGCATGTTACTAGGAATCAAGATTATAAGAATAGTACGTAAAAGGAATCAGGTTGTCTATAGGCTAACTACTTGGCAAAAAAATAATAATTTGCTTACAATTCTTATGATCTGAGAAAATATTGCAAATTTTATTTCAACTCAAACTTCAGTTAGTGGACATGGTAAATGGATGAATATTCTAGCTACTGCATCATTGTTACCTCCTCCAGTCAATCTATTATATATATGCATACACCACAAGACCCATCCAAACTATGTAGATAAAACCGATTATAAATATCCGATTCCAGAGATCGGGTATTTTTATAACCTCTCCCCAAGACCTTATTTGACAGGTTTGTCAATTAACAAGTCATAAGAAGTGAACTTTTTTTTAACCTTCTAGCTAAGAAATTTCTTTTCTGACCAGTTTTGGAAGACTACCTAAGGACCGGCTATCTGAACAAAAAAAAAATTAAATCTAAAACCTGAAAAAAAAAATCAAATTTCACTCGAACTCGGGTCACTAATAGATGATAAAGTCCTATATCTATGTATACATATATGTTTAAATATTTAAAAATAAAAAGATATTCAAATTTTAGCAGTTTGATTTATTGTATTTATTTAATATTAAACTTTCAAAATGCGTATTTTATAATTTTAAAAAAATATTTTGCATATAGTTTTTTAACTTTTTTTTTGTTTGTCTTTTTGTCAATAACTTGATTAATTTTTTACTTTTTTTTTAACAGCTTGAGTTGATATCCTTGCGTAAGATTAATAGCTCATTTTTATATTTTTCATCCATTAATAAAGTTTAATGTTTATCATTTATTAATTTTACATTTATTTTTTTTTCATTATTGATATCTTAATGTCATTTAATTTCAATTAGCGAAAAAAAAGTATCGTACATTATCTATTGTTTTAACTTTAAATATATTTTAAGACAACGGTTGCCAATCTTTTTGACCTCACGGGCCAGTAAATTCATAATTTTAATCCCCGCGGACCACTAATATGAATTTTTTAAAAAGAATAAATACATTTGTAAAATAATGATCAGAGAATTTCCATTTTATTAATATGAAATGCACCTATTTAATATAACAAAATTATAAATGCTTATTTAATAATCTTTAAAGATTGTTTAATTGTAACAAAATTATTAAAGTTAATTTAATTATTATAAAATAATTTAAGCTTATTTAAGTATTAGTATGATATTTGTTCCTGCTTGTTTGAAATAAGTTTATGAATTTTTGGCTCCAATAACGTTACTGGCGGACGAAGTGCCGTATTTATTTCAAGCCAAGACCATTACCAAGTTTTAATTGCTGTGACAGAAGAAAAATGTCTTTCTGCACAAATATATTGTTCAAAAATTGAATCAAAATTTTCATTGTTTTTTTATTCAGCAATGGGTATTTACTTTTTATGGAGAGCCAAAATGAGGTCCTGATAAGGATACTGGAATTTAGCTTTGAATCTGTCTCCAGAATGATAGATCAATGAGGTTTTCTTTTGTATTTATCTTTAGTTGCTATCTTTAATGTTTTCTGCAAATGGATTTATTATTCACATATTGCAATGTTTGGGATCTTTTTTCTTTGGGTAATAACAACAAAAAAAATTGTGATTGTTCAAGAGCTGTTGAACAATGGTTACCACCTGCCAGTTCATATCATTCTCCCTCATATATTCATTAAAGGTTGAAAACATTTGCAGATCTTCTCCAACCAACTGCATTTGCCACAGTAATATTTTCCTTTGAAAAGCATTCATTTTATTTCATAGTGTGAACATATCCTTAAGTTATCCTTGCAAGGATATGTTTAGTTCATTTAACAGCAAAAAAATATCTGCTAGTTATGCATGTTTGGCTATCCAGTCATTGCCAGACAGAGTTCTTGAAATTTCAGATTATTTTGCTGCTGGAAAAATAATTTTGATTTCTTCACACAGGGTGAAAAAGGTGAATGTACAGGGGACCCATTTCTTCACAAAGTGCCTCAAATATTTGAGAATTGAGAATTTTAATATTTGAGAATTTTAATAAAATCTAATAATACTTTGTGTAGTTCTGCTGCCATTTTTTTGCTGCAAGTTGCTCACAATGTATAATGCAATGTGTAGACAAAATGTCTGTATGACTAACACTTTTTATCTTTGCAACAATTTTGGAAAGATATCCAGATATGTTTGTGGACTAACTGTACATATCCCAATACATTTTTTCCATCTAATTTCATATTCCAGGAAACACATATTAAGTCCTTCAAAAATCTCAAAGCTAGTTTTTCTACCTGCCAAGTTGAGTGAACAAAATCATTCTTCCTGTAACTGTCCTTCACACTCAACCCTCACAAAACAATGGAGAAGTGCCTTGTTACTTATATCGAATTGATTCATCAGGTTGAATAAT
This sequence comes from Epiperipatus broadwayi, assembly GCA_028023455.1. Classification (NCBI taxonomy): domain Eukaryota; kingdom Metazoa; phylum Onychophora; class Udeonychophora; order Euonychophora; family Peripatidae; genus Epiperipatus; species Epiperipatus broadwayi. The sequence goes on from JAQFVV010012437.1 coordinate 5,929,507, forward strand.
ATAGTGAAAATTTTCACCATTTTTATAACTTCATTTTTATAATTTGATTTTCAATATTTTTAGTCATATCTTCAATTCTGCACTTAACAATGTTAGTGTACATAGAAATTACTGTCATTTTCTGAACCTTTTTTCTCACTCTTCACTGGCTAGTAACAAGCAAGGTTTACTTAATTCTTCTCCAATCATAAACAGCTTGTTATTTTTTGTGATCTGAATTACTATTAGATAAGAATAATGACTTATCTTCAACAGACATTTTTGTTAAAGAAATTACTTGCTTTTTCTTTTTTTAAAAAAAAAAATATTAAAGTGGTTTTTTAGCTAAACCCAGTTGTTTTGATTTCAAGTGTCTTCCAAGTTTTTAAGTTTTCATGGAATCATTGGATAAACTCTCAGATCACACAACACAAAGTGGCCATGGATCCAGATTACTAACAGGTTCTTGAATAAATCCAAATTTCAAGTAGTTTGAATCATATTTTTTGATATTTTGAGTTTTTTCTTCTCTCTGCCTCTAGTTTGAATGTTCTTCCTCATCATGCCTGACAAAAACCCTGGATGTTCTGATTTATTGATCAGTTAACAATTAAATGAGATATGCATATTATTATTGTTATTATTATCATTAGTTACATTATCTTTTGTATTTTTAAAGAAATACAAAATATTCATTTGCCTTTTTTTTACTAATGGGTTTATTTCATTTGAATCTAAAACCAAACAAGAAATGATAGTTATCAAAATCAAACTATTTAATACCATTAAATGTAATAGTTAAAGAAAATACACAGTTACACTCATACTTACCTAAAAAGAGCATCTGAGAAATAAGCAAAATAAAACAATCAGATGAGAATTGGTATTTGGGGAATGGGATGACTCTTGTGATGGGTGCAACAATACCAAAGCCGCTTCAGTATTATTGTGCCTCTCTTGTTTCCCCCTCTCTAACACATATCTGAATTTAGTGCAATATAAAGCTGAAAATTGTTATTCAAAAAGTTCAATACTGGAAGGCTTATTATCTCATTAATGAAGCGATAGTGCCTATTAATTCAAGTCTTAACTTGACAACATTTAATCTACTAAAAAAGTTCAGATGGTGGAGTCTAGAGCCAAAATATTTTGATTTCCTGGTTAAAATAAATTTAAATGCACTACTATTTGTAGTTTTTTAACAAAAAACCGTGGATTTATTTTTATTGATGGTCTATGTGGTTTATGTCACAGAGATGAAGATACGATTGAACATATTTTTGGTGAATGCAGTTATTTGCAAGTTTGTAGACATTTCATTAGCTTCATTTATAAACATAAAGGCTAATTGTTACATGTATTGATACAAGCAATTAAAGTGGGAGTTTTTGCTGATATTAGAAATATCACTTTTTTAATATATAGTTTATGGCTAACTAGATGTGATATTATTATTAATTCAAATTGTATAGATCCTTTGAAGATTATAATTAGGAAAATCAGAATGATAAAAGTAAGAGACAATAGAATATCATCACAAGATTTATTTAATAGCACATGGAATCTTATTGACATTTGAAGACCAATTTCTACCTATAGAACTTTAATTTGCATATTGTTTTTATTATACAATATTATGTATTTATTTATTTATTTATTTATTGGTTTAATAAAGTTTGTTTTTGTTATAAAACATGCAATAATGTCCAGATTTCTCTGTGGACTACCAAACTTTTCTCACAGTTGGTGATCACCGTTTCAAAAGAAGCAGCAAATAACTATTAATTTATAGATTGGTTTGTACAGTCATTTCAAAATTTACTTTTTAATTCTACATTTTTCTGTTTTTATCTGATTTATTTATGACTGACTGCAAATGATGTGAAAATAGTAAGAGTACTTTACAGCATTACAATCGAGTATTTCTTTAATGCTCGAATGTAAATTACCATATGATAAATGTATAATAAAATGCAAGTACATTATGATACATTATTTAAGCAATAAAAAAATAATTAAATAGACTAATGGAAAATTAATTAAAGATGAGAAATAGGTAAGTTAATGGATAGATAAGATATATGTTTTTAAAATTAAAACAAATTGTACAAATAAATTAGTGACAGTTAGGAAGTAGATACAAGATTACTTAAAAAGGAACATGTGATAGGTATTTGACACATTATTTCTGTCTTCAATGACTTTGAAATATACATATAATAATCAGACACAAGATAAGGAGTAGAATTATATACGTGCTCTGATGTTTGATTCATCATCATGAAAAGTCAAGAACTAGGGAAGCAATACGTCTCATAAGTTATTAAGAGCCATCACAATCATTATTATTATTTAATAACCTTCCAGACATATGTGGATTAATTATAGTTATATATGCAATACTAATCTATGTTTATTTAATATATCTAAATAGAATGAATTCTTAATCATGACTGTTTAATTGATTGCTCTAACTTAGAACATAACCTCTGATGTAGTCATTAAAAGGATTAGAATAGCTATAAATTCTGAGATCATAAAGTGTATAAAAATCCAAAATAGACTGGCTACTTTTAGTACAAAAAATTGAATGATTGGTCAATTACTGCAAGACAATAAACAAGTATGGTTAGACAACTATAAAGAGATATAAACAATCATGATGAAGAAGAAAAATAGCCATTTGAGGTTAAGATTGTATTACAAAAATCAATGTAATTTTGCTAATTATTGAGCTTTTATATGATTTAGACAGAGAAATATTTTGTGATAGGAGATGATGGTGGCAAAAGAAAGAAAATGGCACTGATATGTTTTATTGGAATTAGATTGTGCAATTCAGAGAAACTTGAAAATCTTATTTATAATTGTTTGATTAAAAAAATACCCAACTATTTTAACACCCCCTCTCATGCCTATACACATTACTAGACTGCATTTCTATAATTTGTGACAGATTATAAAAAATAATGATTATAGTAAAACTCTGTGAAAGCTGACATGGGTATGTGGCTATGAAGAATTCTGGAGATGTTCCATAAACATTTCCTATGTGGAATGAATATTAATAAGCTTTGTAAGCAATTATTACTGAAACTGAATTGCCCTATACATTGTCAATTAAAAAAGAGACATATTATGAATGAATATTAATGCAATCTAAATTTTGTTAACTCAAAAAAACTGTTAATAATCAGATTCAAATGTATAAAATTATAAAAGGGGTCACAAAAAACATTATTAATTTAGAAAAAATAAAGATAAAAATTGTGTGATACTGCTGGACAAAATTTGTCATGTAGTCAAAGATTACTAAAAAAGAGATGTGTACTGTAGAGCTTGTTGGATTGTTGCATAGGAAAACTTTAAACAAAAATCTTTAATTATGAGGGAGAAGGTCATTAAAAAACACATCAAAAGAAAACTTATAAAAATAACACTCAAATTATCAATGATAGAGAAATATTGCTTCTAATCAAAAGTTTTTTGTTAAATTGTCAAAATAATGGTTGATAGCAGTTCAGGAACATTCTTTTTAGAAATAATGGACGGCGTTCATAATAAAATTTTAAAAAACACTGCATATTGAGAACGTGTCTTAAAATAATTATCATTATTCATTACAAATCAGAAAAATAAAAGCATTTCTTGGAAGGGGATGGTTTGGACAACTAGGGATTAAGTTTACAATAGTCAGTAAGTTAGGCTTTCAAACTCGAGTAAAAAATTGATTCTCAGGTTTATTTTAAAAAGCTAGGTCTAATTACAATGATACTTGTAGAATTGAAATTAATAAAAACGGTTAGGCCAGTAGCATTTTAATTATATAAAAAAATTTATACTGAATATCAAAGTTTAAAAAGAAACTCGAGAAAATGATATAGATGGGAATTCATGAACCAATTGTGAATTATAAATGGTCAATGCTAATAATAGTTTAAACTTGAATGACCAAACTCAGTTGGACAGAGATTAGCATATGATCATAAATAAATAGCTAAAAATAATCATATACTTAATGTGAAAGCTTTAGTTTTTGCTGCAAATACCATGCATTTTGCAAAACTAAATCTTGACACAGCTTACCATTAAATAATAATACGTAAGAATTCAGTAAAAATTCTCATTACTATAATGCACAGTGTTTAATACCAGTTTAATCACTTTCCTTTTTGAATAAAGTTAGAACTGGGATATTTCAATCAAAAAAAAAAAATGTTCTGAGACCATGAAGGGGAGATTTTCTTTTGACAAGTTCTTAATAATGGGAAATTTGAGAGTCAACTTAGATATTGTGTCATTAAGGTCGATGAGAAATCAAATAACTGCAGGTGGATTGTATGTAACAGATACATAAAATTAAACTACCAAAGCATATCTCTAAAAATGTCAAAGAATTATATGCATAATTGAAGCTGATTGACTGTTTTGAATCTTTGCTTAAAGAGTGAAGTCTATATTGCTAATTCATTATAGTTCTTATTTAACAAAAATCTGAAATGAAATAGCAAAGGAAAATGTGGATAGATTTATTATACCAGTTATAAGAATTCAATGAGAAGCAAGTGATCTGACAATATATTGCAAGGTATTTCCTAGTGTTACAAGATTGTGACAGGATTAACCATATATCCATTGATTGTGGCTTGCACTGAGTGGCACTACTGTATGGAGAGTTTTAACTGTTTTAACAGCTTGATCAAGCATAAAAAATGGTGATCATGTCATGCTTTGTGGTGTAAGACCACACCAGACTTTTTAATGTTTTTCTATTTTTTATCACAGTTATATATGCTCTGATTGCATGAAGTATCATGTGATAAAAAATGTAGACTGTGATCTAGAGTTGCTGGAAATGAATGTATCTGACAATGGGTTGGAATTCTAGTCAGCAGTGCTGTTTTTATCAAGTTAAAAGATAGGATATATCATTAACTAATTTATCACTTGGAGATGAGACTCGGAACTTTATTTGAAATAATATAAGGATATTAGAAAATTTTTACTTTAGAATGTTTCTTGAAATTCTAAAGATACGATATTAAAGATTATAAAAGCAATCAATATTTCTTCAGCTTTCTGGATGAGATACTAATAAAAAGTCTACAATTAAATAATCTCATCTTCATAGAACTGGACATGTGATGATAGATTTAAATTCTCTTTTTTCATTTATATACTTTCTTTAGTTTCTACTTACTTGCCTTTCATTGTTATAATTACTACTACTACTTTTATCGTGTTTTTTTTTAATCTTATATATATACACGGACGGATGTAATAAAACAACTTTTACTATATATATTTTATATAAAGCATATATAATAAAGAGCTGATATATTTTGTGGTATATGTATAATAGTTGTGTGTATATCTGAAGTCGTCTATATTTCATTTAAAAAGTTATTTTATTCCATTGTTAGCAATAATTGTTAAATTTATTTTATTAATTAAAAAATAAAATCTGCTGGTTGAATTATTTAATTAACGAAACTTAACGAGTGCTTTAGAAAGCAAAGATTAAAAGAAATAGTTTGAAAGTATTTATAGATCTCTTATGGTGCTTTTCATCGTTATGTAAATTAATCTAAGTAAATTCAAATATAATTGATTTACTTTAATAAAATAAAATTCATATTAACCGTATTTTTAAAAGTATAAATCAAATTAATTAAAATAAACTTTTGGAAAAATGTAATTTTTAAAAATATATATCAAAAGTAGAATTATTATTCGTTTTCGAATGATAGTAATCAAATTTTCTAACGAATTATGTGATGTTTTGATTATTAAGTGTTAAAACAATAGTACCTATTAACATAATAGTTCAGTATTAATGGTATAATAAAATCCACATTTATTGATTTTAGTTTTTGACCAACAATTAATTTGTATCTGGAAACAAACAGATGTGGTTTTTTTTCTGGAACTTTCTTTAAAATCCTTTTGTTGCAAACATACTTTTTATAATACTGTATTAGTTTACACTTTTTGACAATTTTTCGTTTGTAGTACTGAAATTAAAAAAAAATTCTGAACTCAGTAAAATATAATATTTGACTCTTCTTTTGTTAACTACTGGTGAAGGCTGCATATATTACAATTATATTTGATTCGTAATACAAATTAAACAGTTTTTAATCCCCTCTTGGGGTTCCCCTCTTTTCTTCCAAAGCGTAAGCTTGTGGTTAAGACCTGTAGAGGTCCCTAATATCGCATTTTTACACGCAGATGATTGAGGTTAAAGTCTTAGTAAATATTAATATTTTATAACAGAAAATTATCTATAAGTAGACATTTATATCCTGTCAATTTGGATAGTTATTTCCTTAAATTATTTCTCCAAAGGCATGGATACTGGTTTTGTGATGTTGAAAACTTGAATATAAAATATATTTTGAAAATAATAAATTTAACTGGAAAGTGGAATTTTGCTTTATAAAATAATAACAATACTGAAAAATTTATTATATTGGGTTTTGGATACAGTTTCTAAATCAATGAAAGATGTTGATTAGCAATGTCACAAAGTGCTTTTAAAAAATATTTGTGTAACTAAGATATTCTTAAAGTTCTGTTTCTTATCAAATTATTATACTTCCTGAAATTATGGACTACTTTGATAATTGTTTTTGCTTTTGAAAGACAATAGTGCATAGAGACCAATTTCTACTTTAGAATTATGGTGAATTTATTTAGAAGAATATTTAAGTAATAAAAGGGTAAAACAGTCTTTAAAACCCCCATTGTAAAATAAAGATCTTTCCAACAACGTCTTATAAAAAAAAATCAGTGAAGGGATTCACTAGGTTTTCCAATTGTTGGGTGATAAGGATATAAGCAACTTCTATCCTTGTTTTATTTTCTAGCTAAGAATATTTATATATTAATTTACTGAATAATATTAAATGGTTAGGTAGACTGACTGTGAATCAGATATCTGAGAAATAAAATCTAAAAAAAAAATTTAAGTTTATCAAAAAATAATTCAAACTTAGATTGTAGGCAACATAGATGCACTATTGTTGCATTGCAGACAAATAAATAATTTAAATAAAAAATATTTAAGTAAAATAAGTTTTGAAAACTATGTTGATAGATAAATGTTCACAAATATCAGCAATTGATTACAAAAAGTATAAATATAAATATATTCCAGATTGCAAACAGTTGATTTTAGTGTATTCAAGTTTAAAAATACAAATTAATTGGGATACAGATTAAATAGGTAATATTAACCCAGTAAATATATATAATTATATAATGGATTTGAACACAGACTTTCAATCTCCCTTCAACTATCCAATCTATCTCATACAACTAATACACATGGCCACACACATGTAAAAAAGATTAATGATCTCTATTATATGTATCTCATGCTATACCATTTGGTTCAGATCATCATCTCCCACACATAAATAATCAATACTCATTTTATATTAAGATAGCAAATCTTCACACCTTAATGGCTAGGCTTCAATCTACTCCACCCTCCAACTCTTTAGCCATCCATACCTTTGAAAATCTGATGATGGAAAACTCAAATCCCCAGTTAATGCCAATATTACTATCATTCCCATGTTGACTCAAGCCACTCTGACCTCTGTTATAGGATCTTATCCACTTAAACATACAGAAGAGGGATAGGCAGGATACAGGCTAAATTTGTAATGTTTGATTGAATACAAATATAATTTATATACCAGGAGATATGTAATTATATAATGGATTTGATCATGGAATTTCAAGATGCCTTCAACTATTCAATATATCTTATACAATTGATAGACATGGTCACACATGTGTAAAAAATAAATAATATCCTATTTTGTGCTGAACCAGCACTCATCAGTTGGTCCACATCATCATCTCCATACACACATGTATAACCAATCTTCCATTTATATATGTCATTTAAAATAATATTAAAATCTAATTTAATAGCCCTATTTTAAGAAAAATATCGAAGTTAGTCACTACATCACAATTAACCAGAATCTCAACTTTAAAATAAACATCTAATTGAAATTTCATTTGTTAATTGAAACAATATATTCAATTGGTTTTAGAAAAATCTAAATCCTAGAAACTGAACACCTTAATGCAAGATTAATCTATGAAAAACATGTTATACTGATAAAATAAAATAAGCAGTTAGGATTATTTTAACATTGAAATAACAAAGTGTGAAATAGTAAAGTTTTTAAAATTATTGATTTATAATTGCTTTATTTTTTTAATTATTAAGTGGTTTTTATATAAACAAATATATATATATATATATATATATATATATTTATATATATGCACTTGGTTTTCTTATATATATATATATATATATATATATATATATAAGAAAACCAAGTGCAATTATATCAAAAAGTAATTACTCTATAATTAACATTCTATAATTTTAACTTTAGAAAACATGTTCACAAATGTGCATAAGATACATATTTTATTTTCACTTCTTGTTCTCTCATATGCATTGATATTTCTATATAATACCATTTATATCTTCATTAATCATTTTACAATGCAATCTAATAAAATAAAATACATTCCTTTATATTTTCTTATGGTTTCAACTCTAAGCAGCCTTAATCAGATCTGCAATATTCTATATATATATATTATAATTGAAACTATTATAAACAATCCTTAAATCCGCAGTACTTTCGGTTAATTTCTTAATTTTATTTTTTTTTTAATTTAATGGCAGTTGAGGCAGGTTTAAGAAATTAACCAAATTACTTCTGCGTGGATTTAAGAATTGTTTATAATAGTTTGTAAATCTTTAAATTTATTATTTCAATTATAATTACAATTTTGTTTTAATTAAAGGACATTTTATTTATATTATATATATATAGCCACACAATTAGTACTTATTTATATGTATATTTAACTTTATGTATATAATCTCCTTATTTTCATTCTTTGTTATAATATAAGAAATATTTAATTCAACATACAAATCTGGGAGAAGCTTAAAATATTATTTGCAGAATGACAATAAAGATATTATTCTTTCCCATTCTCACACCCATAAAAAATAGCTTTCTGGGTTTAAATACATTTAACAACTTGGGTTTGAAGTAAAAGAGAACCTATTTTTACTTCAACAACAAAAAAGAGCTATTATTGGTTAATGAAGAAACTTATTTAATCTCAGGTAAATTGTCAATTAGTAGTAATTGATAATTTCCTGGCAACATCAAAAGACAAAAGGTATTTCTTTTTGCTTGGATATAATCTTATTTCTATTCTTTGTTACAATAACAATCCATGAAAATATTTAATTCAGTGTATATCATCATCAATATTCACATATACTTTTATGTGAATATAGCTATTCTCACTTCAGAAAAAATGTAGACAAAAGATATTAAAGATGAATAACATGATAAAGTAATCAATTCATAAACCATAAATGTAACATATATCATTGTAGTTCTTTAATCTGTTTATCTGATAATTTGTAAGATAACTTCTTCCATGACAAAAAAAATTTCTGATATTAAAAACATCTGGCCTAATTATAGCTCTTCATTGAATTTTTCCTCTAACAAAACTCAGTTGAAATATTTTTTACAATATTCATTGTGTAAATAAGTTCTGCTTCCACAATAAAATCTATCCCTACTTCACCATAAAATACTTTTTAAAATTATATTTTTACATATTTATTTTACATTCCTTATCCAATGAATTTGTGCTCTTACAATAGTATATTAATTATCATCACATTCAGAAGACTGAAGATCATGTTATATTCTTTTATGGTTTTGCCATCATAAATTTGAGAATATTAAAGAACAGCCTTAAACTTCTACAGTGCCTACATATTACAATGTTAAAAAATCCATGATTTACTTTTATATACTAAATTTAGCTGAGTAATAATTCTATATAAAAATAATTTGCATAGAAGTTTTATCACTATGATGAAATTTAATCTTTTAAAAAGCTACCAAAGTATTTAAATTGATTCTTATTCTTATGCTGGTAACGCCAACTGAAAGCTATCTGAGATTTTTGAATACTAATTATTTTTTAAAAAGGCTTTATAAATTGCATTTAAATATACAAAATTGTTCATAGATTCATCTTATAATTAAAAAAGTGGTACATTCCTAACATATTATAAATATAGTAAGCAAAAAAATGAGTTTCTTATTATTATTTTTAAACAGTTTAAACTGAAAACCCCATCATCATTCTTATATTGAATCTTGATATATGCTTCATGAAGTCATGCAAAAACTGTTACTACTGGCAAAAATAGACACAAAATAACAGTTAATATTCATTCTTATTTAATGGTAGTTTTTATTTTACATATTCCATACTTTCCACTATGTTGTAATATATCTTACTCAAACTATCATCTAATTACTGCTTAAATTGACTAAACATTGAGAGCCAACTAGATAATTTTAAAGTTTGCCATTTTAATTAATCAACTGATTAAATGCCTTGACTAATTTAATAAAAGCAATTGCTCTTTTTATTTTTCTTGATAATAAAAACCATATCAATAATGTTTGATTTTTGAAAATGTATGAATCTGCAAATCTGTTCCATCATTCCTTTCTCAATAACAGAAACATTTCAAAATTATATATATATACATTATTAATCAATGTCTGTATTTCAATTATAATAAAATATATATAATTATTCAAAACAATACAAATTAATACAGTAAAAAATATTTTAAAAAACAAATATATACCACAATTTAATAGAAGTACTTTCAACTATCTATGTAGTCATTATCAACTAGATTCAATTGTATTACAAAAAACCGTTACAAATGTAAACAAAAAGTAATACGTCATACATCAATTTTCCCACAATTCATTAATTTTTATATTGGCAGCCTGTCTATTTATCAAATGTTGCTTTTCACTTTTTATTAACATAGCTTCTTTAATTTTGCGTTTATTATTATTTCTTTCAATACACAAAATCTTAACTTTATTAAAATCAAAACCATAATCACATGTTACATTATGATCAAAAAATACTGACGGTGATATGCCATCATTTCTAACATTCTCTTGTCTTAATTTTTGTACTCATTTATATAACAACAAATGCTCCTTTGATCTTTTCTCCAATGTACATTGAGATTCACCTATATATGCCTTTCCACAAACACACAGCCATTTATTTTTGAATTATTTATTAATCTATTTAAATCAGGAGCAGTATAAAATGCGACTCGATATATATTTTTATATATCTGTTTTATAAATTTCACTTGTTCATTACAAATAAATGGTAATGATATCCAAGTTTATTTTATTTTATCAATATCTATAGCACTTAAGTGCTATAGATATTGATAAAATAAAATATACTTGGATATCAATACCATTTATTTGTAATGAACAAATGAAATTTATAAAACAGATATATAAAAATATATATCGAGTCGCATTTTATACTGCTCCTGATTTAAATAGATTAATAAATAATTCAAAAAATAGATGTAGTATTTTAAATCAAAGTTGTGCAATATATAAATGGCTGTGTGTTTGTGGAAAGGCATATATAGGTGAATCTCAATGTACATTGGAGAAAAGATCAAAGGAGTATTTGTTGTTATATAAACGAGTACAAAAATCAAGACAAGAGAATGTTAGAAAGGATGACGTATCACCATCAGTATTTTTTGATCATAAGGTAACATGTAATTATTTATGGTTTTGATTTTAATAAAGTTAAGATTTTGTGTATTGAAAGAAATAATAATAAACGCAAAATTAAAGAAGCTATGTTAATAAAAAATGAAAAGCAACATTTGATAAATAGACAGGCTGCCAATATAAAAATTAATGAATTGTGGGAAAATTGATGTATGACATATTACTTTTTCTTTACATTTGTAACGGTTTTTTTGTAATACAATTTGAATCTAGTTGATAACGACTGCATAGATAGTTGAAAGTACTTCTATTAAATTGTGGTATATATTTGTTTTTTAAAATATTTTTTACTGTATTAATTATTGTATTGTTTTGAATAATTATATATATATATATATATTGTAATGCCCCACAATTAGTTATGCCTTATGTAATGGGATGGTCTGGCCTCATACTATTTAGATGTGTTTCAAGCCCAATGATTGGCTGGACCTGATGTAATGAGACAGTCTTTTTCTCCATAAGAGGTGTATTTAACTATGGTCATCCATTGGGTCTCCAGGATAGGACATTAAACATGGTAAGACCAACCAGTTATTTGATGATTACTAGGCTTTATGAAGTGTTTTCATGATGATTACTGATTGAGTAAGATGGAATTCATACTTGCACAACTTCCCTTACTTCACCTCTTCTTGATCCTTGTTATGCCGCAGAGTTTAAACTCAGGGAGAATGTACATGTACTTTATTTCAAGGTATGATTATTTCATGACTGACATGTGCATTGGATATGTGTATTGTGTGATTAATTGGAAAATAAACAAATAAAATGACAAACAACCAAATTAATTTAATGTTTAACAAATTAATTTTGATGACAGTTTCTATTCATGATCATTTTATAACAAAAATAATGTGTTTTCTTAATTTAATAATTGTATAGGCATGATAATTCTTCATTTGTATTCATTAACTATTGAACAAATCATATTTTTGATCTCCATGAAGGATAATCATCCACCATTTTAACTTAATAATTTCAAATTTACATTGAATACAATTTAAAACTATATTTTAACAATTAACTCTTTGCTAACTAAACTTTTTGTCATCATTTGATCATTAATTTCCAATCCATCTACCTATATTTTAAAATTTTTTGAAGGTTGCTTTTATATTTTGAGCCCCCTCCTATTCTGGTGTCATATAGATTTATGATAGAACAGACCAATCATTCAAGGTTTTAATCATGCATTCCAAATAATAAATAATTAATAATTAAGTTAATTGAACACAAACATGAAAATCAAATATTGTAATTGTCAAAGTGTGAGTGCTTGGTATTATAAAGTCTCACCTTTTAAGTCATTACATTACTTGGTCTATTAGTAAGCAAGCTCAGGAGTCTGCACATATATTTTATTATTAAATGAAAAATTAAAATTAGTATTGATGACTCCCTCCTTATAGACTAATTGATGACTGAATTGATTGACTCTGTTTTCAAAAGAAAGAAATCAATTTATCAAGCAAAATAATAATAATAAAAAATTATAGAAACATAACATAGAATTTTAATCCATTGTAGTCTAGCCACAGTTCAAAATCTTATAGTTCATATTATAAAATGTCTGAGTATCTTTGCCTTTAGGTAAGTTCCTCTTCATTAACTGGGTGATAGTTTACCTGATAGTCCTTGATCACCATTTGGATCTTTGCGATGATGAATCAGTCTCTTTTCTAAACTATCTTTCCTGTGCTGAGGTAGTTTTTTTTGCTTGATCATAGCACATTGTAGATCTTTTGCTATTGTGATCATCATGATGTTAATTTTAAATGATAATCATATATGTAATTCATGGTTGTATGATGAGCAGCTCCATCCCTACAATGTTTTCTGACTTCCTAACTATGCATAATTTGTTTTTTCTTAGTTTATAACTTGGATTAAAATATAATCTTTATGGAATTGGAGGTGGGTTCTTTAATCAACTTTCTCAAGTTGCAATTGTAGTGGCTTATGAGCTTTAATGTTGAGGATATTTAAGATGATGACTAAATTAATTTTAGAAATTTAAAAAGTAAATTTTTTTGATGATGTAATTTATCTGCCTTTATTTTTTCTTAAAAAGAACCAAGTTGTTCTATATTGTCTAATGTTTGATTTATTGATGCATGAGTTTCAAATTGCTTTTGTTTTCATTGTTGATGTCATTTTGATATATTTGTAGAATTTTATGCTGGATTAATAAACAAATAAGTTTATCATTAACTGTTATTTCTTTCTTTTGTTTTTTTGAGATTTTTGTTTGCTTGCATTTACCAGATTTGGTATACATATATGTCAGTATTGTCAAGGAACATTTTAACTGACAATTTTACACAAAATTATTAATATATAATTAATAATATGCTTTTGATTATGTTGGTAGATTTAGTCTTTAAGATGGATGCAGGTATGGGGGTTTTTTGGGTGGTTGGTTTGATGTATCCTATATAATTATGTCTGAATGGTTCTCTGTGTTATGAAAGATACAAATATGATTGCACACATGTATGGCTTTATTATCAGTGTTGGTATACAAAGATAACTAATCACATAATGTGGTCATGGTTATTGGATCATATACCAATCAAATTGACTGAAAGCAAGTAAAAAAATTGATCAAAGAATAAGAGAAAGAATAAGAAAGAGGATAATAAGCTAGCATTTGATGAACCAACATCTTATTCTGCAGGATACTCTTGATCAGACACTACTGTTTGGTTTAGTAATATCTGAAAATTGATATATTATCTATACTAGTCATATAAGTGTTTAGATTATTTTTCATGGTATTGTGACTTAATAATATTAAATCATTTACTTAATCTTTGTTTTTCATTGAGTAGTATGGCTTTAACTATTTATAACATATGAAATATCAAACAAAATAAACTTTGAAAAGCCTCCAGCATGGTACAGGCTTAATGTCTCATAATAAAAGAAATTGCCAATTTTAGGATGGTGAGGGTTTAAACATTTTTTTATTCTTGTTTTTCTATAACTAAGAGTAGTTAAATATTCATTCAACTAACCAATATTAAAATGTTAATTAAGTTAACTATGTGATAATTATACGAAAAAAAATTTAAGTCAGAATGGACTAGTCTCACTGGCCATGCGATAAGCATGGCAGAAGAATGTACGATCTCAACACCACAAGGTTTTTTTTTTTCACTTGATTATACTTTTGTCAGTAGTTTTATTATTCACTATAATAACTGTATGATTTAAACAACTAATAGCTTTCTAATTATTTTATTAAATAACTAAATGTGTGGTTTATATATGTAATAAGATAAGATAATTCACGGTACTAAAAGCGCTAAGTATAGAAATAAATAGAATAATATAAATAAATATATTTAGTGTGGAGATATTACCATAAAATATCTTATCTTATTAATTATTTTATTATATTTCACTGTTTGAATTCATTCTAATTCACTTTTAATCATTACTTTCAAATTTAAAATGCTCAAAAGATTAAAAAATGTTCATAAGGATGTTAAAAAATAAGCTGACTATGACCATTTAGAAATGTTTGATAAGACTTTACTTTTAAAGTATAGTTTATCAATAATAAATTACAATTGCAATACATATAGGCAAATGAATTCGCATTAAATTTATTTAAATGTATAATTTTTAATGACATAGGGACAGAAGTATTTCATACCTTAAAAAAGGTACTCAAGGCACCCAGGCAATACGATTTAAGGGATAGCAAATTTGTAGGAACATAATTTTTTTTTTCATTATATAATTTTATCTTTCTGCTTGTTTAAAGAAGTCCGTTTTTTTTTATAAGTTTCCAACAATGGTAATATATATTATCTATAAAATAATTAATTATTTAAATATTAATTAACTTTTTGGCATTATTAATGTTTGTTTTGGTAAGAAAATATATTGTGTAATGATTTACATTAGTTTCTCTCAAGTTATTGAATGTGAAGGAAGTTATTATAATTTTCTTGCAAAACAATGTTAGAAATTATGAAATTATTCTACTTTTGTCATATTTAAATGTTTTATTTTCAAATTTAAGAATGATACTATTTTTCTGCAGTGCTATTCACAATTATTTTAGGCAGGAGCATAATTTTTGCCTAAATTAATTTAATAAAAAACTATTTACGTTCAGTAACACAAGATCGATTTATGAATTTGGTTATTATTAGTACAGAAAGTGAAATATACAAATATTTAGATTTGGGCAATATTGTGAAAAAAATTTCATGTATGAAAGCAATAAAAATAAATTTGTAAGCATTAAAAATGTGAATATATGTTATTTGTTTCATCTTTTATTGTGATAAGATTATTCACAATAATTTAAAGTTGGTAGCAAAAAAACTTCTCATTCAAATAATATAAACTTCCAAAACGAAGCCGCATTTGAATAAATAAACAGAATATAATTATTTCTAAATATCCTATTTCCACTAAACCAAAATAATTTGTTTTCAATAAAATTAAAATTAAAGATCAAACAGTGCCCATCCTCAAAACATTTATGCAGACATATTGAATCATTTACAGGGTAGTGCATGTCAGTGTGGGATACCAATTAGCTATAATAATTAATAAAATTTATATGTAAAATGAAAATGTTTAGATTTCTAAATCACTCCATTGTTAGAAACATGTTCTGATTGTAAATATTTTTTATTTAAATATAAAAGGATTACTTTTTTTACTTAGTCTTGTGACAATTGCTCAATATATATATATGAAAAAGAAAAACAAGTTTTATACACGTAAAACCTGCTATCGCTTGTATTAATGATCAATAGATGGAGCTTTACCAAGACCTCCAAAACAAGCGTATTCTGTTTACATAAACGTCAGAGTCAATATTCACTGTCTCTTTCATTTTGCTCCACCCTCAGATCAGCTGATTTCAAGCTGATTTGCTCTCATCAGTGAAGGGATAGGAGTTAGAAACTAGACCTAAACACTAACTCCAAGCGATTATGCAAAACGTTTCTATCAGTTTGCAAGCATGTATATATTCCCTACCATTTTCTAAATCAAATAGATCACCATCATATCATCACAATAGTTGATAAAAATTTTATGTAAATAAAATGTTAATTTTTCCAAATTATTTTTATTTAAATATTCTAATTTATATAAATAATAATACTTTATTATTAATAATTTATTTAAAAATAAACTTATTTAAAAAATTTTTATCTCATAGTAGTTATGGTAATTCTGCAATGTTGTTAGACAACATTCATATAATAGATAATCACATTTATCAGTCTCATATTACACCTATCAATGTTGTAGTTGATATGGCATAGTAGTAGAGTGTTGAACTCTGCAATATGGTTGTTGAGTTTGAATCCAATGCTCTATTGAATTTTTTTTAATAGTAATATTATTTTTTAATACCAATATTATACTTTTTTATGCCTTACTAATTTGCATGTCCTTAAATTTGGACTATCTGGGATTTATTACCTACCTATAAATCTCATAATTGATTTACAATATTATCCAAATACACAACAGTTTAAATCCAAGGAAAACAGAATTAGTAAAAAAAAACATAATTTTTGAAAAAGATAATCTTCTCTTAAGTAAATGTAATGTAAATCGTTAAGCCCTAGCTATCAAACTGTATAGCATGTATATCACGTGATTACCGTTTTTATGCATACACAAACTGTTTACACAAAGGCAAAGCTCTCCATACAGTAGTGCTATTCAATACAAACCAGAAAAATCAATGGATGCAGGAAGATTTGTGTAACATTGATTATTCTGGCTTGCACTGAGTGTTGCTACTGTATGAAGAGTTTTGCTTCTATGTTCATATATATAATAATGTACAGTATGTATAATACTACTAGGTTATTATATTGAAATAATGAGCATATAAAAAACCATGAAGTATTATAAATATTATACTACTAAAAAAAAATATTTGAAAAGTTAACTTTGACAATAAAAACATAGATAATTTATGCATGAGAGATTCCAAATGAAATTAAAAATAACTAATGTAAATTAATTTTATTAAACTAATTGACATATTGGTTAGAATCGACCTAGTTAAAGCTAATCATTATTTATCACATGGAAAATTTTGTCGCTAAAATAATGAGAGTTAATATGTAAATAAAAAGATAAACTGTAAATAATTATAATTCTGTTATTGGGTCGTTTGTGAAACAAAATTATATAGAAATCATTTTGTTTTAATCTACAAATTGTATTGTATGGGATTGGAAATAATGGAATTTAACTTGCGCAAAGACACTTCTTACCCTTGCAGCATTTATTATTACTTTCAAGCTAAAAATCCAAGTATTATCATTGTAATAAAAATATATTTCCTTATTTTATATAACAATAATGTAAAAAATGAAAAAATAAATAATTCAATCTCTATCATTTCACAATCTCTAACTGTATATATGGAAGATTTTTATTTCCATTTATTTTAATAAATTTTTAACTTTCATGTAATTTTTGAGGATATGTTCTGGGCAATGTTATGATCTATTAATTACAAAATCTTCAACAATACTAATGAATTAAGATTTTATTATAACTGCAATTCAAACTCAGACTTTCACATGACATTCAATTCTCCATGCCATCTCATATTGCTGATCCATCTGATCAAACACAGAGTTGTGGGTTGGAATATTTTGAAGCCTGTCCATTAAAGTATAAAGATTGCCTATCTTAATATAAAGCTGAACACTGATTGTATATATGTTTGGAAATAGTAATCTGGACTAACTAACGACTGCTGGTTTAGTATGAAATACGTGTATTGATGATTATTTATCTTTTCAACATGTGTTTGATCAGGTGGGTCAGAAATATGAGATGGGGTGAAGAGTTGAGGCTCATGTGAAAGTCTGAGTTCAAATCCCTTATATATTACATTATATGTGCAGTTGTGTATAAGCCTGTACAGTGTATTAAATTATAACAGCAATTGAAACTGAATCATTATAAAAAGATTAGTAACATGTGTCACCACTTATTATTCTTATCAATAACTAGCAAACAAAAATGGCATTCTCACTATAAGAAATCAAAAAAATAAAAATAAAAAGACAGAAAATAAAGTCCAAAAGTAAAGATTAGAATCATAATTACTGTGTATCTATTTAAAAGATAAAAATATAACTCACCAAATTCAATCTCATTTTAATAGTTAATGCAGGTAAATGAGCAATAAATAAGAGAATTACATTATCGGAGCCATCTATAAACCTAAGTGATTGAAGATGATAAGGTAAAAGAACAGTTATACGTATTAATGAATTAAAACATAGTTATTATTACATAGTATATATCTGGAATTAACAAAAATAGATGCAGGACATTCTCATTTCTTCAACACTATAATTTAATTTTTGTTTTATAAACATATTTTAAATCTAATTATACAAAATAAATAGTTTTATTTTCTTATTCTAAATAAATAGATAAGAATCAATTTGATATATATTTTCCCTATTCATTATTTTTTATTTTCAATAAATTTCTGCAATTCATATAATAAATTTGCTTAAATATAAATAAATTTTAACTTAAATTTAATTTTAAAAAATCTAATTATTAATTTTCGTAAAAATAAATGTTGTTTATATATATGTGAATAATAAATATTTTTACAACTAATTTTAATTGTTATAAATAAATTTCAAAGATATTCATAAAAAATAGAATTAAAAATTTCCAGTTGCTCAAAAAGACATGTAATGTTTATACATCAATGCATTAACTCTACAAGGCTAAAAACCAATTTAAGAACCCTATAACTTTGGAATCTGTCACTCTGACATAATACAATATAATATACTAATAATGATGATAATAATAATAATAATAATAGTAGTAGTAGTAGTAGTAGTAGTAGTAGTAGTAGTAGTAGTAGTAGTAGTAATAATAATAATAATAATAATAATAATAATAATAATAATAATAATAATAATAATAATAATAATAATAATAATAATAATAATAATAATAATAATAATAATAATAATAATAATAATAATAATAATAATAATAATAATAATAATAATAATAATAATAATAATAATAATAATAATAATAATAGTGATCCCGCAGCAAATCTCTGCTGAGGTAAGAAGCAATCGTTAAGTTCTCCAATGTAAGTATTTATTTTTTACTTTTGTTCCAACTTGTTATGCGAAAAACAAACATAATACAGGAAAAATCGAATTATATAATAGATTAATAGTGTTTTTTGAAAAATATTGGTGTGTTTTAATATCTTTTTTAAAAAAAATACTGACTTGAGTCAGAATAAATCATGGCTACTGCCCAGTCAAGCGTGAGCGAATTAAGCACCAATACAAAATTAACAACATCGTTAGTTTCAACATCGCCTATTTCGTATGCAAAAGTACTTAAAAGTAATAGCAATACTACAGCACCAACTCAAATACCGCGCTTCCGTAGAACAAACACAAATGATATTAAAAATCTTGATCTAAACACTCGAGAGGAAAATCAACCCCCAGCCGCAATCTGGACAAAAGAAACACTTGAAAATGTGACGGACCGTTTCAGTAATACGGTGCCTCGGACGTTATTTGAAACATTTCACAGGTTTTTTTCACCAACTTCGTTAGTACTCGCAGTAACCGATAATCAATGCTCATTATATCATTTCTCAAAAGCTTTATTATATGAAGCAATCACGCAAAATGCACTATGGGAAACAATCTCTTGTATCGCCGACCATCCAAATTCTCGATATATAACCATTGATTTTTATACTCAGCAGCAAAAAGAACGGTTTCAATCCACTATTTTAGCACTTGATAATTACGCACTCGTAATTATAGATGAAAACCGAAAAAATATAATTACTGGAGTGCTTAAAAATACTTATCTTAAATACAACGTACAAGATTTTCAAAAAATGATAAACCCGTTTGGAAAAGTAATTGCCCTACAGCCTATATATTTAAAAGACACACCTATACCGATATGTAGTAATCGTTTTGAATTTAAAATAAAACTACATAAAAACGTAGACACCTCAACGATTCCAACACAGATTACAGAT
This sequence comes from Epiperipatus broadwayi, assembly GCA_028023455.1. Taxonomy (NCBI): domain Eukaryota; kingdom Metazoa; phylum Onychophora; class Udeonychophora; order Euonychophora; family Peripatidae; genus Epiperipatus; species Epiperipatus broadwayi. Next base: position 5,950,270 of record JAQFVV010012437.1, read on the forward strand.
CAAGAAGTGACACTCTCTCTTCACATAAGAGGTCTAAAGCCACTTTGTTTTGGCTGTGGACAGAGAGGACACCTAGCAACTCAGTGCAATAACACAAAAAGCAATCACTGTGAACAAACTAAAATCCTCTCCCCAGAACAACCCAGTGATGAAAATAAAATTTATAATAACACTACATCCATTGGCAACCCAATAATAGAAACCGGAAAAAAACAGGTTCAAACACCCACAAACAAAAATAATAATGGATCAGAATTGCCTATCCCAAAGACCAACCAAAAAAATAATAACACAAAAACTAACACAGAAATCCAAGATTCAAACGAAAATAATTCTCAAGAAACCACAACACAAAATACAGCAATTACATCACAGGATCAGCATCTCAATAAAACAAAATGTGTACCAAGTAAAAATCAACAAACAGAAAGTAAACACACACAGTTATATAATGAAAATATAAATCCAGATAATATAAAGATACCAATAATAAAAAAAACTACAATTATAAACAAAACTGCATCAAACATAATGGATGCAATAGAAGCCCCTCTTCCACCTATTCAAGAGAATACACCAGAGGGAAAAAGGAAGCCAGGCAGACCAAGTAAAAATCATGAATCCAAAAAGGCAAAAAAAACAGACCAAAAGCACAACTCATCAGACATATACAATTTAGAAAATGATGAAATAGAAATGGATGTAAGCCAACAACAAATGGACACCTGTTCGGTTTCATCACAAATTGCCTGTATGAGTCTGAAGCAATATTAAATGAAAGAAAAACTGATAATAAACCCAACAATGTCTTAAATATGTATCAGCATCCATCTACTGCAATATAAACAAAAATTTAGTATTAAAAATAAAATAAAAATCAATACCCTGTTAAAAAATTATTTAAAACATGAAGATAAAAATTGGATCTCTCAACATTAGAGGCTTAAATGCCACCAAAAAACTTTTTGATCTCAAAAAATGGTTACATACAACACAACCACACATACTGGGGCTTTTGGAAACAAAAATATACAGCAGCTCTCAAATTGATCCATCAAAATATTTAGTCAGCCAAGGTTTTTGTGCCTGCTCAAGGCAATCATCATCACCATCAGGTGGCACAGGCATAATTATTTCCCACAACTGCCCTTTCGATTCTTTTAAAATTATATATATTGACTCTAATCTTATCATATTAACACTCCATCATAATAATATCACACTTAACCTAGTATTTGTATATATACCACCAGGCCCCGTCATCATCTCCAGAATAATAGCAACAATAAATTCAATGCTTACAGCAACACCAAATCCCATAATACTCCTGGGAGATTTCAACATGACCTACCAAACTTTTGTCACCAAATGGATCCATCAAATAACAATCCCACTTATGAGTGCTGAGGGTTTTCTCCCATCAAACTCAATATCTTTTAATAACAATAGATATAAGTCACTTATTGATTTGTGTTTCTACTCACCAATGTTACATCATTATTTTAATCTTGAACTCTGTCCATCTATAATCTCAGATCATGCTGCTCAGTTCATCACCCTCGACCTAACAAAAATACAGAATACAACAATAGCCCTCCAAAAGACTATGCGAATACTTCTTCCAGCACAAACAACTGAATTCCTATATTCAGAAACATATATAATGCTCCAAAAACTTCAAAACATGTCACTCGATCCAGTACAAAAGTATATAGCATTCACCAATATACTTTCTTTCAACATCAATCATATTACCTGCAACTCAACACCCCCCACCAGATTATTAGCATTGGCAGATGAACTACATAAAAGAATAACCATTTCCAGACCAACTACAGATAATCAAACACAAATTAAAAAACTTACAGAAATGTACAACAATACATGCAATACACTAAAGCAATATGTAGCAATAAAAAAAAAAATATGCCTTACACAACAACATACTTGGACCAGAGCATACATACGGTGGGCATTGGGATACCCATCCACAGTCAGAGTGCCTATGGCACTTGAAATAGATGGCTCTATAACAGCTGGACATAACATGATAAACCCAATATATCAACACTTTAAAAAAAAACTGCAAAAACAGAGAGTGTACATACCAAATGAAGACATATTTGGAGACCCTGAAACAGACACACCAATAACAACAACTGACATTGTATTTCAACTTGCAACAATAACAAACACATGTCACCCAGGACCACAAGGAATTCCCAAATTTGTGTTCAAACATCTTAGTCACTTCACAGCAAAATACCTGTGCGATCTAGCCAATTACATATCCCAAAAAATTTACAACATACAAAGTCTATACCCTATTGCAATGGTTCCATTTAACAAAAAAACAACAGCAATATCATCTTTATCTAATCTACGACCAATTTCAATGGGACCTTTAGGAATAAAAATTCTTGAAAGAGTGAGAAAGGAAAAAATAGAACAACACATACTCCCTGTGTTATCATCAGCACAATATGCCAAAAAAGGATCATCCATTGGCCAGGGTGCCTTAATGTACAAAACAATTATTGAAGTAGTAAAAAAAAGAAAGAAATATGCACCAATTATAGTTCAACTAGACATTGAGGCAGCTTTTGACTCAGTGCCTATAGCCAAATTATTAGACGTGCTGAAAAAAACAACAACACCTCCATCCCTACTATATATAATAGCCAATCTGCTACTCAGCCGTGAAATTCACATCACATTGAATGGAAAAAAATCACCAGCCTTCAGACCGAGTCAATCCATCCCACAAGGATCCCCCCTAAGTGCCTTGCTCTTTACAATATATATAAATCCTCTATTAATAGAGATACAGAAAAAAATAAAAGGCATTCAAATTCCAAACACTGCTTTAA